>OV743720.1:52503589-52994048 GCA_928272305.1 Volucella inflata | reverse complement strand
ACTTCAATTGTAGTCGCTTTGCTCTCTCCACTGAAGGATGACGGTAGGTAGGTGCTTTCAAAAGAGCTCCCATGGTGACTTTATACTCCAAAATGAACAAAACAAATCCAGAAAAGGATTCGCAAATTGTTCTATGCTGAGTGTTGAACATTTGAAATGCCACAACAGAAGGGCTTGGAACAAAGAAAATATCACACACAAGTACACCATCCACAAAGTCATACAAAGTAGTAGAAACCTCTAAAGTAAAATAAAATTAAAAACCATATAACGAAATAGAAAATGTAAAACAGAGCACAGTGCACGGAACAAATCCTTGCACTTTAATTAAAATCACAAAAACAAAAAATCAGAGCAGAAATCTCAGAAAAACAGCAACCCAAAGGCCAAAGAAGTGGCCCTCACAATCCAGTTAAACGATGTGGGTTACTACTAAACGAGGGCGTATTGTTAAATTTTTACTTTTGTTTTCATATACCTTAGGGTATACCTCCCACCCTATACTATCCACATATTCGTACGAGTACCACCGAACCTCGTGTTGTTTTTATGTTTGTAAAATAAGTGCTTGTGTTATTTTTCGCTGTTTCTATTGCACGTCACAAACAAAGATATGAAATTTATGAAAAAAAAAACGAACGAACTGAACATAACAAAATTTCACGACAAACTCATACTCCCGCTCTTACGATTGTAAGTCCTTACAAACACTATCATGCATTTGGCAAAAGTGTGTCCCGGATATCCTCCACTCTAGCTGCACATGCAAACTTTCCCAAACAAACAAACACAACAACAAAAAAAAGGGAAAAACGAAAAACTTCTAAAAAGCAATTGAAATTTTGAACAATTTGATTCAACATAATACCAGTCTACAGACAAGCAGTTCAAAATAACGGTAACAGAAATTTCAAAAAAAAAAGGGAAACCCTATTCAATTGCTTTCATTTGCCAACAGCAGTTGGAGGATTGTTTTGAAACGGAGCAAAGTTAGTCCTTTAAAGGTATTCGTACAGGAAACGGAAACAGCACTTTAAGTTCAATTAGTATGCTTGTACCAACGTTGCGCAGCTATAATAGCATAGAGGAAACGTGAGAAACGTGTATGTTACAGCCTACTGCTTTACGGTCTCATAAATGGTGGAAACCTAACGAATGCCTATCCGGCGCGGCAGTGGTATGACGGAGAACTTTCAAGACGGTTCCAGGTGTTGAGTTTGAGTGTGAGAATCGATTTTACGAGCACCCTCCATTATGATGGGAGAAAAGTGTACCTGTACGTCTCCTACTATACACATACTCCTATATAGTATATAGGCGATTCCGCTTTATTAAATTTCAATAAATTGATCGATTGAGTTGTGTGGGTATAAAAGGATTTAAATCGAAGTTTACGGATGCGAGTGCGATGATGAAAAGAATCAAAGGAGGTAAAAGTTTCAAACTGCAAATGGGCTTACCACAAGTAGAGAGAATGAGGTTTGTTTTTTCTTTTCTGAATTGGAGGTGCTTTTATGGTTTTAATGAAAGAAAAGAAGAAGAATGAGCTCATTTAGCTTTGATGAATCAAAGAAAAAATGTTCACTTCCAAAAATTTTTGAGATCAATTTGGCAAATGGTAATCACACCATGCAGAGGAGGCATAGGTACTCAGATGTCCACTTCTTCTAGTTCAATATAAAATCCTTACGCGGGCTTGAATGATGCAAGAAGACTTTCTATTCATGATTCGATACGATGCGAAGGCGTTCAAAACAGTGAAGTCTGTAAACTGAATGTGGTGAAAGTGACTACTTGGTACGAGTAGGTGCTAGCGGCATAGGTGGAAGACTAACTAGTGCCACTGCCTATAGAAATACCTTAACTTAATCAGGCAATCTATAGCAATTTCCATGTTTCTATTGGATGCCCAATTAAAGTTAAGCCCAAGTCTTTCATAACCTTAATTTTAGGGAAAGCCTGCCTAAAGGGTTGTTGGAAATTCTCGGTAGAGGATGTGAAAACGATGATGTAAATCAAAATGCTATTGTTGAAATGAAAGAAGGAAAACTCAGCACCCGATAAAAAAAGGTAAAAAGTACGAGTTTTCGATGGAATTGACATTTTGAAATGCTGCAGATGCAAAGGGTATTCCATCGTTCAACTGAATGCAACAACGAGGAAATATGTCTAAAGCGTTTTAGCAGTCACAAAACAATTGAATCTTGCAATGAAACAATTCCAAAATATGTAGATTGCGTACGTTTAAATGTAATACGCTTGAGGCCAGACGCAAACCACATCACTTTCAGTAAGACACATGTCTATGTACACCGGAGCGAGCTAACAACAAGAATAATGAACCGAAATGGTTACTAACAATGAATTTGTTTTTGGAGTTGACTAGTTTCATAAAAGTTAAAAATACATACATACACAGTGTGGCAAATAATATCCTGGCCACGAGCCATTTCTCAGCAGTCAGGAGCGCTATCTATTTGTCCGAACACGAGTTTCAAGTGAGTCTTTCTCTACTATCTCTAAAAATTTCATGACATTTGGTTGACATTTAATAATTATAAAATTAATTTTTCCAGAACACCTTTTTGTATTTGATGTTGAAATTTTAATATGGACCAAAGAGTGGCCATTAAATTCCACGCAAAACTTTGTAAAAATGAATCAGGAACATTTCGATAGATTCAGCAAGTGTACTGTGATGATTGCTTGAGTGGAACAATTGTTTCCGAGTGGCCTACATTTTATTTTGTGCGGCAGAGAGACGAGGATTAAAAACACATAGATGCCTTTAATAATCCGAAAATTGCGTGATTTTGTTGCAGAATTCGTTCCACTGGTGAAACTAACTGTTTTATGCGGAATATTATCTTTTAAAGCGTTTGATGGGCAGAATCCATCCATGACAGTGCAACTACTCACACAGCATTCGTTGTTCGTAAATTTGTTGCCTCCAAATCGAGTTTTTTTGTTGAATTATCTGCCATACTCAGCTGATTTGGCACCGTTGGACTGCTCTTTGTTCGCAAAATTAAAATTGAAGTTAAAAGGATGCTTCGTTCGAGGATGACGTTCAGCCCAAAACGTCGATGTTATTGGTTGATAGAAATCGCAAGACAGTTCTGGATTTAATCTTTACCGAGCTGGATAGAGCTATATGTATTTTCAATTCGTCATGCTGCACATAAGGACGAGACTAGTAGGGATGCCAAAACTGGACATTGCACTGTATGGCTCGTTTCAATAGATGCTGTCATATGCGGTCTTTAGATAGATAAATTTGTGGGGTGTAGCGATTTAAAGCATCATGGTTTCATGTCAAAGGTGAAGTTTTGTCCGAGACGTCGGTGTTGATTGTCCTTTTAACAGTATATATTCTGCCAAGCCCGCATTCATCTCTAAACCCATTTTTTGCGGCTTCAGTCTCAATACTTGAAAAAGCGCCACTGACCTCATGCTGCTTAATTTCGACTATGTCAATATCATTGGGGTATGGGACTAATTGGACGGCTTAAAGCCACACTGATATGGACCTCTCGAGTTTCCGACGAACGGCTTAGGATAAGATCCTGTAAGCGACGTTAAGAAAACTGATGTCTCTGCAGTTGGCGCAGTTCAGAGGTTCTCCTTTATTGAGGATCGCACAAACAATGCTGAGGTCATCAGGCTTACTTTCGTCCGACCATATTTTACATATGAATTGGTGTATGGTCCTTACCAAGTCATCGTTTGCCACTTTAAAGAGCTCGTCAGTCAGGCTGTCATCTCCAGTAGCTTTGTTGGACTTTAGCTTAGATATGGTTATCTTCGCTTCATCCAGGTCGGGTGGACGGAATTGTTGGTCTACATCGTCTAGGTTAAAACGTTCATTCTGCCTGACAGCGATATTTGGTTCGTCATCGCCGTTGTACAGTCTACAGAAATGTTCTTTCCAAATCCTTCGCATCTTATGCAACTCTACTACGCATGTTCGTTTCTACAGACGGGCTTGTGTCAGTGGCATGGGTTTTTTACCATTTTAGAGTAGCATCTCTCAATTTCAAGTTCGTCTCTCCTCTTATGCCTACAGAGATCGTGAACAACCTTAGTCTTTTTATGCAGCACCACTTGCCGGGGTGTTTCGTTGTGTGGGTCGAATAAAACCCAGCATATTAAAGGCATCATCACTGATGACTTCTTGACAGTGTTCTCACTGATCTTCGATACTTGATGCTGGCGAAATAGACCTCTTGAGAGATTCGGTTGTAGCTGTTCGACGTCAAACTTCATCAAAGTATTTACTTGTCTTTGCGATGTTCGCGACATCCACAACCGTACCTTAGCTACAACAAGATAATGTCCGAGACG
This sequence comes from Volucella inflata, assembly GCA_928272305.1. Lineage (NCBI taxonomy): Eukaryota > Metazoa > Arthropoda > Insecta > Diptera > Syrphidae > Volucella > Volucella inflata. The sequence goes on along the minus strand of OV743720.1, from coordinate 52,989,704 downwards.
ATGTTGTCTTCTCGGAACGTTCGGACATTCAATAATACGATCGCGACATTGCTCGTAGTTCTTGTTCAAAGCTTGTATAATCTAGCTTTGTTGTCTTCATCTTTCTCCTGGGAGCCTGCGTCCATATTAGGCTAATATTGGCCTGGATACCGATTGCTACGATGCGCTCGTTTCCTCTAACAAATTCTCTTCCATAGTAGATCACGCAGTTATATATAATATAATTTGAAAGTTTAGTTATACATGCTTGTAGCTTTTGTAACCCATAGTATTAAGCGTGTAAAGATTGAACGAATCCAAGCCTCTGTCGCCATTGGATATGCTTATAGCTTCCTCAAACTAAAGTGTATATGCTGCAATGATATATACTCGTATACAGAATTCCTTAAGAATAGGAAATACTGATACAAATTTGTGGACCTACTAACGTTGGGCATAAGTATTTCACAGGATAGAAAGTCTCGGTTATAATTAAGAGTTAAGAGTTCATATCTTACTTTAAAAATGGTTCTCACCCTGTAAGTGCTATTGCATAATTAGTAGTTTAGTCTGCTATAGTACAGTCTGTCCTGCACGCCTGAGCTTTACTTACGAATCCATCCTTTAATTTTTGATCAGTTTTCTCTAGTAGAGCGTTGAAGTTTTTCTTCCATATATACTTTCTGCTTTGGGGTCAGTCAATAAGTTAAATTCGCAATCGGATACCAACCTTTCCCACTTCCATACGTAAGCTCCTCTCATCAATAACAAATGCTATTCAGTTATTTATGTTAGCCTGTCTTCATTCAATGACTTGAATTGTACCATATAGTCCAAGTTAAGCCTGAGCCCAAGAACAGGCGAGCATACTTGTCTCTCAGTGGAGAATGCTGTTGGGCAAACTTCTCGGCAATTCAAATGCTCTCCTTATACGAGTAAAGCAACGGAAAAACTTTAAATTTTTGGATGAACAGTATTCCCATGCTAGTGCCTCGTAAGAAATAATATTCAGTTGCACAGACCATTTTTTGCTACGCTTTGTATATGGATATGTCCTTGTTATCGATGAAACTTCCTTAAACTAAACCAACTCCTCGCTTTGCTTATGCTCGTTTCAAAGTTATGCGTTTCTTTCTGTGAGGATTTTAAGCAATCGAAACTTTATGAATGTGTTCAACCATTCGTCCAAAGTGACCAAAGCGAAAATTGACAATTCAATGAAGGTCCTTAAAAGGGCATTATTTACGAGATTTTAGCTCGGAATGAATGGATAGCCCTACGTGAAGTTGCCAAAAATGGGCGATCTTAAGAACAGCGGAGACGCAGATATTTGGGGAAATTACACTGCACATGGATCAGTTCTGGAATTATGGACGATTTGATTTGTGTCAACAACTTTGAAATTATGGTAAATAGGTATATGCCATATCGAGAAGCTTAAAAACGTGCAGGCCCAAAACTTGACACAGCTCCTTAAATCAACTCAAATTCCTCTCGATAATAGCCAGTTGTCACCTTATTTAACTTTAAAATGCCCTAAGTTGGTTCCGATAAAGATTTTCTTGCCAAATCTACTATTTCCTTTTTTTTTTGTCCTTTATATGTGAGTCAGCCATATAAAATGTATAACTCTTACTCTTATGTCTAAATCTGGTTGTCCTTCTAGTCTAGACGGACGGCCTGAACAGGCACAGGAATGCTAAGGAAAACCTAACTCGCATCAGTTAAGACAAATCTGTCTTAATTGCAATTTTTTTGATGGAAATGTTGTGGATTTCCCAGTTGGTTGGTGTCCTTCGTTATATAGAATCTGTTCACCGGTATTTCAACCTGTGTTCGAACTTATCTCTTCTCGTTTAATCCTTCGCGAGCCATACAATTGGAAGTAGTGCAGGGTTTGAGTATGAATTAATGGCTTATGGTATGAAATAATGGTGAGGCTAACATATGCCTACGCATACCCTATGTACATACCGTAAATGATTAAATGATGTACATACATCGTCAGTGTCTATATTTATCGAGTTTTATTCAATCAGTGAAATGAAACGAAAGATTCCCTTTCGATATTTCATTAATCTTAATCTGCCTCCGTAATGAATCCCATTTTACTGCTCTTAGCATTGGTCCTCCATGGCTGCCCACGTTTTTTTCTATTTTTTATTTTTGTTTTTTGTTTTTTGTTTTTCAGATTATTTCTCCTCTTTAACACGAAGTACTTCAAATTGATTGGAAACACACTTTTTACATCATCGCTCTGTTTTGCTTTGTTTTTGGTATTACACTCGTACCAAAGGATATAACGATGATGCTGACGACGTGGTTAAGTATGCGTATCCTGTCAAAAGAAAAAGAAGAGTGTAAAGCGTTTTACGGCTTCATTTCATCCTTGAATGAACACAAATTTTTCAATATGCACACATTTCTGAGCGAAGTTGAGATACTCGTACTCGTCCAATCGCTCAGGCTCTGATGTGAATACATATATTTGTATCTGCGTTTGGTTTTCGAAATAAAAACAAACAAATTCGGCATGTGCAGGAGTACTTGCACTTATTTCAATTGGAAAATGGAGGAACGTTCTGTGTTAATTAATGTGATGCGACGTGCACTGGCATATTGCCATTCAAATTTTTAGAAGCTGCCAATTGCAGGGGAGAGGACGAAGCATGTCAGAGCAGTTAAGTTTCATAAAGTTAGAATTGTGTTATCGGTAGAAAAAAATATTTAATGTACCAAAACAAGGGTGCTGGTATGGTTTTTTTCTTTAATTTCAACTTTTAATTGAATGCTAGTATGTATGTGAACTTTGCGATAATTTAAAAAAAAATCTAATTAAAAACTATGTCGTTTGCAGGTTATTTTGGAACTTTCTGGTCCGCGGTTTTGCATTATCTTTGGTTTTGTATTTTTAAGACAAAGAATTGCAAAAAAACTGTGGCGTTATACCTACTGAATTCAGGGTGTAAATAAAAACAGTTTAACCGCTTTCCTAATAACGGGAACAACTTACTGTAGTTAAAACTAATTTTTATTACTTTCGGCAAAAATCGCTTAAAAGTTCATAAAAAATCCATCAAACCTCTTTTGTCGACCATGCCGCTCAACACTGTACTTGGCAGTAGGTTTTTAGTTTTGTTTCCTCACTGACTAGCTACCACAAACACTTAGAAGATAGAATACGTTAGCTGGTGTTGTAAGCAGAGGTAACAGTGAAGTTAAGCTTACCTGTTTTTGTGTACCCTTAAAATGTTTGCAGAAGAGATGTACCGATGCACGTTGGTTTTAAATGTTTGAAGGTTGTCATGGCTAGGAAATACAGAGCTCGGCAGGGCATTCCATTAGCGATTTGTTCGGCTTAGAAAGGAATCACGACATTTCAAGGAACGTTAGAAACTGGGCTTGAGGGTGTACTGATGAGCATTGCGAGACGGGTATTACGGTTGGAGGTTTGGAGGTTTGGAGGGGCGGAATGGTACTACCGATTTCTGTAGAGCACTGGTGGTGAAAATAGCGATAGAAAAGGGTGTGACAGGAGACATTACGTCAGTGGTCAAAGGTTTCAATCGACTCGTTAATATTGGCATCACTTTATCGCATGGTTTTGAATCTTATCTAGTAGGTGCAAACAAGTCTTGCGAGTACCTGACCAGATGTGAGCATTGTACTCCAATTTTGGACGGATGAAAGCCTTATATATTGAAGCCAGATCAGAGGCTGTGAAATATTTCTTACATCGCTTAAGGAAACCTAGACATTTCGCATTTTTGGCGACTTCGAATATGTGGTCATTCCAATGTAAGTTATCATTGACACACGTACCGAGAATGGTAAGTTTTTTGGTTTCGACGATGCAAGTGCCATTCATGGATAATGGCTGGGTATTTGAATTTCGCTTTAGCGACAGCAGACAGCATTGTGTTTTGGAAGCATTAAATTCCACTCTGTTGATAGTTCCCCAATTGATTATACTGTTAATATCGGAATCTAAAGAGGTTAACATACGCTGTCGTTCCCGTTCTACAGCCAAAGAGCAGGGCCGTGAGTTCGAAAACGAATATTAAAAGCAACAAGTGAAACTATCTTGCTTTTGCCAGATTCATGTAGACTTTGGTTCCACTTTTCGGTGAGACATGCCGTCAAATTACCAGTGGACCTGTTGCTATGAAAACCATACTGACGGTCATTAAGAAGTTTTTCGAGATATCTCATGAGCTAACGATTTATCAGCGTTTCCATGACCTTGGAAAGAAGGGACGTAAGTGCAATGGGTCTGTAAGGGGAGAGAGAAGAAGATTCGCCTGTTTTAGGGACGGGCTGGACAAATGGTTTTTTCCATATGCCAGCGTAGATGAACGGCTCTTCAGAAGAATGTGAGATATACCATCTGTGGATTTGTCCCATTGAAGATTCGACGCACGCAAGTGTAGGCGGAGAAATAGCAGAGTCTGGGAGAGTTGAGTTGGCTGCAAAGTGTGCAGCCTCGTCGGGATTGAGGATGAGGCATCAGTCATTGCCTTTGCCGTATAACAGCAACATCAGTGACCGGATGCAAGCAACAACACTCTGACCGGGGGCAGGATAGAGGTTGCCCGCACTATATATACTGAGTGTCCCAGTTTAGCGGTAAAATCCTTTAAGTGCATATTCCTGAAGTTCCGCCGAACAAAAAATTGTATGGCTGGGTGGGTCTATTCTCATTTCATTTCAAGTTACAGCCCGTTAAAGTGGGTGACCTCTAATTTGGAGGTGCAACCATTTCAAACGCTATAACTTCTAAACTATGTAGTACATGTACAGAAATAGTTTTGGACATTTCCAGGTGTTGCGGTATCAACCTGTGCCTTCGAAATTTTGTTCTCTAAGCAGTTGTTCCTTCAAAATTATGAGAGAGTGTTGGAATGGTCATCTGACCACTTCCTTAATATCTTGGAAAAAAAAAAAACACTGTGGCGCTGGCAGCCAGGTATGGGCCATGGCCTAGCTTCTTGACACTCATTTGTGTTGCTCATGTTGTCATTTTTAGTCACATCTGAGCGGGGCCTACGGTTTATCGCCGAGTCCGAACGGCACTCCTTAGAAGCTTTTTCGTAGGCAATTTTACTTTCGGGAGTTTGCCATTGCCCGCCGAAAAGGTGATATCTTGGAAGGACAAGATAAATAGGCACACCGGACAGTCAGCAGCAGAGTAGACCAGCGACCTGCTACAATAGCGCGAGGATATTGCAAGTTCGGTTTTTTTTTTTTTTTTATCAAGGGTCCAGCGCGTGTTGTCGATCTTTGTGCCATATATTGTTCGGTCTACCATGTTGGATAGTCTACGGCCTTAAGTAGAGCAAAGACATCTGCTCTTCATTCCAGGTCCTAACCGATTCACTTTTTGATCCACTCTGTCTGTCATGTCTGTTGTCGCTTTGGAGAAACGTTTTAGAGAAAAGGATTTGTGGATTCTTCCAATTCCGAACTTCGGCCTTCACGATCCTCAGATGTTACAACCACTATATCTCTCGTAGACATATCGAGGCGGACGGTCCGGACAACTCTGGACATATGACGGACTAAAAGAATGCCTACAGCTAGATGGACGGTCTGGAACCCTCTGCTTAGATGAAAAACCATCAGCAATACTCTACAACAGAAGCAACCCACAAAACCCCCTTTCTTGACCCCAAAGAAAAAAAAAAACATTCTTTGCCAATTGGATTTGTGCCAGGGATCAATTTTGGAAAAAAAAGGATTGCTTTGAATTTAAGATAAATGAGGGGAGACTTTCACGGAAAATTGGCTTCAATTCCCATACAAGTTTAATTTTGTGAGCACCGAAACCAAGATCTTTCCGCAAAATTCCCCATCAAGTCGGGTACAAGTTTAATTGTTGGCCACAATGACGAATTCACGGTTTTAGATCATCATCAACACTACGCTACACACCATCAATCTCTTGTTGTGTGTGTACTATAGTAAGTCTTACGGGATGCGTATTATTGTTAAGAGTAAACATATTGCGAAAACTATCCAAATTTCTTGAGTTTATCTCTCTGATGGACGATTTTGGGCACCAAAATGCATGTTATGCCCAATGAGTTTCTCGAAACCAGGTTTTCCAACATCAATTTGAACAGCTTACAAACTTGTTTCGGCGGAAGTCTAAATTCTTGAACCAAATTAACCTCAAAAGAAGTGAGAACTGTCAAATCAGCTATCACAGAAAATATCGTTGCCAGTTTAAAGTTCTCTGCCTCTAAAAATCACCCTTTACAACTGTTTTTTGCTTCTGCTGAATATCATCTGTAGCTGTGTGAGTAATACTTTATACAAGAAAAGTTTTTGCCAACACAGGCTTATTTGAATCTTTATTCCTGGCTCTTTTGATAGCGGCTCATTATATCGGTCAGACCATCGTCCTTTCCTGGTTGGGTATAGTGTAACAAAAGGAAGCCTACGTGGGTTGACATTATATATAACTGTTTGGCAAAAAGTTGCTACCTTGCCTCTTTCCTTCGGTTTCCCTCCAGAAATTGAGCTTCTTTTCCTCTAGTTCTACGTATGGTGTTTATTGGTAGCCCACAAAATGGTCTTGGCATCATGAATTGATATGCGGATCCTTTCTGGCTAGTTCGTCTGCTTTTTCATTGCCTTTCTAACCACGATGTCCTGACACCCAAATCAGATAGACTTTGTTTGTGATGGCCAGTATTTGTATGACTTGAGGACAATTCCAGACAAGTTTTGAATGCCATGACCTATTGCTGTCTTCTTCTTTTTATCCTTTTATTAACCCTTTCCTCGTTATACGAACTTATGCATAACGAGTTTCCCATTTTTACTGCATCGCTGCTACTCCGCTTATGGGGTTGGCTAATGTCGCAGACCGCAGAACGCGTCTACATAATGCTCGGTCCTGGATCGCTTCAGTGGTTAGCCCCAGGCGTTGTTACGCATTTGCCAACTGAGAAGTCCAGGAATTCTTTTTCCGACCTCGTTTTCTTACAGTTGGAGTGATCGTAGTTGCTGGTGCCTTTTTAACCGGATCTTCTTTGAACGTGGCAATACCAGCTTATTTTATTCGCCTCAAGCTGTTCGGTTACCGAATTCTTTATATGTAGACTACCTCTTATACGCGTAGATCAAACGCAATCGCGTTAAGTGGAAATTTTCGGTCGCAAAAGATTCCCGAATTTTCCCGCCATTTCATCCATCCCACACTCACTCTGTGGTTTACGTCGTCGTCACATTTCGCTTCCATGTTAACGATTGATCCTAAGTACTTAAAGATAGTGCTTTTCGGAAGTACTATTTACCGTTGCGGAACAGGTCGCAACGGATGCGCAAATGGGCACGTCAAATGCTCCGTCTTTGAACGACTTATTTTAAACCCGTTTCTCTCTAGCGCATTTCTCCATGAATCTAAGGCGTTCTGTAAATCTTCGACGTTATCGCTAAGTATAACTGCGTCGTCAGCGAAGAGAATTGGCGCATGCAGTCTTTTAAAAGATAGTCGAATACTACGTTAAAGAGGAAAGGGCTAAGTACGCTTCCTTGATGCACTCCGACATTGACTGGAAATTCTCTCGTTAGTCCAGCAGAGCTTTTAACCGCAGTTTTCACGTTTCCGTACATGTCTTGTATTATTCTTACATACGTTCCCGGTACGTTTTGAGACCTCAGCGCGGCCCATATGAGATCCCTAGGCACTCGATCGAATGCTTTCTCGAGGTCGATAAATACCATGTGTAAATCCTTAGACGAATCTCGGTGCTTTTCCATTATTATTCGTATGCTTTGGATAGCGTCCACCGTCGATCTTCCTTCAATAAATCCACACTGGCTATTATCGATTATTATTATTTGCCGAAGACGTTCGTTTAATTCTCTTTCGACGATTTTCATTGTGTGTGACATAAGCTTGATTGAACGGTAGTTGTTGCATTCTCGAGTGTGGCCTTTTCCGTTGTATAATGGAACCAAGAAGCTTCTTCTCCATTGATTCGACATAGGTTGTCCACATTTTAATTTATTTAAAAGTTTCGATAGCCATTCGCTGCCGATTCCCTCCATCTCCGACCAAAACTCTGATGGAATGCTGTCTGGTCCCGCCGCTTTCACCCGCTTCATTTTTCCGGTTGCAGTATTCAATCCACCGGTCACAAATTTTCTTTTCATTTCTTAATAAGCGACCGTCTGCATTTTTTATGTATTTCGGCGAGGTTATTTCCAGTCGAGCTTTTTTTTATATCGTCGCTCCGATCGCATTTTGTCCACGCTTAAAATGCATACTTCTTGTCGGCCACAGCTCGTTTGGTTTCGTCATTCCACCACCATGTTTCTTTGCCGACGTGATGGTATTTCGATATAGTCTACAGATGGTTCTTTGCGAGTGTTATGCATTCCTCGTGCATGCTGTTCCACATTTCTTCCGGGTTAAGTGAGTTTGCATAATCATTTATATTTTGAAGTACTTCTTTAGGCAGTGCGATAAATCTTGCGCTTCGTTACTTCGATAGATTATACCACCAGATTTTTGGATTTCCAAACGATGCCCATGTTTTCGGTGGTTCCGCCTTGAAAAATTCTGTAATGAGCAGACGGTGTTGGCTTACTAGCGATTCTCCAAGTATAACTTTACAGTCCTTAACACGGTTTCTCATCGACATTCTGCAGAGGTGATAATCTATTTGCGTTTCGTGGCCTCCGCTGCTATAAGTGATAAGATGTCGTTGATGTTTAATAAACATTGTATTTAAGATGGTTAAGCCGTAAGCCCTACACGCTACAAGGATGTCTTCGTCAGCTGAATTTCTGGTTCCAAAGCCTTTACCGCCGTGGCAGTCCTCATAATCAACATTTGTTTCTCCGACGTGGCCATTTAAATCTCCGCCTACGAGGGCATCTCATTGATAGGTATATTTCTAAGCAAATTACCGAACTCTGACCAAAATTTATCTTTTTCCGATTGGTCGCATCCATTTTGTCGAGCAATATGAGTTTAAATTTGATTCATCTTCTGTGATGAGCATATAGGCATTTACCATTGCTTCTTTTATGAGTTCTAGATGAAGTGGTGCGATGTTTAGGACAACTTCAAGTGCAGTTGTTAGTACGGTTTACATTGCACCAGTTGCTGGCTAGACTCTGTATTTTGTTGACTTTAGCCTATTTTCACCTCCGCCTTACTTTATGCCACCAAAAGTCTCGTGTATGCAGTGCCATTTTGAAGTTAAGTCCCCAATTTTTCCCAAGTAGATTTTTGCTGTTTTATAGTGATGTTCTGGTCTTGTCGATATTCTTAAAAAGATGAGTGTTCCACTTGAGTTATTCATCCAGTATGACTCCTAGATATTTAACATCCGTTAAGAACTCTATTGTTTCACCGAAGAGTGTGCCATTTCTGAGTCTTTCTCGGATTCTTCTCTAAGTGAATTCAAGTATGATGCTTTTGTTGGGATTGACTTTGACTGATTGAATTTTAGTGCACAATTGAACAATCAGGTTCAGAGCCTTCTGGAGGCGATCCAAAATTGTGTCTTTGAGTTTACCTCTGGTTAGGTTGGCTACTTTGTCTGCATATTTACGGACATAGAAGCCATCATTACTGAGAATAATAAGGGAGGAATTATTGGGGGCATTATTTCGTAGTTATCTCACTGAGTTTATTGCTTCCAAATGAGCTTTTATTGTTTCATCCTCTAGCATACATTTTATCTTTCTACATGTAGTGCCGTCAAATCCCATGTTTTGAATAATAATGCAATTAAAACAGTATCATATAACAAAACATGGAAATTTTACCTGACTACTCGGATTCGCCGTCGGTGTTTGGCAATAAAAGAGTTTAAAATATAATAATTTCGGTTTAAAATATATTCATACTCACTCGAGTACAAAGCGCGGTAATGAGTAAACAAGTCTCCGTTATCCTATCTGTATGGTTCTTCTGACGTGAAAATTTCGAGTTTAAACATCTCCGGAGCCAGGCAATGCTCTCTTACTGTTGGATACTAAAGAAAGCTAGAAGTACAGAAGTACAGTACTATTCCGCCGTCTAGAGATGCCTTCCGAAAAAGCATTGAATACCGTATATTTACCAAGTTAGTAGCTTGTAAATTAATCAACGATTCTAACAATAGAATAACTTTTGTACTCCCAAACTATCTTTTAAATAAAAGTCATCTCCCACACCGCAATCCTGCTTCCAACACAACAAACGATCAATTAAATATTCATCAGCTTTCTTTAAGGTACTTATTTTCACACGAGCTTTTAGTACATGGCCCCGGGGATGGGGCGTAGAAATTTTGATAACATTGCTAATTCTAAACAAATGAACAAGTTAAGTTCGTTACTAACGACTCTTAAAGATTATCCTTGCGACATTACCAAATCACAGATAGTTCGCCTCCTGTTGCCATTTACAAAACTAAACCCTATTTAATAATTAACTCGTAGCCTGGTTTTAGGTCTGGAATTTTATAGCCACCACTAAATCAGGTAAATATTTTATATGGGATGCCCATAAAATTCTATCGTCACAACTGAAAACGAATATACAAAGTTTCACCTTTTTACTGGAACACAGCATAAAAAGGACCCTTCTAAGCACCTTGAAAGAAAATCTGCGCACCCACCCATTGGCGCCTCTCAAGATAATGTAAAATTAATAAATAAAAAATTACTAAATCACCTTACGGATTTAACTTCCGACCTTTTTTTGTTTTTTTTTTTTCTGTATTGTATGTGGGTACTGTTGTGGGTTATAGGTATGTCCTTGTTGTCGTTTTGTTATCCTTTTTAGGTCGTTTTCATTTTACTACCAACCCAATCCAACTAAATTATGATACTCATACATACTGATACAATGGAATCCTTTTATCCTCTTTCTGATTTTTTTTTTTTGGAAAAATAAGAAGAAAAACCGACAAAAAAATATGGAAAAGTGGATTCCCCAAAACGATCCTTCATACTCGTATCTAAACAGGAACACAATTTCCTACCAATATGACCCAATTTGCCCTCAAGGTTGCAAAACGAAGACACAAAAGCCCCTTTTTTCAGGGATGGCTTTATTTTTAAAGTAACAAATCCAAATGATGTGGATTTGAATAAAAAGAGAAAAAAAAAATATTTAAACCTCAAAAATATTTGAAGAATTTTGTCTCAGTACTAAAAAGGTCAATTGTCTGGTGGAACTTGTAGTGTCAGACAGATGATAGTCATCTACAGGGGGTTTATTAAGGTAGATTTTCGCAATGATGTCGCCGAGTAAACGGATACACGTATACGATTTCTTGTACAAAGAATCTTCAGCATATAAAACAGTGTAGATGATTCTCGATGACACTATTATACCGAGAGCCTAAGTAGTACTTTATTTTGTTAACTTTTTTTTATATCCAAGGAGTTAGATAGGAATACTCTGGTGTTGCTCATTGTTGTCAGCTTAAATTGTTTAAGGCATCTATTGTGTGGAAAGTGTAACAATGTTACTCATTCGTTGAACACAAAACTGGTATGTATCTGTGTACACGATTATAAGGATTACTTCTTTTTTCCTTGCGATGTGAGCTGTGCCTTCAAGTTCATTTCACAGCAAGAGAAATTGTTCAGCAAAATCGATATCGAAATAAATACATTAGTCGTATATCGCAAGCTTCATCGCTCAATTTCTATCTTAAGTGATAAATTCAAGAACTCAAGAACCAATAGTTCTGGCGATGTTGCAAACAATTATTGATGTATATTCTTTGTATCCTATACGAGTACAGGCATTTTGAAGGGACTCGTTGATAGCGACTGGAAAAAAAGGCGACGAATACCGAAAACCAAATATAGTTCCAGTTTATTACTGTATAGAAATGGACAGAAATCCGCATAGATGGAATCAACGGCGACATCAGAAGTCGATTCAGCAGTAAAATTACTGGAAGTACTGCGATTATTTGGTGTCTTATTGTTTGGGGATTCTTCACCTTCGATACAGGACATCAGAGCTAGGTATGGTGGCAAATTAACTTTCAATGAACCGAAGAAAAAGCTCATAGCCTTCAAGAAAGCGATTCTATTTAAGTATACATCTCATGGATTCTGCAGACTAGGAATACTTTATTGCTGTCAATTCGAGCAACCGAATCAAGAACAACGACCATATCCGAAAGTCGAATGCTAAAATTATTAATATGATGGCCATACCATGAAATATGATGGACATACACATAAGGAAATATTGTAAAATTTAGCTCTATCTCAAGAATGGCTTGAACGATACTCACTTAGCGAGCTTGAATCTGAAGGGGGGGAATCAGTAAATAAAAAAAACAACTTGTAACTACGCTACTGCGACTTTATTGTACAATGCACTTCCACTGACTGCTTGCATTGCCCTCTAACAATTTGGGTAACGAATTTGTGCGTGTGCGTATTTTGAATATCGATTAATTGTATGATAGTGAGAAGCTTTTTCGAGCAGATCATTCGATCAGGTCCGGTACATTATTTAAATGTATAATCACCGTAAAAGATGTAAACATGATCATACCACCCGAATGCGACAGTATGGTTCTACATTTTTCGAACGCCTTTTCATTTTTTTTCTTTGCCTACAAATCGTTTCTGGATTGACAGCATAAAAGGGCACCCCACCACAAAAGTCGAACGAAGTCAAACCGCAACTCCGAGGCAGCCAATTGACCAAACGGGCTGATAATGATTTCTTATGACTGTATAAAAAATGATCTTCAGATGCGGCATTCTGCATCTGCTTGCTTTGCTTTAAGTGGCGCTACAGTCCAGGGTGGACCTGGGCCTCAGTCAACAAGCTTCTCCAGCCAGCTCGATCCCTGGCTAGCTGCCTCCAGTTTCGCCCTCTGAGTTGGCTGAGGTCCTCTTCCACTTGCCTGCGCCACCTGAGTCTTGGCCTTTCTCTACTGCGCTGTCCCTCGGGAACGGATTCGAAGACTTTTCGGACTGGAGCATTGGTGTCCATGCGCTCTACATGACCCAGCCATTTCAGTCTTTGGATCTTCACTCTTCTGGCTAGGTCCATGTCGCTGTAGAGTCCATACAGTTCATCGTTGTATCTCCTCCTCCACTCACTGTCAAAGCAGAAGGGACCGAAGATCGCCCGAAGGATTTTTTTTTCTGCATCTGCAGTGAATCTTATAAAAAAAATTATTTTTTTGCCAATTTCGACGTCCATCCGTGCCAATATAAACCTGTACTTGGACCACCCGTAATGAATGAATAAAAAAGTTAGTTGCTCACAGGGTATCGGATCTTTTTTAAATCCAAAAAAAAAATCAGAAAAATTGACCCGAGAGCGGACGCCACATAAATGTTAGGCAGGTGAATCGTTTTTTCAGTTGTTCAGAGCTACGTATAGCTGAAGCTTTTAAGATATGGTGAATTTCTTTTTATTTCATACGATTTTCAAGATAAGACCCATAAATTTTTAAGTTGCTGCAGTTTAAAGTTTTTGATTCCAGATATCTGCTCCACTGACTTCTCCGTTTCGACTGCGGGTACATTATTCACCGAATTTAACTGGACGCCCACAGTTGGGTTATTAGATATGATTGACCACTTTTTCTATTTTATTGCAGAAATAGACGATTCGCAAGCCGTTGTGTTTTTGGTGTCCGAATTCATTGTTATCACTTCTTGCATTGTAATCTCCTTCTCATCGTCAGTCGAGTTTTGTATCCATCGTTAGAATTGCACTTTTGGAACCCCTCCTTTCCCTCCTCTGAAACATGGTCGCGTTTACGTAGTCTCTTTGAAATGTCGAGGCATATCCCTAGTTAATGTCGCATAGATGATCGTTTTGAGAGAACTCTCCGCAACTCACTTATCAGCACGTACCAGTGTGGCCTGGCAGATCGACTCTAGACCAAATTTTCACACTGAGACAAATGCTGGAAAAGACCAATGAATTTCAGGTCGAGACTCACCACATGTTCAACCATTTCAAAGACGCATATTATAGTACTCATCGTGAGGAGCTCTATACGGCGATGGAAGGAAGGGGAGGTTCCAACATGGAATGCACTATCTTTCATCTACTTCGATATGCGGGCGAACAAGCGAAATTTATTTTCCTTAAAGTAAACGAGGACAAGACTAAGTATATAGTATCGATAAATAAACCAGCATCTTTCTATCCCCTAGGACAAAACGTCACTATTGATACCAACAATTTCGAGGGAGCTAAGGAGTTCACCTACCTCAGAGTAATCGTGAACTCCACAAATGACACACTAGTGGAAATTCGACTTCGGTCTGGCAAAACAATTGGGTTCAAAACACCTAACTCGAAAGACAAAATGCTTTACAAAGCCCTAATCTTGCCAGTTTTGCTGTATGGCGCCGAGTGCTAAACGATAAGCAGGAAGGGAAAACTGATACTTTGCTGCTTCGAAATAAGAATTGTTCGATGGATTTTTGGTCCTGTGTGCGAGGAGGGCGAATGAAGAAGAATGTACAACTGTGAACTCTATGAGCTGTATTAGCTCATTGTACAGTCGAGTACAATGGCTCGGCCACATCGAGCGAACGGACAATAATGTTCCAGCTAAGAGGATCTTCGATGACAACAAAAGCCGCACCTCCGTTTAAAATATCAAGCCATCATGTATGCCAGAGTCTATATAACTGGGATCAGCGCAGAGGATGGAAGATTGCACTGTCTCAGGCAGAGACTCTTCACGGGTCGCGAGCGCATTAAGTAAGTTACCGTATGTTATCAACAGCCTGTTGTTGGACATGATGTACCAAAACCATCTGACACTTATACATTTAGGTATAGAGGGCTCTTTTTTCATTCGCTTTCCTTTACAGTCTTCGAAGAAATTCCCGAATGGTTCTATGGAGATGCATAAAGTAGGGCTTTCTAGAAGAGCTATAAAATGTTTAGCTACAGAGTTTGTTTTTCGTTATTTACCGAACTAAGGGCAAAAATGGATAGCAACGAAGAGTATAAGCCCTCGTAGAAGTAGCATCTTCCGACAGGTGCTGGTTCTTTGAATAACGAGAATGAGCCTCTGCAGTCGAACATCCTGCAGCTCTGCTAATAAGCCCTACTTCAAGCCTTCCCGTGGCGCCAACTGGGAACCTCACTGGAAGGAGACGAAGTGAAGGAAATGAATGGCGCGTTTCCTGCGCCAGTGTTGGAAAAACAAAACAAGATCCTATCCGGTAAGGATTTCCAAGACTTAGTCAGGGTGTTGGAAAAGAGATGGTGGCAGAAGAGCTCTATATGGGCCAACGGCAGGACTCGTATCCCGGAACGGGTTACTGGCTTCGGTGTAACCGACCCCTCGTCCTAGGGGCATTAAAAGGTTGGGGGTTGTGCCGCCGGGGTAACTTCCCTACCACGCAAAAAAAATCTAGTTATGAGAGAGACACGCCATGCCTCGGATAAAGGATCCCCTCAAAAATCAACAAGATCCAGAACGTTAATGGACTACGAATTAAGAGTATGCACCTGGAATGTACGTATATTGTATACACCGGGTGCTACTCAAAAACTTGAATCTGTCCTCGAGCGGTATAAGGCAGATAAAACCGCGATCCTGGAGATACGATGGATATGATTAGGTATTTATTACAACTGTCACAAAAGACTACACATGCTAGGATACGGATTCAGCATGGGAAATCGGCTCAGGTCAAAGACCATCGACTTTAAGCCGATAAGTGATTGCCTAGCTGTGATCCGCATCCAGGGCGTATTCTACAACACCAGTCTTATTTGTGCACACGCCCCTATCGGTGAAGCCGAAGATCCTATCAAGGAAGAATTTTATGACCTCTTAGACGGAGCCTACGGAGCCTGTCCGGAGTATGATGTCAAAATCGTACTCGGGGATTTTAACGCCGAAATCGGTAAGGAAAACATCTTTGGCGGGTTAGTCGGAAAGCACAGTCGCCACGATACGACAACAGATAACGGGTTCCGACTAATCGACTTTGCAGCAGCACGTAATACGGTGATAAGTAGCACTAGATTTCCAAGACTAAGAATCCACACAGCAACCTGGCGCTCCCCAGATGGTCGAACCGCCAACCAAATCGTTCATGTGCTAATTGATGCGAGACACGAATCCAACATCCATCGTCAACTCTGACCATTTCCTCGTAGCCTCGAAACTCAGAGCTCGATTGTCCAACGAAAAAAAGCTACAACCCGCTCAGAACAAGAAATTTCACCTTGGACGACTAAGCACAAATAGAGCAGCCAGAGACTACAGTGAGCGCCTTATGCTGGAAAACAAGTGATGTAATGTGCAGTTTGGAAACAGTACATCTGAACTACGAGTATTTCAAACGTGCACCGGATTTCGGAAAGGAGATGCGCTATCATGTGACTTCTTCCATCTAGTACTGGAGCAGATAGTGCGTAGGGCAGGTGTAAACACGGAAGGCACTATCTTCCAAAAATTCGTCCAGTTACTGGGATATACAAAAGATATCGACATCATCGGTCGCTCCCAGCATGCCGTTATAGAAGCGTTTACGGCAATTGAAGAACAGGCGAAACGAGTTGGCCTTGAAGTAAACGAGGACAAAATCAAGTACATGTTGTCAACAAACAATACAGCATCTGTCCACCGCCTAGGACACAATGTCACTGTTGACAACTGGAAGAAGCGTGCCCAGGACCGAAGAGGATAGAAAGCAGTCGTGTCCCAGGGAGGGACCCTCCACGGGTTGGAAGCCCGTTAAGTAAGTAAGTAAGGGCAAAGAAAATGTGCTACTTCGACGAGGTCTTATAATAACCATTGTCATCTAGAAGATATGCAGTCGCTTCTGATATCTACACAAAGTAAAAGATTTTTTCATGCATTTTTGAAAATACTGTAATTAAAAGTATATTTAGCTAAGGTAGAGCAAAATTTTGTTCTTTCAACTAAATCAGACATTCTTGATTCCAGTTTTTGCAGGCTTGGGTCTGTGTTCTCTATCTATCCATTATCTGACGATGTGTTCCAACAATTGTCTCCAGCGTATTGTATCGTGTCTGCTTGTTTTTAAAATTAACACAAAGGCTTAAATGAGAATTATGTCAACACACATATTGTTCTCGTTCAAGAAATGTATTCAACACATCTATGAAAGTTAAACTGTGTGAAGGATGCCTGGAATCTGGTATAGACACGAGTGCATTCTCATTTCAGTCTGTGGAAACAATGAGATAGATATTGTTGACGACACTAAGGGCAAGCTCTTTTATCTGTCAAGCAAATTTCACCATAGTGTTTGCTTCATTTAGAGCAAGGACCGAACGTACTCAAAATCTAGCAATCTAGTAAATAATTAAATACATCTATTGAACTTTAACTTAATTACAGGAGCTAGTCGGTTAGATACTATCCTATCCCTACTTTGTCAAAAATAGTTGAATGATTGAATGGATGGATGTTGTGTTGTCATGGATGTACGAGTAATTAGAAACCAGATTCATATGGAAGGCAAACCACAAGGCTCCGCAAGGATTATTTACCCGAAATTAAAACGGGACACACTTTGTATGCTTTATACACATGCGTTGTTAATTTTAATGGGTATGTGTGTCCCAGAGTTGTTCAATTTTAATACGCGTTAATGTGTTGTGCTAGTGAATGTGTGTTTGTATGTTTATGCTGACTATAAAATCCAACTGTAAACAACGATGCTCTGGATTGGAAAAAGGGTTATTCCCCGGTGATGTAAAATTACCTTTTTATCTTTCCATCACTGTTTGCAGTAGTTTTACTTTAACTTTACGTCTTTTAATGACGCACTGCGATGTGCTCGTTACAGTGTGTGCAAAAATTAAATTTATTTGAATTATGAATGAGTTATTACCCCGGTACGGTCGGTAGAGAGTAAATATAATGCCTTCGCCAGATATGCGGCACTGATGACTCAGTCTAAACATACATCTACCATATAGGGACTATCATGGGTGATTTTATTTATTTTCACATCGCCAAGTTTGCAGGTAAACAAAGCCAATCAAGCATATTGGACATTCGACATTCTTACCCTTCCCCTTGGGTTTTAAAATATAACAAAAAAAAATGTCTGTGTTGAGAAAAGGTTTTGACCATAAGGTAAACGTTTTGGGTTTTCAAACCGAACTTTCGTACAAAAGGTAAAATGTATTTTACAAAAGTATCTGGAAAGCATAAATTCCCTGAAGGAGAGGACAAGAATTTGTTACTTTACTGGATAATTTTAAGAGCTATAAGTACGGCGTAAATCTCATGATGTGAATGTCGAGGATATCTTTCATGTAACATTGTGTGAACCTCTGCATTAACAACTCTAAAATAAAGTCATGAATATGTGATGGATTAACAAAAAGAAGAAGAACATAAACGATTCATTGGATTTCGCTTCACAGAAGCTGGAAAAATAGCCATTAACCCAACGGCAATATTGTATTATGTAAACGTCTTAGCCTCACTATTAACTATTTGAAAGGTCGATACCAGCATTCGGTATTCGCTCTGTAGCTTTGTAGTTCTAAAGGTTAGGAACGTTAATGTCATAGTCAGTTTCTATGTTGTTATCACATTTTTGAGTGGCAACGCTAATGGATGGCCTGCCAAACTTGATTGATTGTGATTGTGGTCAATATTTATAATTGAAAATCATCGGTTAGAAATAGTCAATATGGCGTACCTCAAGGATCCGTTCTTGGCCCTACTTTGTTCAACGTTTATGTATCTGACTTATCTCGTCTAGGTGGTAACGTAAAGTTTGCCGTGTTCGCAGATGATACTGTAGTCTTCGCATCTGGTACTTAATTTATTAACGTTTATCATGTACTGCAAACTGCTGTCAATAAACTTGATAAATAATTTTTCAGATGCAAAATCGATGTTAATGCTCTAAAAACATGAGAAATTTGGTTGTCCCGGCGCAGGAAATTATGTTTTCTTTCAAACAATACTAAACATAGTTTATGTTCCGTGGACATAGTATGATCAGAAAGTTGCAAATAGCTGGGATAAGTCCTAGATAACAAGCTAACCTTTCAAAAATACATATCCACCACCATCGATAAAAATAAATAAATAGATAAGAGTTCTCTATCATTTGATCTGTAGAAACTCAAATCTCAGTGTCGACAGCAAATTTATTATCTACAGAACTATATTCCAAGCTATTCTCTTGTATGGAACCCCTGTCTGGCACGATTGCACAAATTCTCACAAATTAAAGCTTCAATTCCTCAACAGAACTTCGGACATATGCCCACCACGGCTGGATCTGATAATGAATGTCATCCGAGAGACAAAGTTTTCGACTAGTTCTCAAAGTATTTGTAGATTTATGTCTTCAATATCGAATAATGGTGGCTTCCAATCCGTCAATTGTTGTTGGTTTGTTGGTGTTGACTAGCGACTTTACGTATCAAAAATAACAACAATCAAAAGGCGTCAAATCACAAAATCTTGTAAACCAAATAACAGGTAAATTACGCGAAACTATGCTCTTCATCGCATGTTTCCTTTAATAAGTCGATAGTTTAGTTTGCTGTACGGCACGTAGCGCCATCCTACAGGAACCACATTCGTGCCATTAAATCGGAGCTTCAAAAAGTCATTTACCTGGGCTTTATAGGAAATCAGCTCGACCGTAACACGCTGATAATCTTAATTTCTGAACATATATGGTGTGATGGCTTTACCAACCCAGAGACGACGTTCCGATAATCTCATGTGGATTATCATTTCTCTAAGTCCGACAATTACAATTACTGATATAGCCATTGAGTCAAAGTGAACCAAACACAACTTCAATTGTTGCACGAGCTGGATCCCAAGATCGTTGCGTACAGTTTTCTATAAAGTGGATGGACAAAGACCAACTTGTTATGAATGATGGTGAATCAATTAATTTAGATCTTGTTCCACATTCGCACTTTTCTCATTCGTCTCGTCTTCCAAAGAAAATATTGTACAATACAAAAACCGATCAACAATACTGCGAATAGCGGTCTCAGATGTTCGATTATGTCAAGTGTAATATGATGCAAGTGTTCTTCTAGTTTGGCACACAGAACCATAATTTTGGAACCAAAGTTCTAAAATTTGGTAAAGTTTTTGAAGCGCTTATGTCATCGCGATAAAATTGCAAAGACTATTGAATAAAAATGACACTGACAGTTTGTAATCTGCCAATCGGCTTGACAGATATAAATGTCTGAAGTTAGAACAGACTTTAAAAACCATTCAACTATGTTGACAAGTTTTCATTAAAATTGGCGGTTGCATTTCAGCTCTTTCATCATCATGATCAGCAAACAATTGACAACTTAGCAAAAAATTCGAATCGGCTGGCTAAGAGAATATTGCGACTATCCGCTAGTCGGTAGTGAAAAGACTTAGCTGTACGTCCATATAAGATTGTGTCGATCCTTGTCGAACTTTCGATGATTTGGCTATATCAACGATGAATAAAAATCCGGAGTTGCACCGAAAAAATCGTCCTTGGTACATATGAACAATAAAATAGGCTTATCATCCAGTTATATCAATGTGTCCTACTTCTTCGGGGTTGGCTCATCCCCGGCGAGAAGGGGCTCAACTAGCGCAATGTCTAACTCTATTGGTACGGATTCGAAGAAGCGGCGCTCTCCATTCGTTTCTTCATGTCCTAGTGCTTTTAACAAAATCAATGTGGTCTTCAAGCCAAAAGAGTTTGTGCTTATCTTGAAGAAACCAAGCGGTTTTGTTCGGTGTATATGTAGGTGTTTTTATAAGATGGTAGGAGGGCGATAGGGATCTTATACAGCTTCACTTATTAATTCGCGAGAGGAAAATCTTTTTCAGTTGCCTCTCTGGTGCATGGAAACAGTGATTGCCAATAAAGATTCTTCCCCTGATTTCAACAGTCATTCCTTTGCTAAAGTAAAAAGTGGAGCTCAAGGTTAAGTCAGAATTTCTTGTCATGGCATACTCTAAGACCCGATGCCTTTGGAAGTCCTACCTGGTGGATTGCATATACTTCATCTTATCCGAATTTGCCACGAAGCTCATGCTCGCACCAGATATCACTGTAGATAGAATATTAAACTACTCTAGAGGTTATGCTGTTAATACAGTCGCCGGTCTTGAATACCGCGCAGATTATGCTGACACTCCCTTAAGCCACTGGGCATAATTTCATCGGACCTTAAAATTCTTCCAGCAGTATCTTGAAATTATATTGAGGTTTAGAGAAGCCAAATTCGATTATATTACTTCTTTTGTCCTTAGTAGTCTAGATTACCAATACCTGGTTCCTCTTGCAGATATTGAGGTGTAAGAAATGTGTGCTAGATACTCGTATAATGATATTCCCACTTTAGGTCGACAAGCGTGAGTCTATCTTCTGCGCTTATGTCTGGGATGGTAATCATTTAATCGCTTATATGTGACAATTCCATATGAATTCCACATAATTGGCAAAATCTGAATATAAGACGACATAAGTCGAAAATATGTCATTGATAAAAAGATTTGGTTGAATGGTAACAAAGTTCATAAGCAATTCCAAGTATGAATAACATTGAGGACAGATTAAAATATAGTATGTTCTATATATGCAGAAACCATAAAGTTTGTTTTACAAAATCATTGAGATGACATTTCCAAGATTGCTCCACACTTAATCGAAACGGATTTAACGAATGCCAAGCACAACAATTTCAATACCGACAACCTTATTTGTGCGCTTCACATCTCCGAGGTAACTTTTTTCATTGTAGTATGATAAACATTCTACAAACTTAGACATGAATAAATACCTCAAAAGACTGAGGATATTTTTCAAGTTTAAAAAAAAAAAAAGAATTTACAACACTTACCTCAAGGGTAACCAAAAAAAAAAACAGAAAAACAAACAAGAAAAAACCTCAATTGAAATAAAACTTCCAATTACCTCAAGCAAAAAGGCATCAATCCGAGGATTTCAAGACTTCAAAATGAATGACAAGAACAAAGCAAGAAGAAAACAAAGAAAAGAGGAAAAAAATTAAAATGTCCTAACAAAGTCCTTTAGGGATGATAAATTGATATTACGCACGAGATGTACGATTATGTAAATTTTATTTTTTACTTTATAACTAAGTAGAACCCATTTTATGGATATGTTCACCTTTACTTGGTCTTGAGTGGTCTGAGATTTCATTAAAAGGAAAAAAATAAAAAAAATAAAAAAAATGAAAAATAATACATTCCTGTCTATCATCTCACTAAAGTTAAATTCGAATGGAAACATGAATAAATTTACAAAAGAAACTTTTCAATACCAGACAAGATAGGGAACTCAAGAAAGATGTCTCTTCTATTTCAAGATTTGATGATGCATATCACATTAAGACTTTCAAGGGAAACTTTTAAGGTAGGTAACCAGCACATTTAGCTTATTTGAACATAAATTTTCAAAAGTTTTGAATAAATTATTATTTGGCTGTTATAAATTTTAAGGCTATGGCAAAACATAAATAAAAACAACTTGGAAGATACCGGTTTTAGCAGAAAAGGGTTGTGCTTCTTTTGGAAGCTAAGACCTATAGAATTGTGACTAGTACACATGTGACCATGTTTTGACTATATTATGTTAGAAAATCATTGGTTAAGCCATCCAGTTTACCATAATATTGTTGTGAATTGAACAACAACTAATCATATTCATACACAGTTATTACACTTATATAATGAAATGTCAATCTATAATTTAAGTTAGTCTTAATAAAGCATTAAACTCAACAGGTTATGGGCTCTCTAATACGCGTGCGAAACTAATTGCGAAAAAAAAAAACAAAAAACAAATGTTAACTTTGCTGCAACGAGTTCGAAAGAAGCGTGGCATGCTCTTATAAAAGCATATGAGGACACTGGGTTGACAAGGAAGGTAGATCTTTTAAAGCAGTTGGTGAATATAAAGTTGGAAGATCATGCATCGATCCAAGAATATATTTACATTTTGGTTATGACTTCTATTAGAGTTAATACGGCTGGTTTAAAAGTAGATGACGAGTTGGTGGCATCTCTAATGCTTACTCGACTCCCCGACGATTACAAGCCGATGGTCATGGCTGTTGAAAACTCCAAAGAAAAGATAACTGTTGATACAGTGAAAAATTTGCTTTTACAGGATGCCACATTTGACAACACAAATGATCGAGAAGCGGCTTTCTATACCAACAAAAGCCAACAAAGAAATTTAAACCATTTCAGTGTCATACATGTAAGTGTGTTGGACATATCTCGAAAAACTGTCCAAGTAAAAAACCGAACAAAACATTTAACAACAATGTGCAGTACAGAGCGAAGCGATCGGATAATTCTGTCCTATTTGCAAAAAACGGTCAGAAGAAAGAGATCAATAACACCAAAATATGTGCAAAGGTGATACAACAAGAATCAAGCATAACGGACGAAAATTGGTATATCCACTCTGGCGCATCATGTCATATGACGAACAATAAAAACAACTTGCATAACACACAAAAAATCAAAAATAAAAGGATATTGGTAGCAAACAAAAACAAAATGACAGTAGAATGTGTAGGTGATCCGTGCGGCATCGGATAAAGAATAGTGCCGCAGTGCGTCCCAGCTTGTCGTAATACAGGCAATTATGACACCAAAAATGAGCCTGTGACACTTTAACACCTTAAAACTTTCTCACAAGTTTGTATGCAATCAGTGGGTTCCCACGTCTGGAGAACAGTCAATCAATTCGAAATGAGCATACAAGTGTCAAACCACTCAAACTTTAGATACACTTCATGGAAATGATCGCAATTAATAGCACTACCCCGCTGGGCACCACGATTGCAACGCACTCGGGTGATCCCAGAGCAAGCAGAAGTGCTTGTGTCAGAGCCCGACGGATTCCGGGGGCGGGCAAAATGAAGTTTCCAAAATATTTTCATAAACTTCGGTTCGCAAGTTGGAACGTCGGATCGATGACCTCAAAAAGTTTAGAACTGGAAGCGATTATGCGTCGCAGAACTCTACAAATCCTGTGCGTACAGGAAACGAAGTGGTGTAATACAGGAAATAAAGCTCGTTTTCCAGATTTAAAAACTAAGGCATTTAAGATGTTCTACCATGGAACGGTCAATAGACGAAACGGTGTTGGAATCGTTGTTGCAGCGGATCTTCTAAACAATATCGTTGGTATCTTGAAAATAAGCGACCGCTTGATGAGTGTTAAACTCGTCATACACAATGAAACGTGGAACATTGTTAGCGCGTACGCTCCACAAAATCGATGCGACCAATCGGAAAAAGATAAATTTTGGTCAGAGTTCGGTAATTTACTTAGAAATATACCTATCGATGAGATGCTCTTCGTAGGCGGAGATTTAAATGGCCACGTCGGAGAAACAAATGTTGATTATGAGGACTGCCACGGCGGTAAAGGCTTTGGAACCAGAAATTCAGCTGGCGAAGACATCCTTGTAGTATGTAGGGCTTACGGCTTAACCATCTTAAATACAATGTTTATTAAACATCAACGACTTCTTATCACCTATAGCAGCGGAGGCCACGCAACGCAAATAGATTATCACCTCTGCAGAATGTCGATGAGAAACCGTGTTAAGGACTGTAAAGTTATACTTGGAGTATCGCTAGTAAGCCAACACCGTCTGCTCATTACAGAATTTTTCACATCATTTTTCAACCACCGAAAACACGGGCATCGTTTGGAAATCCAAAAATCTGGTGGTATAATCTATCGAAGTAACGAAGCGCAAGATTTATCGCACTGCCTAAGGAAGTACTTCAAAATATAAATAATATAGCAGACTCACTTAACCCGGAAGAAATGTGGAACAGCATGCACGAGGAATGCATAACACTCGCAAAGAACCATCTGTGGACTATATCGAAATACCATCACGTCGGCAAAGAAACATGGTGGTGGAATGACGAAACCAAACGAGCTGTGGCCGACAAGAAGAGTGCATTCCAAGCGTGGACAAAATGCAATTGGAGCGACGATATCGAAAAAGCTCGACTGGCTCTTGAATACGAGCGTCTTAAAAAGATCGCAAAGAAAGTCCTGGCTCGAACTCGAGCGGCAGAAGCGGAAAACCTGTACCAGGAGTTGGAACAAATATCCTCACGATCGGCGGATAGAAGACAAGCTACCCAAGAAGTTCAAACGTCGTACAATACGAGTACTAAAATGCCAAATATTGTTAAGCTCGCTGCACAGAGGCGAAAAATTTAATGGAAATAACCTCACCGAAATACATCAAAAACGCAGAGGGTCATTTACTAAGAAATGAGAAGGAAATTTGTGACCGGTGGCTTGAATACTGCAAGGAGTTGCTTAACAAACAGTTTCCACGTGATATCGTGCCGACAGCTGGTCTATTCGAGGAGGAAGCTTCTGACTTTTCAATCCAAAAAATAAGTATAGCAACCGGAAAAATGAAGCTGGTGAAAGCGACGGGACCAGACAGCATTCCATCAGAGTTTTGGTCGAAGATGGAGGGGATCGGCAGCGTTTGGCTATCGAAACTTTTAAATTAATTAAAATGTGGACAACCCATGCCGAATCAATGGAGAAGTAGCTTCTTGGTTCCATTATACAAAGGAAAAGGCGACACTCGAGAATGCAACAACTACCGTTCAATCAAGCTTATGTCACACACAATGAAAATCGTCGAAAGAGTCTTAAACGAACGTCTTCGGCAAATAATAACAATCGATAATAGCCAGTGTGGATTTGTTGAAGGAAGATCGACGGTGGACGCTATCCAAAGCCTACGAATTATAATGGAAAAGCACCGAGATTCTTCTAAAGATTTACACATGGTATTTATCGACCTCGAGAAAGCATTCAATCGAGTGCCTAGGAATCTCATATGGGCCGCGCTGCGGTCTCAAAACGTACCGGAAATGTATGTTAGAATAATACAAGACATGTACGGAAACGTGAAAACTGCGGTTAAAAGCTCTGCTGGACTAACGAGAGAATTTCCAGTTAATGTTGGAGTTCATCAAGGAAGCGTACTTAGCCCTTTCCTCTTTAACGTAGTATTCGACTATCTTTTAAAAGACTGCATGCGCCAATTCTCTTCGCTGACGACGCAGTTATACTTAGCGATAACGTCGAAGATTTACAGAACGCCTTAGATTCATGGAGAAATGCGCTAGAGAGAAACGGGTTTAAAATAAGTCGTTCAAAGACGGAGCATTTGACGTGCCCATTTGCGCATACGTTGCGACCTGTTCCGCAACGGTAAATAGTACTTCCGAAAAGCACTATCTTTAAGTACTTAGGATCAATCGTTAACATGGAAGCGAAATGTGACGACGACGTAAACCACAGAGTGAGTGTGGGATGGATGAAATGGCGGGAAAATTCGGGAATCTTTTGCGACCGAAAATTTCCACTTAAATTAAAGGGGAAACTCTACACCACGGTTGTTAGACCAGCTCTTATATACGGTTCACAGTGCTGGACAATGTACGAAGCGTTTAAAAACAAAATGACTGCAGGGGAAATGAAAATGTTAAGGATGTCTAGTGGAGTCACTAAACGCGATTGTATTGGATCTACGCGTATAAGAATTCGGTAACCGAACAGCTTGAGGCGAATAGAATAAGCTGTTATTGCCACATTCAAAGAAGATCTGCGGAAAATCCGGTTAAAAAGGTACTATCAACTACGGTCACTCCAACTGTAAGAAAACGAGGTCGGAAAAAGAATTCCTGGATTTCTCAGATGGCAAATGCGCAACAACGCCTGAGGCTAACCACTGAAGCGATCCAGGACCGTGCATTATGTAGACGCGTTCTGCGGTCTGCGACATTAGCCAACCCCATAAGTGGAGCAGCAGCGATGCAGTAAAAATGGGAAACTCGTTACGCATAAGTTCGTATAACGAGGAAAGGGTTAATAAAAGGATAAGAAGTCACATGGTTCGCTCTGTTGTGATATTCATTTTACATATTTCTACTTATAGTCTTTTATCTGGCAACTATGTGCTTATTTAGCATCCCTGCTGACTTGTTGGCAGTATCCTTCTATCCTTAAAAATCTTTGTTATTAAAAGGTTGTTAAAATAAAATCCATGGGCTCATTAATGGGCTTGAAGCTGAAGTTGAGTGATGTTAACCCATTCATATCTAATCCTTGACTGGGTAGAGGCCAGTACATATTCGATGCTTGTTATATTTTAACTGAGTTATATGCTCTTTTGAGCCGTAGAAAATGTATGTTTGAGTTGTTTCTGCTTCTGCTTTCTGTAGCAGTGACCCCTAATGTTATAATTGTCGCCCTTTTCTTGTCTGTTACTTATGGAGGTAGAGATCTCTTCTGATAGTTCATCTACAACAAATGTATTGCAGAGGATTCGAAGAACTTGACCTGTAAAACTAAAGGTCTTTATTCTTATTTCACCTGGTTGAGTTGCAAACAATTAGATATTATCAGATAACCAACAAATATTCTGGCACAGCCGCTAAGATGCGGGATTAAATTCTGATAATTCACGATGAAAGTTTCTGTAGTAGTACAGGGGTATAAACTTATGAGCCTTCTGCACATGCAGAAAATATGTACATCAAGTAGCCTTGGCTTCCAATATTTCAAACATTACTCCGAAACGGAGAGTCGTCATGTGTGTTGACTTGAGAAGAAGAAGAATGTGTAGGTGAAACTAACTTAGTGTTATTTGGTAAACAAATAAACATAAATGCAACAGTTAAAAATAATGAATACGTGCCCGAATTGTGTGCGAATCTCCTCCCGGTACGGCAAATGACAAAAATTGGCAAAAAAGTTGTTTTTGAAGGTGCTCAGTGCAAAATTTATAACAAAAATAACAACTTGATGGCACTTGCTACAGTTGAAAACGATTTGTATAAATTATAATGTAAAATAAAACAACGTAAAGCGCATGTCACTAAAGTAAATTTTAATCTATAGCATCTTAGATTTGGTCATGTGTGTAACAAAAGCATAGAAGACATAAACAAATTTGCATGCGACATTGAAATTGAAAAACTAAACAGTTCAAAGTGTATTACATGCACAAAAACAAAACAAACAAAAAACAAAACTTAAGAAAGTGGCACACGCGCATCCATATTACTGGGATTAGTACACTCTGATGTACTTGGTCCGTTAAGTTGCAAATCATACTCTGGTGCTTAATACTTATTATCATTTGTTGATGACCATTCGAGAAAAGTTTTCGTTTACCCAATTAAACAAAAGTCTAATGTGTTTGAGAAATTTGTTGAATTCAAAAATATATGGGAAAATCAGTGCTCATCTAAAATAAAAATATTACGCACCGACAACGGCGGATAATATATTCACAACACTTTCGAATCATTCTTGAAAACCAGTGGTATTATTCACCAAAAAACTACTTCATACACTCCAGAGCAAAACGGTGTCTCGGAGAGAATAAACCGTACGTTGTTGGAGAGAGTACGTTGCATGCTTATTGACAGCGGTTTGAATAATCGGTTTTGGGCTGAAGCGGCTGTGACAGTGGCATACCTTACCAATCATGTACCATGCAGAGGAAGTCCAATTTGTCCGGAAAAAGATTTGGAGGTTTTAGGGGTTTTTGGATGCACATACGAGTATCTCCAAAATCAGACTGAATGTATAATGGTTGGGTATAGTTCTGAATCCAAGGCTTATCGGTTGTTCAACCCAAAGAACAATAAAATCATCATAAGTAGGGACGTTGTGTTCCTTGAAAACAATTCTTCAAATTTCACTAATAATGTTTTATTTCCAGATTTAGTTTCTGCTGGAGATGCCAATTCAAGAGAAGGTAATGCATGCACCGTTGAATTGACACCATATGTAGATGAATCTAGTTCAAATGAAACTTCTCAAGAAGAATTTGAAGATACTGTGAACTTCGATGCATTTAGTCCTGAGGTAACAATGGCAAAACAATCGCTGGCAAGCAGACACCTTCATATAATTTTTGTGCCATGAAATTTATTCATAATGACCCTGAAACCTTTGAAGAAGCTACATCATCAGAGGACGCAAAGGAATGGGATGCAGCGATGAACTCCGAAATCGAAAGCCTATCAGCTAATGTGACCTGGGTGTTAGTTGACCTTCCAGACGGCAAGAAAGCCATCAAATCGAAGTGGGTCTATAAGACAAAAATCGATGGTGATGGACGCTTAATACGCAGGAAAGCTCGACAAGCCGAAATCGATTATTTTGAAACCTTCGCGCCTGTGGTAAGATACGAGTCAATAAGGTTCTTATTGGCGTTGGCAGTGAAATATGATATGGAAATCCATCAAATGGACGCTGTATGTGCATACTTGAATGGATCGTTAAAGGAAGATGCTTATATGCAACAGCCCGCAGATTTGACGCGATATTTCCGGTAAAGTATGCAAACTGTTAAAATCTATATATGGCCTCAAACAATCCGGACGAGTATGAAACGATACTCTTAACTTAGAGTTACTAAACATGGACGATTTCTTATTATTGTCCAATGATGTGAGCGAAATCAAGAAAATCGAACAGAAATTGTCGGAAAAATTGAAAATGACGGATATGGGTGAGGTATCCTCAATTTTGGGCATGAATATCATTCGCAGTGAAGGCAAAATAAAAGTCGATCAGTCACACTACATTTCATCCGTACTTCAACGTTTTGGAATGAGTGATTGCAACCCCGTTTCAACACCAATTGATTGCAATCAGAAATTATCTGCTGAAATGTCACCAAAAGAAGAAGCCGAAAGAAGACGAATGTCTAAGGTGCCCTATATGCAAGCAATCGGTTGCCTTTTGTCTGCGGCTCAAATCTCTAGGCCAGACATTTGCTAGGCTGTAAATATCCTGAACAGATATGGTTCAAATCCAGGGAAGGCACACTGGGAAGTAGTCAAGCGTGTCATGCGTTAAAGGTCTCACATATGTCAAGAAATATAGTGATGTCATTATAGGATATTGCGACGCAGTTTGGGCGAGTGATGTAGACCATAGACGATCGACGACCGGTTACGTATTCACTTCCCAATGTGGACCAGTATCGTGGGCAACTAAAACGCAAAAAACAATTGCTTTGTCGTCAACAGAAGCAGAATTCATGGCGGTCGTTGCTGCTATTCAGGAGTCGATAGGGCGCAATCCAAATAGCTATAAACAATTCCTATTCTTCACACAACAAGCATGTGGACATAAAGGCGAAATTTATCCGCTCCAAAATAGATGGCAAAGAAATTGAGCTACAGTACTTATCAACTAGCGATATGGTTGCAGATTTATTCACGAAAGGAGTACCCAGTAGTAAACTTTTGCAGCTTATAGGAAAATTTGGTCTACATTGAATATTTATTTTTGAAATATGACGTCATATATGTTCATATAAATATTTATGTAAAAGTTGCACGACTATGAATGTATTGTTCAGGGAAGGTGTTGTGAATTGAACAACAACTAATCATATTCATACAAAGAAATGTCAAACTATAATTTAAGTTAGTCTTAATAAAGCATTAAACTCAACAACTAAGTTCTCGGTGTTTTTTTTAAATGAAAATGCAACCTGATTGTGAAAAAATGGTTAAAAGCAATCAAAATATTGCGCATCGCAAGCTATAATTTTTTCCCATCCTTCTGGCAGAGCTCGAACACCGTAACAGTAATAGTATTCGTCTTTTGATGATATCTACGAATCAAGCTTTTTTTGATGTCTTCATATGAGCGGAACTGCTGATCAGCCAATCCATGTGCCATCGAACAGAAGAAGTAAAAATCGGACGGCGCAAACAAATGTGTATACAGGCTTGTTCCGATTCCGAAACCGTGAGTGTACGTTTTTTATATAGTGTGAAGAAATTGATTCATACTGTTTTTGGCTCGCTCACCCTTTCGAAATCGATTCCCTGGTCCCACCAAATACACAACATTATCTTCGCAGCGTGAATATTCGGCCGAGCTGACGACGTAGAAGCATGACCGAGCAGTCCTCATGACTTTCTTCTTTTTAAGTTACTGTAATGAATCCTTTTTTCATCACCCGTGACAATGCGATGAAGAAAACCCTTTCTTTTTTGCCGCTAGAGTAGTTGTTAACAGGCGAAAAAACGACGCTTAATGTCCCTTGGCTTCAAATCATAAGAAACCAAAGTTCCTTGTTTTTGAATCTTTCCCTACGCACGCAATTGCTTAGAAATGACTTCGCGGGTAACTCCTAATTGTGAAGAAAGCTCTTCTTGCGTTTGGCACGGATCCTCATCGAGCAATGCCTCCAATTCAGCATCTTTGAAGGATTTTGACCTTCCTTCACGCAGACGGTCGTCAACATCGAAATCATCATCTTTAAAGCGACGGAATCAACTTTTTGGAGCTTTCGATGCGCTTCAGCCGCCGTTTTCTTCGAATGAAAGAAAAAAATCACCACTTCCCGCAAATGGTGGCAAATTATTTGGCACAAAATCAGACATTTTTACACAACTTAAAGTATATGACGCCAAAACAAAATCACTTATGTGCTTAAACGATTTCTTTATCATATGTCTAAGCTTGGTTCATGACGGTTTGGATATGTCAAAATAGACCAGAACTTACTGCTGGAGCCATCTATTGACAAACAGAGAGAACTTAGTTGCGCACCTAATATAAAATAATGAGTGAAATACTACGCGTTGTCAAGATTATATGAATCGCTTATAAATTGTGAACATAGAAGTTGTACCTAATTTAGATGTCGCAGTAATAAAGAGAATGAGCAAGTAGATCAGAAATATGATGAGAAAGTAAAAAAAAAAACTTATTGAATTACTTATCTGGTGTTCAGCTATTAAGCCTCATGGAAAACACTGTACTATTTTGTAGAAATTAATGAACATAAGCTACATTAAATTCAATCTTCGTGTTGATGTACTCAAGCCCTGGAAGTCCTCGTACTTCTCATTCAGCTGAAAATATCGCTGTCGTGACTGAAGATAGGGACTTCATCGATATCGACTAGATAACGTGCCAATCAATTGGCTTTTTCACGAACGTCTGCATGAGCCATTTTGGCGATAAACTTGAAGATGTTTCCATACCTAGCACAGACAGTCCCGCATATGAATCGTAAATTGCGTCTTTCCTACGCTCACGCTCTCTTTGATCTTTATAACGAAGTGGACCATTTTGCGTCAAAAATAATTATGATTGATTGACGAGGCCCAGTCCCACTTATTCGAATATGTCAACAAACAAAATTGCTGTTCTGGGGCTCTGAAAACCCGCAAGTACGCTGGAGGAGTCTATGGAACTTTTGTTTTTAGAACAGCGAAGTTTTAACGGTTACTGTGGATTGAAGGCTTAACAGGGCCTTAGACAATGACTTTTTCATTCCCCAATTGAATGAATTGCGACTAAGGGATATGTGGCTCCATCAGAAGCAACGGCGCATACTGCTTCTCGGTCGTCTGATACCGCATTTTGGCGATTTGCATTAGCTCGCAAGATCACATGTCATTACCGCCCGTGACTTCTTTCTATGAGGCAACTTGAAGTTAGGGGCCTATGTAAAGAAACAACAAATTCTGGTAGCCATCTTGGGGCTATACTGGAGATTCCATAATAAGAGCTCAAACGATAATGAACAGTGGTGGTGAATACCCAAATAATATTTAAAAAAAATAAAACTCAATAATTTTGTTTATTCTATTCTATATAGGGTAGGAAAATAAGTTAATGCCTTATGGCCCACCTTGAAAAGCCATTGAATATTGGCTTAACACCTGATAGTTTAAGTAAAAAATATTAAAGGTAGATTCAACTTATATTATTACTTTTAGCTGGCAATGCTCCTACCGCATTATAAAAGTTGAAGCTAAAAGAGTAAAAGATTATCGGAGAATCGCTTACGAGAGGTAGAGATTGCACTTTTTGTGCGGTAACGTGTTGCCAATGGAACAAAGACAGCGTGATAGCTAAGCGCCACACAAAAAAGCAACGCAATATTTTAAAAATATTGAAGAAATTAGACCTGCATTGTGTTGCCGAATACTTGTAGCTCTATTTAGGCAGTAGTTCGCTAAAGTCTATCTTTCTCCAGTGTTGAATCGACTACAGTCTTAGTTTACATGGACATGCATTTCTGCAATTGTAACTTTAGTAAACTACCTATTAACAGTGAGTGGTTATATTTATACACTATTTTCCGAGTCGCAAGAATTAGGACATCTTCTTCTTCTTCTTTTCTAGCTCTTAATTTTTTTACTGATTCAGGGATTTTCAAAGGCGTTTCGTCTTATGAAGTTAACTCTATGGGAACTATGGAGTTTGTGCATTTTGGGCTATTGCTATACTGCTAGGGCTAAAATTATTTATTTTTTTAATGTGAAAATTTAATTTGTCCTTCCCAATAACTTTAATGAAATATATGAAATTGTGATTTACTTACCACTTTATCAGTTTCTTTTTATATTGCTATTACAGCAAAATCTGAAAAAGTAATAAGGAATGAGTTATTAGAAATTCAATTTGTTATGAAAATAAAATGTGTTTATATGTGCATTATTAAAAAAGAGTTGCCAAATTATAGTACAATTATATTGGTCAAACTGTTACTGCCACATATTATCTTGAAGTTTTGAATCGTTTGATGGCCAGAATCTTTCTTATTCGACCCGAATATCGCAATTCAAGAAGTTGGTCTTCGTTGCACGATAATGGATCGAGTCAGATAATACTCCTTGATCGAACATTTTTGGATCGAAATCAAGTGTGTGTGTTAAACCATCCGTCATATTCACCAATTTGGCATCGTGCGACTTCTCTTGGTTCCCGACAGCGATATTTCGACCATTCAAGCAGCTTTTACATGGCCACTGGAGGCCCAAAAAACTCAAAGCTAAAAACAAATTGAAAACGTAAAGTACCTTTCGGAATTTTCAATTCAATGTAAATCTCAACACGTTGGCTGACTTTTGTTTTTTTATAACTGCCTGTATTCGCCTAAATATTGAGTCAATTAACTTGCGACAAATTTCATGGGGAATTGCGTTTCATGCTCTTTCAATTGAATTTAGATCGGTGGATTGGTAAAGCCATTGGAGCACTAATACCCCTTGTCGACTTAACCAAGATTTCACCTACTTTGACGAATGCTTGGGATCATTTTTTTATTTAAAGTGCATGTTATCATCCGGATGTAGCATTATAACATTCTGCAAGATAACGCAGTGAATCTACTTTGCTATGGTATTATTGATCTGGTGAATAGAACCCACGCCAAACTAAGAAAAGCATCCCAATACAGTTACTGAGCGAGCCATCCCCATCTTGAATGGTTTTTTTCATCTAGTGATGCTTAGAATCCATTCCATAACTAGTTTTCTTCTCGTCGCTTTGCAATTTATTGCGAACATGTTATTCTGTACGGGTGTGCAAACTTATGATGAACTGCCAGCCGTTCCTGAAATTTTTCTGCTCAGTAATGGAACTTTTCTGGTGACTTTTTCTTATACTGTTGCGTTTCTTTAAGCACCATTCTTCAGTCACAGCTGTTGCAACTTACGCAAAGTAGACATCCATTCGATTGCTGTTGTGCAGAAAAAATAAACCATAGACTTGATCGTAGATATAAAAAAACATTGACAACAAAATTTGGAATGAACATGTTTCATGCCGTTCGTTGCAATGTGTTTTTATTATCTGATAGCAGTTCAATTTCTGGCCATGATAAATCGGTAGCGCTCCCCATTGACTGCTTCGTTTCTTCTATTGTTGACTTGGAAGAAAAGTAAGCCAAAACTGCTTCCACATAAAAAAAGAAAACAAACAGTCACATGTACAGGATGCATTGGTTTCTTTATGACTAAGTGTGGATTTTTCCTGTCCTAAATACGGCGATTTTGTTTGTTTACGTAGCCGCCGCCGAGATGGAAATGTACTTAATTTAAAAAGATAATTTTTTTTAGAAAAATTGTGCTCAATTTCGAGCTACTCTAATAGCGATAACTAAGCGGATGATCATTTGCTTTCATTCCTGAGTCAATAGGATCTTCTAAATGTGAAATCTTTATGCAAAATTCTCATCAGTCTTGTGCGACTGATGTTGGTGGGGTCTTTGGGGCATTGATGTTCTCGGGCTTAAGCACACACTTTTGGCAACGGCTGCAGCAATCTCAATTGAGCGCACAAGACGAGCACTGCAATATGTTCGATTATCTTTCAGTAAGCCAGTATTATGAACTTTCTTTACAATATTGTGTACCTCAGCTACAGTAAGTGCATTATTTCGACCGAAATTTCGAAATTGTTTCGGCGAAACGGCATCCACTTTGTAAGCAGCTTTGCAATATCTTCACTGTTATTCAGGCCGCCAAAATATAATACAGAGTTTCTTTCAATTCTGAGCGAGGGTAAGAGCTGTCAGTGTTAAAGTAACATGTGATCCAAAAAGATAGTAACAAGCGCGCTCAATACAAGTCTCAAACTAACAGTTTCTATGTTCATTAGAACTAACTGTTTTTGGAAACAGGGGCTAATTGACAAAAAGGGTGTAACACACGTATGCCTTTATGAAGGTTCTGTCAGAGTGTCTAATTACATCTAGCCTGGTAGATATAATCCTCGAATTATTAGAACTATGTTGTTCTTATCGTCTATGGAAAACTCTAAAGGATTAAGTTTGAAGGGCCTGAAAGTCCCAACATTTTGTTATTTTTCCAAGATGCTTAAGTCTGAAGCTTCATTAAGTTTTTGATTTCTTGAATCAATCCTATTTTTTTCAATTTTAGCAATGAAGGCTTATGCCGACTGATTTCTTAAACATATTTTCAACAAAATCAGTTTTACTTAAATAAATTCAAATGCAAAACAAAGCCAATTGATTTTCAACTATCTTCGAGCCATGCCTGCATGAACCACGTAGATAAGATCTTCTTCATATGGGTTGTACAAATACAGAAAATGAACAAATCACTGAGCATTGAAAGAAGATCTATTTTCCTCAAGTTATTGCGCAAATTTTCAATATCCTATTGGAAATGTTAACCTGTCTTTGAAAATCTCTGGCTTTTCACGATGCTGAAGTTGTTCTGTTTGTATTTTTGTGTCTCTGGGATATACACATATGAATGCACTCGTTTAAGCAATCACGAAAAGAGGAAAACAGCAAACACATACATCCTCCGCACTCCCTTTTGCTAAACGAACCTATTCTATAGAATAATCATTCAAAGGAGTTCGTTCAATAAATTTCTTAAAAAAGAATCTCCCCCTCAATTCGTAACTTTTGAGCAATCGTCATTTACCAAATAAAAAAAAATAAAAAAAGGAAAAGAAATTCCGATAAAAGTTTCATCGAAACATTCCGACAACTACTTGGGTATTTCCAATTCCCCACCGCCCGCCCACCGCCAACGAATAGTTCGCTTGTTCATCACAGCCCGAATTATGATATCATTTTGCGTTTATCTTCGTTTTGAGTAGAAAGTTTTCCCTGTCCTGAATAGGTACCAGTGTTCCAATTCAGATGCAAGAAACACTGAAAGTTTAAGGAAAAGTTTCAGAAACAAGCAAATATTCGCTTCGTATCTTTTGCTTTCTGAGTTTTTTTTTCTCATTACTTAGCGTTTCCGCTCGCTGTAAAATAGAAAAAAGAACACCCAAAAATAAATACGAACCCACTTACATCCCTCACGTATCTGTAGCGTAACACACTCGCAAACTTTCCAATTCCAATCACTGACGGTAAAAAAAGTCGCCTCAGGACATCGGTAAAAGTTAACTTTGCTTAAACTGAAGAGCACCTCGTCCTTCTTCTTGTCGAAGGAAAACAAAAGAATTTAACAAATAAATGTGTGAGCACGAGGCTAAATGGAAGTGTGTACTCGTATGTAGGGCAGCATACTTGTACCAATATAAAGCATACGTTGCGCTTTAGTGTTGTCCGTTGCTCGTTGTTCCTTGTTCATTGTGCTTAACGCGGGAGTTTTACTTTCTCAATTTCGAAATTGAAGGCGAATGAATATCAAAAAAAAAAAAAAAAAAAGCGAACAGTACTTAATTATTCAGTGCAAGCAGGGGTTGCCACTTTCATTTTTGTTTTGGCGCAAAAAGTAGATGATAGGGAGATGGTTGATATGTTGTAATGCATGGATCCAATATTCTACTGCGATCTCTACATTTGTCCATCAGGTACAATGCCGATCTAGGATTTCCTATGAAAACTACGATTTACAGACCACATCTAGCATCAACCTCAAATTACTTTTATAAGCTGGCTATAGATAAAAATTTTAAAAATACCTATAAAAAGATGCAGAATAATAACATTTTATCGCTTGCTCTAGACAGTTTGCAACGAATTGGTAAAAGTATACATCACACTAATTTATTAAATTCAGCGGCAGTAAAAAACTACTCACTATTGCATGGAAAATATAAAAAAATGTTGGCCTTGATAAATCATCACAGTAAAAATAAAAAGCTCCTTCTCTAGTGGAAGACGTTGCACACTGCGCATTTCTAAACATAGAGGATGCATTCTGGATATGAATTCAAATCCGTCCATCCTTAAACTAGATCAAAACAGTGCTAGCAGGTCGGATAATTACTACCTCATCAGGACCGGTTTCAGCATTAGTATCAGCCGTAAGGGGCTGTCCGTAGGGAGGCGTACTTTCGCCTTGCCTATTTTCGCTGGTCATAGACGACCTGAACAACAAATTAAGCAACACAGGCTTCAATACAATTGGTTATGCCAATGATCTAGTCATTATCATTAGGGGTAGCGAAGCTAGATAGTCCTAGACTGGTGCACCAGAGAAACCTCTTTATGAATCCAAACAAAGCTGACATAGTTCCCTTCACTAGAAGAATAAACTTTAACCTAGGTTCAGTTTTACTTAGCGACACGATCGTTCAGTACTCCAACGACGTAAAATATCTGGGAGTAATCCCTGATAAAAGGCTGAATTGGAGTTCTAATTTAAGCAATAAGATAACTAAAGCTACTATCGCTTTGTCGGCCTGCCGTCGCATGTATGACAGCACATGGGGGATCTCTCCAAAGGTCACTTATTAGATATATATACTGATGGTCAGGCCCATCTTAACATATGCTTCCGCAATAAACCGCCATCTTAAAAATCAAAAGAGTACAGCGCCAAGCATGTCTGGGCATTTCCGGAGCCTTTCGGACCTGCCCCACAGCTGCTATAGAAGCAATGTGAACACCTTTTATGAACAAAGTGGCATTACACGGCTGGTACAAACCAAAGAGTTAGACCTTTGCGATCAGCCGGACATAAAAAGCCTGCTCTCTGAAATATCAGAACTAAACGGACCTCCTTAAAAAACCATTATGCGTCGTCAAAGGATTCTCCGCGGAGATTTCCAGCAAACAAACATGGGATAGACAAAATCCACCAAACAGTCAAATGGTATAAAGTGGCATACGGATGATTCTAAAAAGGAAGCGTGGGAGTGGGATATACAAGCATATCAATTTCTATGGGAAATAGTCCAAGGGTATTTGCAGGCTGGACTACCCCCATCAAAGCCGCGATCATCCGTATATTCACGGATTCACGGATATACTTGGCTTCAAATGAGTCATATACTGCTTCAAATCCCTCCATAAACTTAGCTTAGGGAACAAGACCTAACTATGGTGGGTTTGTGGGCATGAGGGCATTGATGGTAATGAAAAGGCCGATGAATTGGCCAGAAAAGGCTCAAAAATTCCCTGGAACCCTTCTGCTTGACTCTTAAAACAGCAGTTAATCTAGCCATCCGTAGCTGGGAGCACTCAAAATGTATCTCTTATTGGGGCGTACTCCAGGTCCAAACCAGGTCAAACGAGCCATCCTGCTCTTCAACAAAAATCGCAGTCGGCCGATATCAGAAACCTTACTGGATATCATATCACATTAACAAAATTAAACACGACAATTTCCTGGAATTCGAACTTTGTCTTGAAGAAGACGAAATAGTGGAACATATTTCATGTGACCGTCCAGCCCTCAACGGAATTAAACGGAATACTTCATTTGGAAGGTAGAAAACCTACTAACCTAACCGCAGTTCTAACAAACCGGGAGAAAATATCTTTTATGTCGAAGTGCATTATTTCGCAACTGGCAAGTCAAGAAATAAAAACAAAAATGGTCATTCTGGAGAGCGCAAAGAACACGTAAATTTCTAATCCCCAGAGTTTCGAAAGCCCACAAGGAAAGGATCAAAATTTAGCTTATAGATGTTAGATTATAACTAGTTGGAAATACACGGTGTCCCTTTTTAGCGATTAATGAAGTATGTAAACTGAATAGAGTGATTTATGGCATAGCATATCGGGTAAATGGCCTGCTCGACTTTGCAGGTACATACGGACTCTTTTGTTGAAACTTTCCATGGCAACTTTGCAATAAATACGACTCATTTTCCTTGATATGGGGCTCCATTTGCTTTTCAAGACGTGAGTTGTCATGAGTTTGTCAAAGCAAAAAGACCGTAGACTCCATAATCTGGTGCGCCAGTTCTATTCATCAAAATAAGAAATTACACGGCCAGAAAATGGCTCATGCAGAATTTGAATTATTTTTTGGCATGTATATGACACCGTCTGATTTAAACCGCATCTATATGTAACAATTTAGGCACAAAAGCCTAGATTATCTTCGACAGCAAGCACCATTACCTGTAATTGCCGGAATATTGCCTGAGCCTCATCGCTGACAATGATTTCTTAAGAAAATTTACTATCCAGAATTCAATTGTGGTTCCATGATCCATTCAATGTGTAGCGTGCTATTTTTAAAAATCCTAAAGCCGCTGAAAGATAAATGTTTTCTTGTTAACTTGATGGCTGAGTTACATCACCAAAACTGTTCGTATAAATATAAAAGTGGTAGCTGACAGGTTCCCTAGTAATTTAGTTCTGGTGGTAACCAATGCCATGCCCTCTGTAGCACACTGTTAATCAATTAGATGCACATAAATGTGGCGAAATAATTATTGCTCATAATTGAATTTTTATTGAAATATTGCTTCATTGGGCCATATGCGTAAGTTTGTCAGTATAAACGCATTTCCTAAAAGAAATAATTAGTTTAAGTCACCTTATACTGTTTACGCCACTCTAGAAAGTAGGAGCAGAGTTACCTGACTTTGGGATTGTCATTGTCGTAAATGCCACAGAGCAACTGGTCTTTAGAATGCGAGATATTGGAATAAGTACGCCCTACTTTTTGCCACAAAAATCGAAACACGGTTAACTGTTCTATTTAAAGAATACTATATATTCTGAAGCTAGACGTCCTTGTACTCTTGACATAAAGAGTCATTCATTTTTCGATTTCGAAAGTAAAGCTAAATAAAACACACACAGCGATACATTTTTGATGAAAATTGTAATTTTAATTGAAGTTTGGACCTTGCCATTAAGTGTGAAAAACAATATCGTTCAAATGGCCGCCTCGGGAAGATTTGCAGCATGCGATTCTTTTGAGGTAATTTTTAACCACTTTTTCGCACATATCGGGCGGTATCTCGGCCATAACTTGAGTAATTTTGGTTTTTAATGCGTCTAGAGTTCGGGGATTATTCGCGTAAACACGGTATTTTGCATAGCCCCACCGAAAAAAAATTAACGGTGTCAAATCGAATGATCTTGCTGGCCAATTAACGTCGCCGAAACGTGAAATAACGCGACCAGGAAACTTCTCACGCAATGAAGTCATAATTGGTCGTGTTGTGTGGCATTGTGCATGGTAAGCAGGATTCAATTGTTGCGTAAGTTGATCTTTATAAGGATGGAGATGCAAATCCAAATGTAGAATATGCTATAGTGAGGTGTACGACACGTTCAATTGCTACGAACGCCGGGAAATCAGCAACACTTGCACTTACAGCAGCAATATTTTCGTCTGAGCGTGCATTACGATAATGCACAGGCCTTACGACATCAGTAACGCTTCCATTCTCTTCGAATTTCTACATAATTTTACCGATTGCTTGCGTAGTCGGTCGATTATGACGACCATAATCATCGTTAAATGTGCGAAAAGTGGCTACGTTTGAATCACCACTTTTGTAGCAAGTTTTAACAATTTTAACGAGTTGTTCGATTTGAAAGCGATCCATTATTGTAAATGGCAAACATTCAACTAATATTATGACACTTCAACTGACAGTTGAGTTTGGCAGGTGTCAAATGCCAACTTGAAAATACGAAATGAGTGACCCTATATTTAGTTGATTACAACCAAATCTAGTCTCAACAAATTCCTTGAAAGTGGCACCTCTGATTGAATGAACTGGAAGAGAAAGTATTGTAGGTACCTACCCGATTTTCAACTCTCCGCCATCATTCGTTTTCTAAGCTATGGATTCCAACAGAAATATTTTTGCATACATTTATTATTTGTACTCATATTTGAATGTAAATATTCTTCGCCAAAAGTATTGGCATGGCGACACGAACCTTTGCAAGGTTGTTATAAATAAGAAAAATAACGTCAAGGAAGACGCATACAAACTCTTGCAAGGAACACTTTACACATACACAATGAAACCAAGAAAGTTTGTAGAGTTTTTTTGTCCTTATTCGTTTTTCTTATTTCTGCTTTCGACGGAGTACAAATTCATAAGTAATGTCAAGTCATTTGGGAGTTGGCTGGGTAAAAAGTTCAAAGCAAACAGCAATTTCGAGTCCTTTCTGTGGATTTTAATTTTTTTTTCTCCAGAATATTGTACTGTCGTTTATGATGAATTTTTGAGGTACATGGTGTGAAAGCAATTTTTCGGTTGTACACTCGTACTCGTATTTTGAGAACAAACAGCCATGAAAGATGCATAGGAAACTATTTTCACACAATGACAGTTTTTAGGAGAGCAGGAAGATTGATCGAATTGTTATTCGATTAAGATAAATGACTATTAGAACTAGAATTTGGAAAAACATTTTCCAACGAATGCCAACTGTTCTTCCCAGGTCTTTTCTCAAAATTTCAAATTCTAAGGATGATAGAGGCGTTGTTTTAAAGGCAGATACGAATGATTGTCTCATTGTTCTGGCTTTGGGGACGCTAATCATCTTTTATTTATGGCACAGGATTCCGTGTCATATGTATGATGATTAGCTTATAAACATGAACTCGAACACCGCTCTTGGTCTTTTGTCAACTGAATGGACTGGTTCGTCAAGTGCGTAAGTCATCACCATAGAAAAAACCTAGCGGTTGGATGTCATCCTTGATAACAAACTTCTAGAACTTAAGATTTTAAGTTGTTGAACATGTCGTCTAATGCAAGACACGGGAACACCTCCTATAGAAAATAACGAAATCCACTTTCAATGTGCCCCGGACTGGTTCCGGCAAGAAGAAAAGACAGGAATATAAACGGAATATTAAGAATATCTTTAGAGCTGATAAGGGATGTAGCGCTGGTGTCGTTGAACCCTCTTACGACTTCCACCCTGCTTCAAGAATGCAGAACTTCATAGAACGTAGTTCTAAGTATTGTCTGGTCAACCTTGCAATGGAATTACGGGAAAAGAAATCGCTAATGAAATTGTAAGCCAACGCTCAAAGAGGAGTTTTTCAGAACCCTTGGTCTGGCAGCGTCCTCGATTAGAGCTTTTTTTTGACATTTGGCTTCTCTGTTAGCATAACTACAGATGGAATGACTCTTCTTATTGTTCGCGGGCTAAACTAATGCTAACCGATTGTTTCAGTGAGGCCAATGGCTTCCTGCTGCCCGTCAGTAGGCAGAAATTCAGTCCATTTAGAGGCATCGTGGCCGAGCGTTTCTCTCGGGCGTCTTGTTTTATCTATCCGTCAAAGTTCGACTTCATATCCTTAACGTGTTGGACTCTGTTCGAACTTATTTCGACATAGTGAAAGCCGATTTTGTATTTTTGCAGAAACAGGAGTTGTGAAGTGATTGAATAAGTCGAAATATCGGTAAGATTTGGATAAGGCAATAATCGGCGTGTAAGGTCATCAAAACTCTTAAGTATATAATATCAATAACCATTCCTATTATGAACAAGTCAACCCATACATCTTGATGGAAACTACCTTACATTGCCAAAAACTAGATAAGTGAATGAGCCTGTATCGTCAATAAAAATCCTTTTTGTGCGCCTTAAGTTCCGCCCACCAGATTTAGAGGCGCAGTTTCACGGGATCTTTCGGATGGGTTTGACTACCCTTCAGGATATACCCGAGGTTGGCATGCCTACATAGAAGGGACTAAAATCCACCATCCGTATACCGAGTGTAAAAAACAAAATATGCGATGAACAAAACAAAAAGATATCTCAGGCAGGCAGCTCAGGTTTACTGAGAAATCCACCCTCTTCTGAGATCGCTTCTACGAATTCTGGGGAAAGCCACTTCTTGTAGTCAAGAGTATCTGGATTGCCACAATCAAGATTGAATGTATTCTGTAAAAGAAGTCTGCCGATAAGTCAACGTTTGAAACGGAGAAACGTTTTGAGGATAAAACATCAAAGGCCTAACAAAATTGAGTTCTTCTACCACGAGCTTAAAAAAAAGGTAGATCTACTTTATTAAGTGGGCCTAGAGTCCGTAGTGGACCTAGGACTGGTAGATCTATTCCGAGAAGAAAATTAGACTCTCAAGAAATCTCATCTCTAAAAAGAATATAAATGTAGCCCAGCCCAAAACTTTACCAGCAAACCGTTTGCCAAAGCTTATTGTAACACATGCTGTCTCTTCAAAATCTTTGTTTTACAAAAAGTGGCAGCTTATGGCAAGGAGATACAACCTGCAACTTAATATTTCGCTTGATAGTTTGTATGATTGAAAAACGTCTTTGTACACTTTAATAAGAACTCTGGATGGAAAAATGAAAGAGGAGTTTACGGAACAAGCTCAGTCATCTCTTTATAAACGATATTACTGCACTTCTAACTACGATTTGAGAGAATTTTATTATTTCTGCGACGAATATAGTACTTCCGAGATATCAACAATTTTTAAGTCCAAAGGGGAGATGTTGGATTTGAACTTTAAGCATCATTGAGATGATCTTTCTAAATATTGCACCTTATGTAACCTTGGTGCACCTAAGTTTGACAAATATGCTGAGCGGAAGCGTAGGATGGAATCTTCTCATCGTATTCTGCAAAGAAGCCGCCCGCTACAGAGCCATGATTTCTGTAGCGTATCTGAAAATTGTTAAGCATATTTTAATTTGATTAAGAAAAAACAATTTAAAGATTCAAAATTAAATACTTGCCATCTGAGGTAACGGCAATGGCCATACCAAAAATATTGTCCAATTTTGTAACCATTAGGATTCTGGAATGTGAAGGCGCTCCTTCACTCGGAATGGATGGCCCGCAAAATATCAGAATCCTCCAACTAGAGAGTAAATTCATGCGATATAGGCTTACACATCCTAGGTATAAGCGAATTAAGATGGTTAGAAGCAGGAGAATGCTAGTCCCCAACGCGTAACACTATGCTGCTCTATTCTGGAAGACAAGCGGGAAGTCGACGAGAATACGGTGTGGGCTTACTACTGACGCAAATAGCACGCAAAAGCTTAATATCCTGGCAGCCATATGGCGATAGAATTATTACGACTAGATTCCGGACTAGAGTACGCCCCAACGGAGACC
This sequence comes from Volucella inflata, assembly GCA_928272305.1. Classification (NCBI taxonomy): domain Eukaryota; kingdom Metazoa; phylum Arthropoda; class Insecta; order Diptera; family Syrphidae; genus Volucella; species Volucella inflata. The sequence continues at coordinate 52,945,126 of OV743720.1, read as the reverse complement.
TCATTTGAGGACGTGAAGGAGACATAGAGACATTGTTATAGTGATTGGAGATTTGAATGCCATGATTGGTAGCGACAACGAAGAGCTCAACGATGTCATCGGGAAGCATGGAATAGGCAACCGAATTGAGAACGGCGAAAAGTTTGTGGATTTCTGCAATGCCAATCGGCTTGGGAAAGGTGACACCATGGTTGAGCACAAGTCCTGCTACAAAGTTAGTTGGATTTCTAGCGACAGGCAAGCAGCATCCAACCAAATTGATCAATTTGCTATCAGCCGCCAGTTTGAAGTATGTAGTCTCCTGGACGTCCAAAACAGATGAAGAACAGATGTGGGGATTGTGCGGGATCACCATCTTATGGTAGCAACTCTACGACTACATACTGCTGCAGTTCAAAAATCTCACGATGACGCGAAAATACCTAGGTTCAAAATCGACAGACTAAAGGATCCCTGGAGGCGGCTTGACGAACGAAAACAGCTGAAAGCTCGGATAGCCACTACCCCAGTAGCAGGGAGGGGGCGCTGGAGTCCCTATGTCGCATGAAGATGAGTGAAGTACAACGTAGCGTACGGCGTGACAAGTACAAAAGCAGGGGAGGCTACACGCAGGTGCGACAGTGGGAACGTCTCCTGAATCACAAATGAGCTGACAGGTGGTCGCAGCTTCAGCCACCACCAGGTGAAAAGTCAAGACGGCTCTTTGCTAAGATCGGATGAGGAACAGCTCAAAAGATGAATTTTCCTACGGTTTTGAATCGTGTAATCGTAAGCGATATGCTCCCAAATCAAAACTTCCGATCATTACCGCGATCAAAGCACCAGAAAACTACAAGGCTGTAGGACTTTACGGTATTCCCGCCGAGCTCTTATTAGCAGCACCAACAACATCGGCTGAGTTACTGGAAGAACTTGGGAAACTGAGAGCTATCCTAATGAGTGGAAAAAGAGAATAATCATCAAGCTTTATAAGAAATGAAATTTAATGGGGTGCGAAAACTGGGGAGGTATCTGCAGACTTCCTGCTGTAGCTAAGATAATAACTAAAATAATCCAGGATCGAATCATACAACATCTAGAAGACTTAATGAATGCTGAACAAGTAGGCTTTCGCTTTGGATCCTCCTGTGTCGACTACATCAACATTCTACGGATCATTATCGAGCAGTGCTCTGAGTATCGATCGCCACTTCACCCCCTGTTCATTGATTTAAAGAAGACCTTCGATAGTGTCAATAGGGAGTTTATTTTGCGTGCCTTGGGTAGGAGAGGTATCCCAAATAAATTAATTGCTATTATCAAGGCTACATATGCTGGATCAAAGTGTCACGTTGTGCATAGAGCAAGGTTGTCAGAGGAATTCAAGATCCAAAGTGGGGTAAGACAAGGGTGCATTCTTTCACCAATACTTTTTCTTTTGGTTATTGGTATTGTTTTGGCTGACGGTGCAACCGAACTGGATATCGCCGATAGAATTTCCAAAGCAAAATCTGGGTTCGGTATGTTGTCCAAGGTATTGCAAAGCAGTGCAATCAGCTTAGACATCAAGCTAAAACTGTTCCTCTCCAACGTCATATCCGCGCTGTTATATGGATGTAATACGTGAAGAATGCCCATTAACATCACAAGAAAGTTACAAATGTTCGCTTACAGGTGCCTGCGTAACATCTTACGGATTTTCTGGTTCCACTGTATATCTAATGAACACCTCTACTAGAGAACGGGTCAGGAATCTATAGGCACGAGCATCCAGTGACTAAACTGGCAGTAAATTGGTCACACGTTCCCAAAAGGTGACAATTCCATAGCTAGCCATGCTATGCAATGGAATCCGTTACCCCAGGATGGCAGAATACCCAGCGTCCTAGGAAAACCTGGCACAGAACGGTCAGGATGTAGGCACGGTAGCTGGGAAAAAGTTGGGTAGTACTGAGGCACATTGCCAGAAACCGTATACAATGGCGCGTAGGCGTAATAGAGGTCCTAATCCCTACGAGGGAATACAGTACATAAGTATGTAATTGAATACGCCTCCTTAGCTTCGCCCAACATGTCGTAAGATTCATCTTTGATGAGGTCTTAAACGTCATTTGTGGAGCTGCAGCTACATATAAGATGCCTCGTACATAATATGATCAATTTGTGGTTCGTTTGATCACCGGTTTTATTTACATCATACATTTTTGAATCCGATTAATCCAAGATATTTTTTCAACCAATTTAATTACTCAAACCAAAAAAACCACTGATTTTTACATTCGAACAACTTTTTTCCAAACAAATTTGTTTGTAAAGTAAAAATGGTTTTAATAAGGAGCAACGTTAAAGCAATTGCTCTGAATTTCTCATTAAAAAATATTCCAATCCGTCGTTTTGAACTCAGATAGGTTCCTCACCTCAATTGAGATGTGTTTTTCATTCCTTTTTTTCTTTGATTATTTTCTTGCAAATAATTACGCTGTTAAATATGGCCATCCTTAAAAAGATGCCGCAAGGTAAAAATAAAAAAAAAACAAAAAATAAAGAAAAAGTCATCAAAAAACCTTCCATTGCAAGGCTGACTGTCATCTAAGGCAAATTATAAAATTATCAAGTAATTTAATTACCGGCGTCCCTTTCGTGTCTCTTTTCAAGCGCTTGTCTTTCACAACATTGGAGGAAAAACTTTTTATTCAAGATTTTTCATTTTTTTTACTTTTTTTTTTTGAGGTAGGCTCATTAGGCAATTTCGTCGGCTAATGATGTGAAAGTCTAATCAAATTGAGATAGCAGCAACCAGAAATTACAAAAAAAAAAAAAAGGGAAAGACCAGAAACAAAGTACGCATCTTTGGTGGGTGGGGTGGAAATAAAAAACCTGAAAACCATCGGGTAAACAGAGTTTGTTGAATCGCCCCAATGCGCCGACGAAAGGGTACACAATCAACATCCTGCCAGAGCAGCGATAGACCATAGAAGTGCCCCTTTTTTTTTTGTAGCAATTTAAGGCTTTACCTCATGGTCGAATGCTTCCATCTTCCTTCCATTATGGACGTGGTCCTGAAAAAAAAAACGAAAACAAAAATGGTAACTGAACGTTGGGCGCAGAAAGTGATTCAACCGCATGGATTTTGATTTTTCAATCCTTTAAGTAGAAAAAAAAAAAAAATTCCCACCACCATCAGCACTGACGACGTCACTTTGGATGCTTTCATCTCGTCCTATGAAATTTTTCAGTTTTCAAGCCTTTAGTGGAGATGATTTTGCTTTTATCGTTTAACCTGGTTATGCATGGGTTCAGGTTTCAGCATCAGCCTAAGTTTCAGTTGTGCTATTATGTTAATGGTTATTAGAGAAAGTTCATGGACCCACTTTTAGGGGGAGTAACCTATCATATCGCCACCCTTGCTTGAGACCAAAACCATAAATAGCAGTCGAATTTTTTTCGAAAGTGCTTCACCCTCACTAGGATTCATATTTGTATACTGCCACAAGTCAGGACTCTCATTATGTGTGCTAAATGCAAAATCCCGTGTTGCCTTAGCTTTCCCGAGTATATGGCAATTATATGGCTCGTCCATTTACTCGTTCTACAGCCTGATGATGCAGGTTTCGAATAGATATGAGGTAATGACTTTTTGTTTCGGAATTTTTAATAAACGACTTAAATTGCTTATGACGACTGCGATAGAGTTTGGTTTGCTGTTCAGTTTTGCGTTTTGACTTCCCAGAGCTGTCAGTTGATTAAACACAACAGATGCGGAATTTTATAGATTTTTGTCGGTTTCTCGACCCAACTAAAGCAGATTTCAAATGATTTGGATTGTACTCGTATTTTTTATTTTAATTTCTGTATATTTGTCCGATTAGAGAACGGCCCTCAGTGTACTTGATCTGCCTCACCATTGCGCACACCAAAATGGAATCTGATGAGTGGTTCATTAAGCTTTTGTTTAGTGGTTGTTTTAATTTAGATTTGCGATTGTCAAATTGCATTTTCAGCATCTATGGTTAGATAATGTCAAATTAATTTATCGCCTTGTCATGTGCTTGGTTCTAATTAATTTTGGGGGTGTTATCCCTGACCGCAATGCAATTTGGTAGTGTTTTTATTAGAATTTTCCTACTACTGACGTTTGATTAATTTTCATTTTAAGTAATTGGCTCGTTTAATTCGATACAAATGGGATTTTTGCGCTCTAATTGCAGTCCGATCTGGTTCGATTTGCAAAATTTATAATTCGATTTATATGATATTTTCACATCTGTTTTGGAATGGGGTCCGTTTTTCATGGAATAAATTACACATTATCCTTCAATGTGATGATGATTATCCTGATTATTCAGATGGGTGTGTGGAAAAATAACTAAAACCGTGAAATCATATAATTGGAAAACAAACCTTCCAATGATGTGAAAATTTCTATGAAAACATGATACAAGGTGGTGCAAAACTAATCATCCTATCGGAAGATGTTATAATTTTTGCAAATGACATCGTACGTCAATCATATTTGACATTTGTCAACTAAACAGCTGCAGTATATAAACAGGCAAACAATAGAGCGCTATACTCCCCGAGAACGTGGAATAATTGTGTCAATATTTTTGACCAAATACGTTTGGCGCAGAGTGAGTTTCTACGTCGATTTCCTAATCGTGTCGTGCCAATTGGGCAACTATTCTGGCGCTTAGCTACTCGACTCGAACAGACTAGAACAACAGGAGACAATGCAGGGCGTGGCCGTCACCAGACTGGTCGTTCGGCCGAGAATATCACGACTGTGGTTGCCGATGTCGCTGAGAACGAAGAAACATCAACCGGACGACGGGCCACGCAATTGGGCATCAGCAGACGGACCCTAGAAAGACGTACAAATGTTTCCGTACAAAGTGCAAACAGTGCATCAGTTTGACCGTCAGTTGCGTGTGAATTACTGTCAAGTCATCCTGAATTTTTTGTCGAAAATCATCACGAGCGACGAGGCGCATTTCCACTGAAGCGGTTACGGCAATAAGCAAAATCTTAGTATCTGGGGCACTGAAAATCTGCGGTGATGTATGAAGAGCCATTACATCCACTCAAAGCCACGGTGTGGTGCGATTGGGCCGTATTTTTTTTGATGACGCAATCGGCAATACGGTTACTGTTACTGGAGAACGCTACAGGGCCATGATAAAAGTCTTCCTACTACTACCTAAGCTTTGTCCTAAGTAGAGAATTACCCCCATGAAAGCGTATATGAAGGGACACCCGGATCGTCGGTCGGCTAGCTGTTTGGCCTTGACATTTTCAAACTGGATCCTCTTCAGAGGTATAAGGTCAAAGCAGACATTTTTGTGCACAGCATATTTGTTGAATAAAACATTTTTCAGATGTGATATCTCCGGGACATTATTCATATTTTAATAACCGAAAAAAGTGAGTGGGCACACTCAACAACAAGGTCCATGACATAATTTTTATTTTGACTGACAGAGTGGTTCAATTGAAATTCTCCCACAGGTTCTCCGTTTTGGTAATCATGACAGCTCACTACGTAAAAATCAAAGGTCATTCCCTGAAATAACAAGAGGTAATTGAATCTAGCAACGACAATGTCAATAAGCGGAGAGAAAATAAAAACATAAATTCAAAGACGGCAAAAAATCTCAGCTTAATAAAGAAAGTCGGCCCTTTGTCATTCTTTGTACCTATGCAATTTCGTATTTCATTTAATTCAACGCTGGACCGTGAGTGCAACCTTTCGTGTGCACATGATCCGCATTCTTCTGGAGTAATCTAACTTCATGCATCAGAAGCGCCAGTTCCATCATTTGCCTTCACTACAAACAAAAACAACAACAACAACTGGTTATGCTTCATGAATATAATTTGAAATGAATAAAAACAAAAAAAAAGAATTGAAACAAAACTACAGTGAGAATACGAGTACAATCCATGCAACAGGGATCTACTTTCCACCATGTCGGTGAATTGTTGGCCATAAAGCTTCACAGCCAAACCATTGGTACGCATACCTTCTCTTTTCTCTGAGGCTGTGCAAATAAATTCTCAGGAAATTATGGCTTAGCCTTATGCACCAAGGGGGTGGACGAATTATAAAGAAGACGGAAAAAAGTATATAAAGGGCTAGGATTACATCCCTCTTTATTGCATAATTTTGCTTTACTCCTGCAATTTTGTTCGCCTGAGATTCCATCGTCATCTTCATCATGCCATCTTCCCTAACCGGGAGAGGGAATGCCTGGCATCCAGATTGGTTTGGACAACCCCATGGGTGGTAGTGAAAATAATATAAAAGCAAAGTTATAAAAGAAGGGAAGGTGGAATTAAAAACAAACATTAACGAAATATTTTCAGAGACCAGAATACAGAGTGGCGAATTTCAAGGGAAAGATATTATTTTGGCCCTGGTGGACGGGTTAGATGGGTTGAATTCGAAGTAGGATGAGTCTAATGGGAAATGGACAATGTTCTTGCAATATACAAATTTATAGGTACCTACCGATGAAAATATCTCAACAGTATTAAATTTAAGTTGCTTAAGTATGCTTATAACTGTGAGCTCTCTTTATGCAAGAGCCTGATGAAGTTCTATAAAATGCTTTCATTAACCTTAAAGTACAGCAGCTACAGCACAGATGCTTCCCAACACAATAGTTAAATTCATGCAGTTTGTTGAATAAGTAGTAATTACAAAGTGATTGGGACCGGGAGCGCTGGTAAAAAAAGCTAAAATGTCTAGAGCTGTCTTTATACATACCCTTTGATGATGAAACCAAATTTCCATGAGTTCTGGCTTCTAACCATTCATTGCAGATGAAATTTAGTTCTCTTTGTGGACTACGTGAAAGTGCTGTCAAATGCAATGTGTGGTGAACGAAAAATTTTGCGCAAATTGTACTGAGTTACAATTTTCATAAAAAGGCTGGAAACAGCGCAAAAACAATTTTTCGGAACATTCACATAAAGAGGAGGCAGATATATTAAATATTAATTTCTGTTGCATGTCATACACATCTGTTTTCAAACGACTACAATGCACCTAAAAAGTGTAGGACCCGAGGGGAATCCGCAATTTTGTTCCAAACGAAATGTTATGATGTATAATACGAGAATATATGTGTATATGGTTATGTACAGAAAAAATGCGATACGATTGGTTTTGAGCAAAGATATTTGTTTCCAACGCGAATCAAACATCAAGCTACAAGCCACGAAGCTGAGTTCACTGAGTCTACGTTGTGGTACTGATATTGACTACTAGAAACTCAGGAAGTGAATGATACTTTATAATCTCAAGCAATCTAAGATATTTTTCAAGTGTTTGGCGTGTTAAGCAGCCATCGACATGCTGAGGACGATTTTTTTTTCATTGAGCTTGTATACCACGATACTAGATATCTGGACGCGATTGTTACAGAGTAAACGACGACCGCAAACTTAGACAGGAAGTCTATCCTTTTATATCCTCCAACTCCCCGAGTACGAGAGGCTTTAGAAAACTCCGAGCGGCGAATATAAGCTCGGATCACAACCTCCTTAAACTCAAGTTACGTCTAACTTTGAACGACAGCAATTGCAACAAACTGCCAGAGTCCTTGTCCATGCGATTGACACTTTGCCTTTTTAAATTAATTATTCAACAAGCATCGAGTGCTGAATAGTAGTGGCATCGATGCTAAGAAGAGCTATCAAAAACGGAGCATTTGATGTGTTGGGTTTTACTCGACCAGCTTCTATAACGAACTGCATGGTTTGATGCAGAATGCAGGCAAGCACAAGTAGGCAAACAACTCGCCTGCACAGAAGAGAGAGACCTGCCTGTAAGCTTTATGAGCAAAATACAAGGAACGAACATCGGTTTCTACCTAAGAAATAGAAAATTGCTATTCCAGGAACAATGTTCGAAAGTCTTATCAAAAAGTAAAGCCAACCCGAAAAGACCTTAACAGGAGCTTTCAGAGATGAAAAAGGAGCACATAGTAAGTAATACAATCACAATAGGTAGTAAAGATATGGAAAAACTACAACTGCAGACTGCTTAGCGGCGAGAACAACTCAATATTTTCTGTCAGGCTAAATGAACCAGTTAACTTAGACGGTTAAGGCTAAGACATCCGTCTGCCCCGGCAGCGAGAGATAAACTCAAAAATGAGCATGCACCAACTGTAAGGAAATTTGCTAGCCAAAAGCTGAACAACATTTGCCCGATCTACAAGAAGATAAACCTTAATGACTGCGACAATTGTATAGCCATCAGTCTCCTTAACAAAACATGTAACAACTTCTTTGATGTCTTGTGTACCTACACATATGCCTGATGCCATTTATCCACTTTCCTATAAGTGCATAGTCGACTAAATATTCGGCAAATCCTAGAAAATATCCAAGAAGTCCAAATTTATGCTCTATACAGAACAATTTCAATTCTTGATATGAGATTCTGAAAAACGATGATGGAGAACGCTTGTTGCTTCGTAAAGTTAGGATACCACCTTTCTGAGACCTACTAGGTGGGGTGAAAAGAATGCGCTGCAACTGCAAAAAAAGGTGATGGTGCCTTGAAGTCCGTTCATATTTAGGCAGACATGCCAAATTTCAGTGCGATACTGTCTTTAGTATTGTTTTGACAGCTGATTGTTGTTGACGTATTTGGCATCATGTTGAGTATGGACAAAACCGATTTTCGTTCTCTCATAAAACATCAGTTTTTGAGCGGCAAAACGGTGAAGGAAACAAAAGAAAAGTTGGATAAATATTATGGGACTAATGCTCCGTCAGATTACACCGTCAAATATTGGTTTCGACAGTTTCGTGGTGGGCGCAACTCCACTACCGATCAAGTCCGCAGCCGCAGGTCCGATGCGGTTACAGAGGACAATGTCAAAAAAATACATGAAATGGTGCCGGCTGACCGGAAAGTGAAGGTGCGCGAGCTAGCAGGTACCACAAAGATATCAACTGAGCGCACACGCCATATTTTGGGCAATATTCTCCATATGAAAAAGTTATCCTGCCGCTGGGTGCCGCACATGCTCAATCCTGACCAAAAACACGAACGCGAGAGCACTTCGAAAGAGTATTTGGACTTGCTGATGCGGAATCGGGCGGACTTTTGGCGTCGATTGGTAACTGTTGATAAAACCTGGATCCACTATTACACACCAGAGAACAGAATAAGTGCCCGGCGATGGACTGATGCCGGTACGAGTGCTCCGAAGCGACCGAGTCGGGAAGGTTATGGCGTCGGTTTTCTGGGATAGTCATGGCATACTCTTCCTGGACTACCTCGAAAAAGGAAAAACCATCAATATCGAGTATGACCGTGCATAATTGGAGCGATTGAAGGCCAAAATAGCTGCAAAGCGGCCTCACAAGAAGCGAAAAAAAATTTCGTTTTTGCAAGACAATGCGCCGGCGCATAAGAGCATCGCAACCACGGCTAAAATCAATGACTTACGGCTCCAATTGCTGTCGCATCCACCGTATATTCGCCCGAATTGACTCCCTTGGCTCATCAATAAAAAATTCAGCTCACGCGAGGAAATCATCGACGCCACGGAGGAGTATTTTGCAGACCTTCCAGAAAATTACTTTTCGGACGGGATCGAGAAGTTGGAAAATCGCTGGAATAAGTGTATCAAGCTAAAAGGGGATTATATTGAATAAAATAAAAAAAAACAACTAAAAAGTTTTTTTTTTTCATTCCCAAGGAGGTAAAAATTAAAGTAAGCGGATGCGTTGTCGTGTAATTTTTCAAAACCAACAAATTCTAATAAGCTCTCTGTAAAATTACTCGTACTTGCATACGCAATGCCATTGACAATACTCGTATTGACTGAACCCAACGAGCTGACACTGGTACGTTTATTAAAGAGCGCTTGGGGGCCTTCCAATAGTAGCTCTGTTGTGTACTTTTCACGTGGGGGTGCTATTGAAAGTGAGCAGCGACATAGGATACAATTGATGGACGGACATTTAAGTCAGGAGTTTTCTTGTGGATGGCAATTAACTTGGCTTTCTCTTGAATTGCTTATTAGTCCTCATTAATTGTTGTGCCAACCTTATCACAATTTCTTACGGGGCTACTGAATACTAAATGAGCTGACCTTCATCGATGTGAAAATATATGGAATAATTGCCAATTAGGGCGTGAAGTTCATATGTGTATATAAAAGTAAACGAATATTGGTCCAAGGGCTGATCCCTGAGGTACTTCGTAAGACATCGTTAGAAAACGAGAGCAACTTTCGGAAAGGTACGAGTAAATGCGTCTTGCAGCTTGTTTTAAAAACTAAAATTTTTCCTGGAGTTTTCACATAACAGTTTGTGGATGACAGTATCAAATGCTCTGGAAAAGTGTTGGGCTATGGACTGTCTTATATCACTTTCTTATAACATATACTACAGAAAGCAAAGCAGTTTTGCAGATTTTTCTCCGTAAGATACGATTAATTTTGAATTCGTTTGCCGATTGCTTTGGTAAACACCTTGGTAATAAATCGCAGAATTGCTGAGGGCCGACAATTTTGTTCATTACCCCTTCTATTTTGTTGGTGCTAGATTGATTTTGGCCTTTTTTCACCTGGATGGGAAGTTGGAAATAGTTGCAATGTTGTTAAAGAGGTGCGTCAGAAGTAAAACAATTTAGGCAAAAGTAGTTAAATGAACCTTGGATCAATTCTGTCAACAATGGCGGCTTCTGATTTTATTTACGTCAGTGATACAACTACGTTTTCATAAGAAATATAATAATAATAAAAATAACCCTAACTCAGTGTATGAAGAGATGTCCAAAGTTACAAACTGACCATTATTACTGAATACAGAAGTCGTTGTTGAAACGAATTTTTTGTTAAGAATTTTGCAATTAATATCTTCAGGAATTTCATCCCCATAGAGAAATCAAGTTCCTTATTTTTGAATCATTCCCAACGCATGCAATGACTTGGAAATGGCTTGGCAGGTAACTCCTAATGTTGAAGCAACCTCGCATGAATCCCAATCTAGCACTGCCTCCAATTCAGAGTCTTCAAAGGATTGTGACCTTCCTTCAGGTGGACATTGAACATCAAAATCACTGACTTTGAAGCGATGGAACCAATCACGACACGTTGTTTCACTTAGAGCAGCAAACTTTTTTGAGCTCCCGATGTGCTTCCGTTTTGTTTGAATAAAAGAAGAAAATCAACACTTCCCGCAAATGGCAATTATTTGGCACAAAATCAAACATTTTCACACAACCAAAAGCATATGATGCCAAAACAAAATCACTTATATGTCCAAACTGTGTGTTTACCATATGTCTAAGCTTGGTTCATGACGTTTTGGATATATCAAAATCGACCTGCCCTTACTGCTGGAGCTATCTATTGACAAACGTCAAGAACTAAGTTGCGCACCTTATATTTTATGTTCTATTTGCAAGTATTTGAATATAAGTATAGTACATGTTATGTTATGCTATCAAAATGAAGGAACATATAACATTGACTATTCAGATAGAACGCAGGAATAGACATCTATAACGTTGAAATTTTTATACTGCGGCTTCACTATGTAATCTGAAAATAAAATCTCATCAGTTATTAGTATGATTTTAATTGTGCAGTGATATAAATTTTGGGCGACATAAGTCCGCCAAATTTGGCTAGAGCTAAGGAAAATAAACGCTCCATCCTTAAGAGTTTTCTATTATAATCCAAATGGAGTAAAGGAAGATTTCGCTTTGGGGTCGCACATACATGAAAAGGGACCTACACCAACTTCAAGTGCGCAACATTAAGCCTATTGACTGTAGCGCCATATAATTAATTGCGTAGTTTTCTTAGAAACTTGAGCAATACAAATGTTTCAAACTTTCTTGCCTTTCGGAAAAAATGTATGTCTCTCTAAATCATATCTGAAAGTAGACAGCATGTGTAATGGCATGTTTTCCACATTGTCAGCACCAAGAAATTGTTCTAAGTTGACTACCTATATATTCGTGACAGGCCATCTGTTGGTTTATCTTAAAGTCTTATGTTTTTTTGACACAGACAGTTCTTATGGGCTCAACAAACTGGCAGCAATCCAGTATTATTTTTCCGAACTTGATCGATTTACTCTTGAACGCTATTTGGGAAATAGCGCAAAGTTACTTTCAAAGTGGATGCCGAAATAGTATGAATTTTGAAAAGAAATTTCTGTCGGAATAGTGCGCCATTTGAAGCTGGTGTACGCAAGTTTGTGAAAACACTCACTGTTTTTGCACACAGGAACTTTATGATGATTTTTACTTGTTTTGGTGTACCCTTTATTAAAAACAAAAATATTATTTGTTCCAATCATATGCGGTTTTTTCGTGACAGCTAAATATTAATTTCTGACCTCATTTACTTGTTTTTGTTTGAATAACTTAATTCAGGTGCTTGTTTGACTATCACATTCGACTATCACATTCGACTATCACATTTTTATTTTCGTTTGTTACACTGTAAATATGGCACGAAAGTGCTCAAATAACCCGGACACTTTTTGTTATGTGTGTGGAGAGTTAACTTTTGTATCTCGGCGTCGAAAATATATACCGCTAATTGAAAAGTATTATTTCGACTATTTTGCTTTTCCTGTGCGCCATCAAGATAATTCCTGGGTTCCACATATACTCGTATGTTGTGCAACATGTATGAGATTCCTATTAGGTTGGACTAAAGAAGAATCTAGACATTTATCAATAGCTATACCGATGATTTGACAGGAACCAAAAGATCATGTAAGTTATTGTTGTAATTGTTATTAACCCAAACAAGAGGCATTGCAACAAAGTCCAAGACCCACTTTTAAGTACCCAGACTTGTCATCGGTCATCAGATCTGTCCTACATATGGCCCAAGCCTCCAAATCGACGAGGAAGTCTGGAATCTTTTCTTAATCAGGAATTTGTTCTTAATCAGCACGATAGGTATCTCAAGAGAGCGACTCAAGTTATGAACCGTCTATTTCAAAACAACCACACTTTTGGACACAAAAAAAAGCAGCCTGAGCTTTTTGGGGTCTGGATTAAACGACTGGAATTAAAATACTTTCTCCGGATACGAAAGTTTCTTATTTTCGACATCGTGACCATGAAATGAAATCTTACTTTTCTAAAGCTGATGATTAAGTGTATTGTAATGACATTCCTGCGGTAATGAATCTATTAAATTTCAGATATGATCCTTGTCACTGGCGGTTGTTCATTGACTCCTCAAAAACTAGTTTAAAAGCAGTGTTGCTAAAGCTGAAACAAACTCCCTTCAGTACCTGTTGCTCATGGTTCTGATATGAAGGTGACTTACGAGAATATGAAATTCTTTCTCGAAATAATGAAATACGCTTGGAAAATTTGTGGAGATTTTAAAGTAATTGCTCTTTGCTTGGACTACAGCTGTACTACTATTGCTGTTTTATTGCTGTTTTATTTACGAATGGCACAGTAGGGATAGAAAAAGTCCCTACACAAAGCGAGCATGTCCCAAATGTGTATAACTTACTCCGGGGTGTAAGAATGTTAAGCTCGAAGACATACTTTTACCACCGTTGCCTATAAAACTCGGCCTGATAATTTTTTTTGTAAAAGCAATGCATAAGATGGTAGTGGATTTTCATATTTGAAAGAGACTTTCCCTACACTTAGCGACGTAAAAATTAAAGATGAAATATTTGTTGCTCCACAAATACGGAGGTAATGAAGGATAAGAACTTTGAAGAAAAACTGAATGATCAGCATAAATTCGCCTCAAGATGTTTTCTGAATGTCGTCCACAATTTTCTAGGAAATCATAGAATCGAAAATTACAAAATTTAATTAATGAACTTATAATCTTATACGTTGGGGTGTAACATGCCCTTGAAAATACAAATGTTGGAGTCTCATTTGGATGTCCTTCCCGAAAATTTGAGAGCTGTGAGAAACGAACAAGATGAGTGATTTCATCAGGACATTTCCGTAATGAAAGTACGGAACTTGAAACACATACGCTCATCAAACAAAATGTAGACTAAGCGTTTGGCTGAAAGAGTTCTCATGATTCGCCTCGATAACCTATGCAAACTATGCACCAACAAACAAGAATATTGTAGTTTAAGTCTTAAGATAGATTCCAACAAAAAAAGTAGTTGATAAAAAGGTAAAAGATATATTTTTTTTATTTTTTAAATCCTAAAAGATACAAATAAAAATCCTTAGCCCGAGAACCTCAACACACAAAAGATCTCAGAAACTGAACATCATTCGCACTAGCCTGCGGAGAATTCTGCATACCCTCTTACAAGGATAGGAATTGAAGCACTATTAAGAATTATTGGTTCAGCAACATTCATTGTTTTCACACTATCACACTAAGTATATACTCATTCTGGCTTAGTAAGAGTAATAGAGTAATTCAGCAATATATTAAGTTGCTATAACAAATAGACACTCTCTCTTGTTACCAAATTGTAGTTCAGCAGTGTTTACATATAGTTGCCTCTTTGAATAAATTCTTTTTCCAGTTTTGTACATCACAGTGGTCGAAAACGAGGTCGGAAAAAGAATTCCTGGATTTCTCAGATGGCAAATGCGCAACAACGCCTGGGGCTAACCACTGAAGCGATCCAGGACCGAGCATTATGTAGACGCGTTCTGCGGTTTGCGACATTAGCCAACCCCATAAGCGGAGCAGCAGCGATGCAGTAAAAATCGGAAACTCGTTACGCATAAGTTCTTATAACGAGGAAAGGGTTAATAAAAGTATAAGAAGAAGAAGTACATCACAGGGGTCGAACGTTTTATTTTTTTAACAGGTTATGGGCCCAGACCCAAGTTCACTGCGATACTGTTTTTGTGCAGTTGAAACATAGCGTTGAATAGTTTTTCCTGCGGTTTTTTTTTTGGGGGTTTTTTGCCAATTTAAAAATAGCGGAATATAGTATTCGGAAGCGCGAACTGTGCCACGTCACATGCCATGTGGAAAAAATTGGAGTCAGTATATGAGCAAAAGGCAGAAACTAATATACATCTTATTCAGGAAAAATTTTACAGTTTTGCAAAAGATCCCTCTGATGACATTGCAACGCATATATCCAGATTGGAATCGATTGCACATCAATTAAAAGAATGTGGAGAATCAATATCGGCTACAATGCTAATAACAAAAATTCTTATGACTTTGCCACCAGAGTACAATCACTTCTTTACTGCATGGGAATCAACGGCATCAAGCGACAAGACTATTGAAAACTTAACATCTCGTTTAGTAATGGAAGAGTCACGACTAAACCTACAAGTTCCTGTTGAACTTGGTTGCTAAAAGGGGAACACCATTTCAAAGGAGCCACATTAAGTCCAAAGGTAAGCCGGGAAAATTTTTTCATTGTAAAAAGCCAGGTCACTGGAAGACGGATTGTCCATCCAGGCATGGGCATGGACATGTTGCCCAGAAAGATTTTCATGGTGACGCCTTTTTGTGCACATGTTCAATGGTTGCTTCATCTGAAGGGAAATCAAACGAATGGTCTCTAGATTCTGGAGCAAGCGATCACATGACGTTTCGTGTGGATTGGTTAGTGGTTTATGTGCCGTTTGAAAAACCGCAATTCGTTCGCGTTGGTAACGGGGATATCATAAGTGCTTTTGGTTGGGGAAAGATTAACATACTTTCGTTTAACGGTAAAACCTGGGTTCCAAATTTGTTTTCAAACGTTATGTTTGTGCCTGATATCCATCTGAATTTATTTTCATCGAATGCAGTAATGGACAAAGATTTAAAATTGATGTCTAACAAAAAAAAGAGTCAGCTTTTGCAGAACGGACGTACTGTGGCAGTGGGAGTACGTGAGTCATCATTATTCAAGATGATGTTTAAAGTTAATAAGCCAGCAATTGCAAGTATTGGCATGAAAGATTTGGTCACCAGCATGCAAGCTATATCCGAAATTTTTTTAAACAACGTGGTATAGATTTCCAAGACACGGTAAACCTTTTTTTCGATGCATGTGCACTGGGTAAGTTGCAAAGATTTCCTTTTGAAACGAGTGGCAGTAGAGCATGCGTGGTGGGTGAACTTATTCATGCTGATTTATGTGGCCCAATGCAAAACAGTTCAGTTGGGGGGTCTAAATATTTCCTTTTGTTTAAAGACGATTTTTATACTGTGTATTTTATAAAGGAAAAAAGTGAGGTACTTAGTTGTTTTAAAACGTTTATTAGCAAACTTAAAACTGAAACTGGAATGGCTATTAAAACAATTCGGACGGACAATGGTCTAGAATTCGTGAACTCAGGTGTTACAAAATTGCTGGAGAAGAAATATATTCGACATCAAACATCTGTACCTTATTCTCCCCAGCAAAATGGTAGGGCGGAGAAAGAGATGCGAACTACAGTGGAAGCGGCCAGGACCATGATTTACGCACGTGGTTTATCCTTACGATTATGGGCAGAAGCAGTCAATTTTGCGTGTTTCTTATTAAATCGCACGGGGCCAACAGACATCCATGGTAAAAGTCCAATGGATTTGTGGATTGGGAGTGATCAAACGGTAAACCTTAAGGATATAAAGGCGTTTGGGACTGAATGTTTTGCTCATATTCCTTCGCAAAAACGTCAGAAATGGGACCCAAAGGCAAAACAAGGGATTTTCGTTGGATACCCGGAAAATACTAAAGGATACCGTGTCTATATTCCTGCAAGCGATAAAATTGAGGTAAATCGTGATGTTGTTTTTTAAAAATGTAGCTATTTCAGGAACAGTGACTATGCATGAAGTCAGCAAGCATTCACAGCCTAAAGGACAACATCACGAAGAAGATGAGCGAAACGCAACAGTATCACATCCTGAGAAAGAAGAGATATTGCTGAAAAAAGACGACCAGTTGGATGCAGAAGATTTATCCTCATTCAAGGTAAATAAAATAGAGTTAGGCCCTGTAGAGCCAATAAGCAAACGTTTGAGGAGTGCTCAATTCGTTAATATCTATCTTGGAAGCTGGAACATTTGTGGCTTCAGTGTGTGAACCACGCAGTTATGAAGAAGTTCTTGAATCCAAAGACAAGGCGAAGTGGCAGGCAGCAATGGAGGAAGAAATCAGAGCGCTAAACAAAAGTAATACCTGGGAATTGGTCAATCTCCCACCTCTAAAGAAACTTATTGATAACCGTTGGGTGTTCAAAATAAAGCATACAAATATCAATGAACCCGAAAGGTTTAAGGCAAGTTTAGTTGTTAGAGGATTCTCGCAACAGTACGGGATTGATTACGAAGAAACATTTAGCCCGGTAGCTCGATTTAGTTCAATAAGAGCGATTCTTGCTATAGCAGCTAGTAAAAATATGTCTTTAAAGCAATTCGACATCAAAACTGCGTTCCTCAACGGCGACTTGCAGGATGAAGTTTACATGAGACAGCCGAGTGGATTTGAAGACAAAACTGATCGTGTATGTAAGCTTAGGAAGAGTCTATATGGCTTGAATCAAGCTTCCAGGTGCTGGAACATACAATTTTCAAATTTTCTGCTTTCGTTTCAACTCAAAGCTATAGAAGCCGATCCATGTGTCTTTGTCGGGAAGAAACTTATAATGGCCATTTATATCGATGACGGTCTGGTTGCAGGAAACGAAGTGGACATCAATGAACTTATTGATTATTTGAAAAAGGTCTTCGAGGTCAAAACTTACGAAGTGCGTTGTTTCTTGGGTTTGCAGATACAGCGGCATAGATAGATTTTTCTGCATCACTTATGCTAACAGAATCCTGGTAAAGTTTAATATGAATGATGCTAATCCTGTTATTGCACCAGCTGATGGCGTTGCTTACAAGAACTCAGAAAATCCAAATGAAGTAGTGCAACATTTTCCGTACCGAGAGGCAGTAGGCAGCCTAATGTACTTGGCGATTGGAAGCAGGCCAGACATCTCTTATGCTCTTGGGGTTGCTAGTCGCCATCTAGACAAGCCAACTATCCAGGACATTGCCGCTGTAAAACGAATTTTACGATATGTCAAGGGGACCAGACTATTTGGTATACATTTTAAATCAAATAAAAATCTAACTATTACTTGCTACAGCGACGCAGACTATGCTGGGGACGTAGAGACTAGGCGTTCAACAAGTGGCTTTGTGTTTTTACTTGGGGATTCACCGATATCTTGGTTCTCGCAACGCCAGCAATGCGCTTTCCACTATGGAAGCCAAGTACATGGCGGGCTCTCATGCAGTTAAAGAACTCATATGGGTGTTGCGGCTGATGCATGAGCTTCTTCATGAGGAATGTGGAAAACCGATGCTGTACCTGGATAACCAAAGTGCTATCAAGTTGACACGTAATCCTGAGTATCATAAACGAAGCAAACATATACAAGTTAGGTTCCATTTTATAAAAGAAAAGCTCGCTGAGGGAATTTTTGATGTCAACTACGTTTCGACTGAAAATCAGCTGGCGGATATTTTTACTAAGCCGTTACCAAGAAATAAGTTTGAATTATTGAGACATAGAATTGGTATAACTAAATCCATTAATTCTAAATAATTTTTGTTTGCTTTTGAATTGAAAACGTGTTATTTTCTTTTGTTACTTTTTAGTTTGAAGATTACTAAAATTGAATTAAAATTGTAAAAATGAAATGAAATATTGTTGAAAGTGGGAGTATTAAGAATTATTGGTTCAGCAACATTCATTGTTTTCACACTATCACACTAAGTATATACTCATTCTGGCTTAGTAAGAGTAATAGAGTAATTCAGCAATATATAATTAGTTGCTATAACAAATAGACACTCTCTCTTGTTACCAAATTGTAGTTCAGCAGTGTTTACATATAGATGCCTCTTTGAATAAATTGTTTTTCCGGTTTTGTACATCACAGCGGTCGGACGTTTTATTTCTTTAACAAGCACAATAACCACCCGCTTCTCTATTTGGACTTTAGAACATATGATGACAATTGATGACAATTTTGCTCAAAAAATCATTCTTTCCGATGGGGCGCATTTCCATCTCGGTGGCTAAGTTAACAAGCAAAATTGCCATAATCGGAGCTGGGAAAATTCACACGTAGTCAAAGCCAATGCGTCGTGAACGTGTGGCTTTTATTGGCTCTCTCAATGGAACTGGGCGAGTTATGTTTTTAGCAAAATGGGGCTAAGTTTAATAATCATGTAATCCATCGTTTAAGTGATGTTGCTGAGCCGCCACGGAGCTGCGATTTGACGCTTTTGGACTTTTTTGTGAGAAGATCGATTGATTTTTTATTTTTTTTTTAATTTCTGACTCGATAGATAAACACTTCGACCGAAGAATGTCTTTTGTGCTGATTTTTCAGAATTGAGTTAATGCTAGAGGGGTTTCTGTCTACCGAATAAAGTCAGCAACTCTACCAGCAGGGGAATCCCTTAGTTCAGAGATTTCGAATTTTTCCTTGAAGAAGGTATTCCGTCTGATTCCGTTGAGAGCTGGGCAGTCACATAAAATATGTTCAGCTGTTTCTTCATCTCTAATACAAAGTCGACAATCCGAAAGAACCTAAGTCCTATTTTGCCTAGGTGAGATCTTAAACCGTTATTTTCTGTTAGATACCCTACTAGGTTTCTGATACCATGCCGATTAAGATTCAAACATCTGTTGGCATTTTTGTGGAAAGGTAGGATGATTCGTTTGGCCTGTTTTAGACCTGGAGTCTGCTCCTAGTACGAGATGCATTTTGAGTGCTCCCAGCGCTTAAAGCCTAGATTTACTGCTCTTTTAGACGTGCAGCAGAAGGGTTAAGATCAGTTGAAGGGTGTTTCTGAACCTTTTCTGGCCAGTTCGTCTGACTTTTTGTTTCCATCAAAACTATCATGCCCAGGAACTCATCATAGCTTGGTCTTGTTTCTTGAGCTTAGTTTTTGGAGAGTATTGAAGCAGTACATGACTGATTTGGAGTCAATGATGTGAGAGCTAAGGGCATTTATAGCTGCTTGCACCTTTGATGCCAGGTCCGGGTGTTCGTGAAGATCCAGTTCTTTGACTTGTACCATACTAGTTGAGCTGCTTAGAGCCACTTGCTGATGAACAAGTGTAAGGTTGTTAGTCCTATTATTGCTTCTTAAGCCGCTGTTGGGCAGAAGAAAATCAATGCTCTGCGAACAATCCAGAGACGACGACGATTATTCCAGAACAATACTTGTTCAGCTTTTCGTGGAATTTGGGCCGAAATCATGTAATGTTTTAAATTCAATTCAAAAACTTGTTCTCCTTACAGAATCAACAAATAAATGGCAACATTCTGATGCTGAAAGACGTTGCGCCTGAGTTTCTTTGACATGAGGTATACTCGACCTTTTTATTACCGTGTAACTAAATCTACACGTAAAATTCGATCTAACCCATTCTCCAGAAAATGTAATTATTTACTGCGAATCTTTTTACTTAAAATCCCAACTCTCATCTGAGAAGTATTATCCATCCTGTACACTGTACATCACAAATATCTTTCTTAAGAGATCCCATCATGCAAATGTAATTTTATTTGTCTTTCGTTGCAATCGATTATTTGTGGGCCTCAAATTCGCCCCCACCCATCCCATAATCTCCACATAATGATCCACACTAATGAACTCTTGAACTTTCCAGGACATCATCGTTGTATGTACGAGTATGGCCCATATAGATATTGGTGTATATTGTGCTCGTATGAACGTTTCAAAGCCGAACTGCTCTGCTACCTCATCAAGTGACTATACCGCATACAGACACATATTCTATGCATTAAACGAGGTCGTATTTACATAATTTATAGTCTGACATTTACTGCAGCCATTTCTGTCACCACACCCACTTATGTTAACATACACATATACAAACGGATATTTAAAAGAGGTTCGACTGAACGAGGACAAGAAGTTTTTAATGCAAGCATGAAGGACTCCAACTTCCTCTATTCTGTTGTAAGTTTATTATATAACACTTGACATATTCGCCGTTTCCTTTTGCTAGAAATCGCTTACCAGCGCACCCTCACGGCCGCCTTAAGTAGCAGTTTATTTGCATCAACTGTTTTTGCTTCAAGTGCAGTCACATGAAATTGCTGATTAACTTCAAAAGATCCTTATTTTTAGTTTTTACGAGTACGAGTATTTGTATGTTAGTGCGGTGCAGTGCTGTGTTGCGATGACGATATGCATTCTGTGGCAGATGTTGAGATTTTGTGTGTCACAATAGAAAGATTACAGAGGTAAGAGTACGAGTTGTACTATGATTTTTTAAGAGTAAAATAGTTTTTACAACTTTTATTTTCAAGTCATTTCTTCCAGGGTTAGAATTTTGGATTGCGGTACGAATGCATTTTCATCCATAAATTATGTACGGGATACCGTGATATGTAAAAAATTTAAGTGAGTACAATGAAGGAGTTAACTGATACTGGATGGCAAATATTTGCTGCAAATTAATCCACAATTTTCCAATATTCCGTGCTTGTTTGAGTTACGAGTAAATAGCAACTTGAAATGATGTAGCATTTCTTTAGAAAAACCCTAAACATTATAGGTATAGGTGGGCCGTAATATATAAGTATATCGTAAAGTATGATAGATTTTACAAAGTGGATGGGGGCTTTGACATTAGTGAAGCAAACAGTACAAAAATTTGTGGGAATGAGCAATGAGACACTATACTCCTCAAAAACGCAGAATAATCGCCACGATGTCTTAATGAACAATTCTTTAGAAATTATATGCATTTCGTATCCGTTTCCTTGGCTGCCCGCTCTCATTTTTCGTTCAATGTCACACGACTCCTAGAAATTCAAACAACAGGGGTCCGAACAAGCCCTGGAAGGCCTCGTACCTCTCGGTGGGCCAAGAATATCGCTGCCGTGGCTGAAAAAATTGTTAAGGCTTATTTAACATGGACCCAATGATGTTCCACTCAATTGGCCATACCAAGCACGTCTTTGCCGCCCATTTTGGTGATAAAGCTGAAGATGTTTTCTTAAAATGTGCAGACAGTCCATCATTGGTGTTGAGCGAGAATCGCTTCAACCCTACGATCACGCTATGTGGATACCTACACGATCAAACAAAATTTGCGGTTCTGGGGTTCTGAAAATCCGCGAGTAGTGCACGAGGAGCCATTATATTCACTCAAAGTCAGTACATGGTGTGCTGTTTATGCTGGAAGAATTATTGGATATTTATTTTTTTTGATAACGGCAGGGGCCAAATGGTCACTATGGATGATGAACACTACAGAGCCATGATCAATGAATTTTTCATTCCTCCTCTGAATGACTTGGAACTGGAGGACATGTTGTTCCACTAGGACGGATCACCGACGCATAATACACGAGTCACAGCCGATATACTAGAGTAGGCCTTACCCGGACAGCTAATATCGCGTTTTGGCGATTTGTTCTGGCCCCCATGGTCCCCCAATTTGGCCGCCCAAGACTTCCTTCTATGGGGTCACAGAAAACTCTGGCAGTCCTTAAAGAGAAAATCTGTCAAAAAGCTAAGAACCTATCATCTAAGGATCTGAAGAAAACCATAAAAAGAGCTAAAATTGTAAAAAAAAATATACCGGGGTCCACTGAATGTGAATGATAAATAATATTTTTTCTAATTATTGCCTAGCTATACAGATTTTTACACTTGCCTGATGATTTGTGTAAAATAACTGTTGCTCGTTTGAGGCAAATCAGTCACCGAGCCATTTTCGTACATTTTCATAAGAAGTGAAGCTCTGCACACCAAGTAGTAATCGGATGGATTGATCACTTTTGCTGTGTGACAGTGCATTTCATGAAGCAAAATCACTTTATGTTGTCTTTTTTACACAGAGCTTGATTCAAAATCGGTCATTTATTGTCGGTAGCGAACATGTCTCGACGGTTTTGCCAGGTTTTACGAGTACTAGCTCATAATAGACCACACCTTTCTAATCCGACCAAAGCGGTGTCTTCTGTCTAAAGCGATTTGGCCTTATAGTCGATGTCGATGGTTCACTTGGAACATTATTTTTTACACGTTTGATTCTCAAAATATACCCACTTTTAATCGTCAGTCACAATTCGATAGATAAATGAGCTAATTTGTACCTAGTGAGTGCATTTCGTAAGTTACTTACGATTTTCTTGATGTGTTTCATTCAGTTCATGCGGAACCTATTTTTCCATTTTCTGGATTATCTCCGTGGCTTTCAAACGTTTAAAGCTTCTCATGTGAAACTTAATTGATAGGCAAGTTGTTGTTGCGATTGAGCTTCATCCTTATCCAACAAAGCTTGCCGTTCGATGACCTCAATGTTTTCGTTGGTCTTCGTGTCTCTCGTCGAGAGCATGCAGTCATGAGCAGTCAGCATGCTCAGAGACAAACATTCGATGCGATTCTTCAAATGATTTCACAAAATCAATGCTGATCGCAAATCGTGGTTTACAAACACAAAATTCGATATGTTCAACGTTATAACTAACTATGTACTCGTATGTTGTTGTATGAAACTTTTGTTGTTATAAGATAGTTTTCGACAGCTTTGGCGGAACGAAATTTCTTTTCATTCAAATTGTTTTGAAGTGATCGAAACTCCGGACAATCGTAAGGTCTGGGGAATATGCCTTTTCGAATAGCCAAAATCGGAAAGTTTTCTGGAATATTCGCATCAAGCTAAGAGAATGATTTATCTTCCAGTGCTAACACTTACTCCTCTTCGAACTCGTACAGCATTATATGGCGAAAGTGTAACATTTCGTTCTCCATTTTAGAAAATTTCTTTTAAACACAATTTAACTCAACTCAAAGGGGTCTAGCGGCTCGTGACTTTTGGTGCCACGACCTATCTACTGGTAATAGCAAACTTTTCGCCGTGTATGAAGATCAGGCACATACTTTGCATTGATCAAATAAATCAAAAAGATTCTGAGCATACGAACTTTTAAGATAATGTGACCTGACCAGCAAATATGTTTTCTCTCAAATGGGAATCACTTTTGTAAAGGTTAAATATCATGAATTGTTTTCTTCGTATCCCGAAAGAATTAGCTCGTTTACTAGTATCTATGTATGTTCCTATAGATAAAGTGCCAGAGGGAAAACTCTCCCCCACCTTCTTGTTCAAATAATTAATATTTAATTCAGAATGCTCTTTAAGATCGAGGAAGACATCCTGTATGTACGCACCACCTGTATGGGTTGAAAAAGTCAATCAAACGACGTAAGGTTTCTACAGATATGTATCTATTTATCTCCCAAAGTTGTCTACTCGCATGTATCAAAACTATTTTAATGAATAAATTTTAAACATATTTCCACATAGACTAAGAATAGTTTGCAAACATTTTGGTCCTCCAAGGAAAATAGTTCTGCAACAATTTCATCGCTGTTGCTCTTTATCAGAGAATTCAACTTAGATTGAGCAGAAATTGAGTTAGATTTATGAAGAAAATGGCGACCTCGCTAACTTCAATAAGTTAAGTATTCTTCCATAATAAATCGACATAATCTGCTGATTTCATCACTCGAAACAGCAAAGAGCGAAAGTATTCTAAAATAATGTTTAAGCTAAGAGAGTGGAAAAGTTATAATTGTGGATACAACCGAAAGTCAACAAAGATAGGTAAATGCGAAAGGAGTGATTCCATAATACTTTGGAATACTTCTGGGGCTGATGAGATACCTAAGGGCAATCATATCTCCCCCATGGAGTCGAAAAGGTAAGTATTTTATTGGTTCTATCAGTGATTCGGACTTGCCAAAAACCTCGTTTGCAGTCCAGAAGAGTGAAATACTTAGAACCATTTAACTGTGCTGATATTTCTTCAATCGTTTGCATCGGGTGGTGACGGCGCACTGTATTTTTGTTGACATTTGTTGGATCTATGCATATTCTTATTTAATTATTTTTGCGCACAACTACCATGGATGACACAGATGGTGTAGCTTCCTTTATCGGTTCGATGACATCTCATTTGACCATCCTTTCGAATTCCTGTTTTACGGTCGTCGCATATTTTATGTGCGATCCTTCGAGGGGGGGTTATTATGAAGGTAGGGTTTTTTATTAGGTCAAAGTCATATTCAAAAATGGTTTCATCTAATGATAACTGGTTTATTCTGGTAATTAATCCTAATTTTTCACAGACGTTTGCTCCAAGTATTGGTTTGATGTTTTCCGCTACTATTTTGAAAGGGATTTTACAATTACGCCCTGCAATTGTGCACGGTGCAAGCGTCTCGCCAAAAACCTGCAGATGGTGATTGCTGAAAGAAACAAGGTGTTTTACTGAACTTAGACTAATTTAGCCTTGTCGGTTATCCATTGTGGTAGAACGTTACACTGTGCACCTGTGTCTAGCTTTATTCTGTACGATTTACCTTGTATTGCGATTTTTTCCGTGAAATTATCAATCTCATTGTTCGTACCATTGGCAATTGTACCAATGAAAAGAGAGTCGTCGGAGTCGTCTTTGGACTTCTCACAACTGTTGATGTGTTTAGAAGGGATATTGTTCTAATAGGCGTATTTTCTGCCGAACTCTCGAAGTGATTTGCCTTGTTTCACTTTTTGCAAACGTGATCATACGCCGTACATTTGCGAATCTCGTGGTGCTTCCGCAGTTCCGACAGTCGAACGATTTTGTTGTTTTGCTGAGCCATTCTGTAGCCTGACTGAGTTGAATTGCTTTCGTCTTGCGATAAGAGCTTTGTGCGAAGATCATCACTTTGAATTCCGAGTATGAGTTGACCCCTAAGCAAGCTGTCAGTGAGTTCTCCGAAAGCGCAGTTTTCATCGATACTTTCATCGTCCTTCTGCACTATTTTATTGAACTTATACCTCTTGAAAGTAGTGTTAGTTTTCCGTGTGAAATTATTTTCAAAGAGAGCCTTTACCTCGGTTAGTGTTCTTCCAAGCGACGGTGTTGGGTGGGAGTTGTATATTTGAAGTGCAGATTATCCGATTGTGGACATGAATGTTGCTACCTGAACCTTTTGCGGCTTGCTGTCCATTCCTATTGCAGCTTTAAAGTACTCGTACTGCTGTTTCCAGAGTTTCCACTATCTGGATATATCTTTTCCATGTTCGATGACGATCGGTTTTGGCGGTCGAAGGAATTGCCGTCGTCGACATAGTGATATTGGAATGGAATTGATTCGAATTATTACGTTAATTGTAACGAATATGTTCAATTTTATTTGTTTTTTTAAAAAATAATCCGGGTTTCGGCACCATGCAAATAATACTGTTTAGATAGTTTTGCCTAATTCCATTTATTATTATTAACAATTATATATTAAGGTTCGGAATGCATAATCGAAGTGCGTTTTTGTAATGGCGACAATTGGGGTGACACCATGGCGCATGCAAGTTGCATAGTTTGACGTGTACGGGTTTTAAAGTGGTTAAGGCAATACCACATTGCAGTTGCAACTTTGGTAAACAAAAATTAGCTGAAAGTGCAGGGTCATCCACTTTGTTGTTCTGAATGTAAGTTTTAATAAAACACATCGATGATTTAGATTTCGATTAAATTTTTATTTGAATATATTGTTTCTATTTTGCCATTTTGTATTGAATATATTATCGTCATTCATACCTTCTCCATGGGAGTTCTTAGAGGGCCTGGTTCTAACAAGGAAATTTTCGATGACTTTCGACACATATTGGTCAATAACTCGGCCATAACTTGACACATATTCATTTTCAAAGCATCAAGCGTTTCCAGATTGTGTGCATAAACACAGTGTTTTGCAAAGCTACAGAATAGAAATCCAACAGTAACAAATCACACGACCTTGGCGACCAGAATATTTAACTAAAACTCAAAATAACTCGTGCACACTATAAAGTGACTTCTTTTGGATGCTATGGTCTTTTGAGAGTTACATGTGGATTTTCGCTCCCTAAATGCGACACTTTTGTTTGTTAACGTATCCACCGACTGAAAAATGAGCCTCAGCATTGAAGAAAATATTGAGCGGAAATTGGTCATACAAACGCTGAAGTTCTGACACCCAATCGGCATATTTTCTACGCATTTCGTGGTCAGTTACCTTCAATTGTTGAGTAATTTAAACTTTATAAAGATGTAGATGCAAATGAAAATGCAAAATATGCCGTAAGACAAGACCAAATGCTGTTCTCAGGGTAAAAATTATAGATTTGGACCTTCTTCAATACGTTCACATATTTTCTGTAGAGCATATACTTTGATGCTTAGTAAGCCTTAGCACATCTCTAATAGAGCCAGTTTCTTCAAGCATATATATTCCCGGATGAAAGTTCTGTTTAACGAATGTTATTGAAATGGGGATAGCAAATACGGACCACGAATTGAATGACCCTATACCATGGGGTTCCCAGAGGTACCCGACCGCAGACTCTATCTCTTCATAGTTGGCAAATCTTTTAGTAAAATCATTTTTTTAGATTTGGAAGGAGAAAATAATCTGAGGGAGCTAGACTTGGCGAATGGGGTCCATAAGGAACAAAATTGAACTGCAACTCATTGATTTTAGCCATCGCAACATGTGGACTGGTGCCTTGTCCTGATAAAGCAAAACTTTCTTCTTCCCCAGATGCGGTCGATTTTCTTGATTTCTTCACTGAAACGCCGCATGTTTTTGTTTTTTTCTTTATCACTCCACTTGCAAGCATAGGGTTTCCGCTTGGCATCTCCATCTCACTCGGTTGGTTGCAGTTATCTTTACACTGTTCCAAGTGAGGTTGAGTTTTCCTAGTTCCAGGAGTATCGATCGTCTCCAGGTGTTCTTCGGATGGCCTCTGGATCTTTTTTCCTGATGGAATGCCCGATCCATTTCCATTTGCGTCTCTTGGTCTGTATCGCAATTGGTTCCTCTCTTGTCATTTCCAACAGATCCACATTCCTGAAGATATTTGGCCAGAATATTCGACATATGGTAGGGAGACATTTGTTGATGAATACCTGAAGTCTTGTTGTTGGAAATCAACCAGGTTTCGCTGCCATATATCGGAACTGACTTGACACATTAGTTGAATATTCTGAGCTTCGTCTTTCTGGAAATCTGGGAACTCCTCCATATAAGTCGCTATTGGCCGAATGCTGCTCTTGCCTTGTGATAGAAGACAAATATCGTCCGTCATGAACTTGGTAGCGGACTGATTCGTCTTCGCTTTATTTTGACTGTTTCTTCGTCCTACATTCCTACGATTTTGTTGATCTTTTTAACATTATCTGGCGTAGTGACCTCACTTGGTCGACCACTGCGGTGTTCGCATTGACAGCTTGTATGACCTCGCTTTAACGCAACTACCCAATATTTTATTGTTGTAAACGAAGGACCAGACTCATCCAGAGTAAAATCCAGTTCGGCTTCGATATCGGTTGGACTGAGACCTTTCAGGTGAATGTATTGAATCACATGACGATTACCGATTTTTTTCCATGAAATTAAATTCACTGAGAACGTTCATGGATGTTAAAAAAGTGATATTCAACGAAGCATTATCAACTTTATAACTTAAGCTGTTGAAATTTTTGATCGCAGAATTTTTAAGTAAGGTCGGGTACTTACGGGAGATTAACCTAGTATTACTCTCATATTCAATGCTGATGTCTGATAAGAGAATAATTCAAAACGAAATTTTTGATTTCGCAAGATGAGGGCCAGAAGTCTGAGGACTGACTTTTGCCACAAACCGCTGAGCTTTCTTCTGCAACTTAATGGATTATTTGCACGTCCAAAACTATGAGTATCAGCACCTGTTTACTGAAAAGGCGAAAATGTGTTCATGAATGTTTACGACGATTTCTAAATCACTTATAATAAACATACAATGTGAGAACCTCTTGTTGAATTCACATTGATAACTTGTTGGCGTTCATTAAGATATAGCTATATTTTTTCTTAATATAATAAAGGAAGTCAAATCTCTATATTCATAGTACCACAATTATAATAACTTTCAATAGCACTTAACTTTCAAATGATGCACTTTGGCAAGGTACAACGAAAGTTTAATCTGTCTCTGTTAATGCTTTTCAAATTATTTAGTTTTATCTTGAGTGTTGTCAAAAGGTTTAAGAAGCGACGAGGACTTTTTATTGATTTTTTTTCCTCATAATAAAGATGTAGATATTTATTTGCCTACAAAAAAAAAATAACACAAGATCGGGAGGAATCTGCATTTGGAACAGTTAGCACATCATAATTAAACGTTGTTTGGAATCATACAGACCGCATCTGGCATTGACATCCGCCACGACATGTCAGACAATAATTTTATGCGTTTTGACGTGCCGCAGACGGATATATGTACATATTCCTTTGTCATACTCGTTTTATTCGTATCTGTTTTATCATATTTATTATGCTCATTTGGAAGACGAAACTTTTCTTTTTAGGTCAATGGGGCAGTCCTTGAGCTGATTTTCTACTTATCCTGAGTTATCCGAATTGTGGGGTGAAGTGAGAGAAGTGTCACTTGTCTCCAATGGATTGCACGGTTCGGTTGTCGTACGAGTATGTACATTTTTTATAGCTCTTTGTTTAAAGCACATTTGGTAATTTTAAAATAGAATGGGTAAAGGGTATTCGAAACTCATGGCTTACGCGATGTGCTTTTACGATAAAATGTGGTATTACATATACGTTTATACTTTGTCCTTTGGGAGTGTTCTGTTGAACTTTTGACTTTGAAGAATTAATACAGATAGATCGATATTCATTCAACGTGACAGCATCAGAGAAGCTTCAGATTCACATCCGTTCAGCCCTTAACTCTTAATAGTGAACGATAAGAGATTTGAATTGTGAGATAGTAAAATCGGTTGTGAAGTACTTGGCTAGTTATTTTAAATAATAGAAAATTAAGTGTTTTGAAATAGAATAACGTTTTATAATTTCGAACCCGAGCCGAAATATAGCAATATTTACAATTTTACGTAGCTTAAGCTGGCCATACACGACGAACATGTTCTTGCGATTTGTTCATTGACATTTGGCCACACATGACGAACCGATTTGGGGAACATTACTTTTGCTGTAACTTTCAATACAATACGAGGGCGGGTCAATAAGTCCGTGACTTTTGGATTAAAACACAGATTTTTTGATAAAAAAATAATTTTATTTTTCAACGTAGTCTCCCTTGAGCTCTATACACCTTGTCCAACGCTTCTCCAATTTTTTTATCCCTTCCAAAAAAAATGATTTGTCGAGGTCCTCAAAATAGGCCTTTGTTTGCGAGATGACTTCATCATTGGAGTCAAATCTTTTTCCACCAAGCCATTTCTTCAGGTTTGGGAACAAGAAGTAGTCGCTCGGAGCCAAATCTGGAGAATAGGGTGGATGAGGGAGCAATTCATAGCCCAATTCATGGATTTTTGCTATGGCAACTGCACATGTGTTTGTGGTCGACTGTGAGCAAACGCGGCACCCATCTTGCGGAAAGCTTTCTCATGCCCAAGTGATCATTCAAAATTGAAACCACTGAGACATGCGAGATCCCTACGGCTTCCACAATCTCTCGCACTTTCAATCTTCGGTCGGCCAACACCATATCGTGAATTTTTTCGATTGTTTCGGGTGTTGAGACCTCAACTGGGCGTCCAGGACGTTCGGCATCTTCAGTGCTTGTACGGCCACAACGAAATTCAGTAAACCACTTTTTTACCATTGGAATCGATGGTGCAGAGTCCCCATAGTATCTATCAAGCTTAGCCTTGGTCTCGGTAATGGTTTTTTTTCGCAAGAAATAATGCTTAATAAGCACACGAAATTCACTTTTTTCCATTTTCTCCTCAAATTAGTGAGTAGTCTGATAAAAATAGCTGTCAAACACAAACTAACTGACGCAGCAAGTTTAAATTTTGACAGGAGTCAACTGACAGATGCCTGTTGACAGGAGCAGTGTTGCTGTTTCAGTAAAGAGGTCAGAAATTCAAAAAGTCACGGACTTATTGACCCGCCCTCGTACAACAGAAAATATGGGAACGCACACGCGGATAATGCAATTACATTATTAACAATTTATATATGCAAAAAGGGAAAGCAAGAAAAAAATAATAAATAAAAAAGGCGAGAGTGGATGTATGGTAGAAACGATCGCACTCATAAAAAATTGTTGAGAAAAATAGAAATGTCTGCACCAGAAGATTTTCAAAAATTTCTTAGAATGGATTCAGAAACTTACATATATTGAATTGCTGAGTTTGGTCAGTCCAGTTATTGGAAAAAAAAACACAGGAACTGGACAAAGTTCCGAGGATCTAAAATCTTAAACAAATATTTCTAAGAATTTCGATTAATTCCAAAAGAAACGTTTTGTTAAAATTTGCCATTTTTTATCTTCCGCTGATGTGCACGCACAAAAATTTGTTTAAAAAAGAAAACAAACGGCGAACATGCTCGCGAAAAAATCCTCAAATTTTGAAATTTTTCATAAACATTGGATCGGTTCGTCAAGAGCACCACAAAGGTCGAACAAGACCATGAACATGAACAGATCGCACGAACATGTTCGTCGTGTATGGCCAGCTATACTGAGAGAAAAAGAAATATTTTCGAGTCTGCTTGCCTTTGAAAGTCAATAGTAAAGAAAAGGAAAGATGCTAGGGATAAGCTTATAGCCGAATCGTTTTTGTGCATGTGGTTCTACATAAGGAATTCGTTTGACTCTTTTGACTTATGATATGTATCGTTTTGTTTTTTTTTTTATTTAAGTTTGTCACTGTAAAAGTAACTACTTCGATTGCAAAAGAGTTTCCCTACTCTAAAGGCAGACCCATAATAAGCGAAGGGACCCGTACGACTACGTACGTAAATGTGCGATTACAAGTGATTTGTATCTCGCACCCATAATGTCGGATTGCTGGATTTTTCGTTCACTTTTGCTTTCGTACGTAAATTGCGATCAATTTTGAATGTTGAATTTAATAATTCAAAAAGCTGTTTTTTTTTGCGAAAAAGGTACTTGTATAATTTCTTTCAAAAACATTTATATTAGAAGGAAACACATATATGGTATGTGATTATCAAAATCATCCAAAGTATATTTACTGTGGATTTGTGCCTTCCAGGAAGCTTGTGTGTGAGAACAAATTGCAGTAAAAAACTTAAATTCGGTTCGAAAATTTGTTAAAGTAATTGTTGAGTTAAAATGTCGACATCAAATATGTAAGTTTAGAAATAGTTGATTGTGAAGTGTTGAGAAATTTTGGTTTGAACAGAATCGTGCTTTCAAAAATGTAAACAAAGCACTTGTGGAACATAAAGAAATTGTTGTTTTTTTTTTCCTTTCAATATTTAGTTAAAAGTGTATGATAGAAAGTTGTGTTTTAATATAAAGTTAAACAAGACAATATCCGAGACAGTGAAATGCGACTGAAAATTACCATAGATGGAATCCTACTTTTTGCTTACATTTTTTAAAGTTCGAAATTTCTAAACACCTTACAAGCACTTATTTTACAACTTACATATTTGTTTTCGACATTTTACTTCTATAAATATTAGAAACACCAATTACTTTAACAAATTTTCCAATTTTAATCCGCACCGAATTAAAAGTTTTCACAAATGCAAAAAACAAATGACAACATTACCTGACAGATTGATACGTTTTCAAACTTATATTATGGGCAACTTGCCCATTTGAAGTAACGTAAAGAAACTTTTCGTCCAGTTCTGACAGTAGCTTCAGTTTACTTTCGCCTATTATGGTTGAGCCTTTAAGTGAAATGGGGATTAAATAAAGTGAAAAAAAGAAAAACATAGATACTTTTGTTGTGCACACGACAACTGTTGCTTTTGTGAGTCGTCGAATTTCGGCGACGGGAGAGCCTAGTAATAAATATTTTAAGAATATCAGTTTGCTTCATGTAGAAACAGAATTCGTAAAATAATGAAAATGGATTTCCATTTGCCAACTGAAAAAACACTGTCGCGATCTTCTTTGGAAAATCCATTGGTTGCATTAGTCAATCTGGTATCAAATCAATTCAAATGCTAGCAGCATATTAGCGACCGGTGTCATGAACCCGCCTTATTGATCAAATATATGTCAGGGAATAGTGGCACTAAAAGTCGAAAAGATGAGATACTGAGCCATTTCTGAAATACCAGGTCGTCCGTGACTGCAACTTAGTTATCCAAAACACATAGGAAACCCACATCGAAATGTTATGATTGTATTGTGAACTATACACTTTTGCGATACTACTAGGTACTGCGTAATAAATTTTGTTCGCTAGCGCCCAGATCTACCAGACTGTAGCGTCCACTTGTCTAAAACCACAAAACTAAGCATGGCGCTGTAGAACTCGTCTATGTCTATGCTGATATATACGGTATTAGAGTGGACAACAGATGGCGCTTGTTTTCGAGGTTTTCCAAGATCTGAACCAAATTGTACAGGAATGATTTCAGGCGCTAACATAATACGACAGAAAAGATTTTATTTGCAATGTTAAGGAGACTTGTTCCTTTATAGTTTGTGTAGTCCAAGGAGTCGCCTGTCTTGTAGAGCGGATAAACGATTATGAGATTCTGCTTTCGGCTAGCTTTCCATGCTTCAAGCCAGATCATCTCCAGCTGATTTTACTAGCTTACAGGACAGTCGTCTTTGCGTACAGCCTTTTATAACTTTGGTCTCGATGTTGCCACCTTAGCTTCCTCTACACAGAGAGGAAAGAATTCTCTGAGTACTTCATCCAGACTAAAAAGTTTATTCTGCTTGATAGAAGTATTTTGACCAAGATCATCAATATACAGTAGGTAATGGCGATGGCGCAATGGTTAGCTCATTGGACTATCAAGCAGAAGGTCCGTCAACAATTTTTCTAATCGTCGTCACCCTATCGGCGGCCAATGGCAAACTCCCGAAAGTAAAATTACCTATGAAAAAGCTTCTAAGGAGTGCCGTTCGGATTCGGCGATAAACCGTAGGCCCCGCTCAGATGTGACAAAAATGACAACATGAGCAACACAAATGAGTGTCAAGAAATTAGCCCATGGCCTAGCCTCTCCACAGTAAAATCTCTCAATTTCATCGACCGTGGCCTTCTCAGGCCTATATTTTTACCTTCCCTTTCTGCTCATACAGCTCACGAGAATATCTTATTTTTCGATGGCTACATGCATCTGCTTGCATTTATCGTCGAATCAGAAATTCTTTCTGACTCATGAGTGCCTTAAGTATTTGCATCAGCACCTTGGTTACAACAAGGTATTGGCTCTAGGCGATGTTGACTTCTGGGAAGTTCGGATAATCACAACACTGGATGAGCATCTGGGGTCGATCGCAATAATTCCACCCCTCTTCTTAGATTGGGATACACAAAAAATCGGAACAAAATGGCAACACCCCAGTCGTTAATTATTCAATATGGACGCCCGTGCCCAAAACTAGCAGGTTTAAAATCAACGCAAAGGGACCGTGATAGAGAGTATACTAGAAACTTTAATGAAATCAGTTTTCCCTTTACCCGCAGGATGTGAAAATAAAAAAAACTTTTTTGTTGGCCTTGTTTAATGTTCTCCGGAATTTATTCCGGCTGGAGTACATCGAGTGTTGATAATCTTAATGCTCTAACCACACTTCAAAAGAAACACAAACAAAGCGCATCCCATTTACAATGTGTGTTTAAACTAGCTAGATTTGGTGAAAATAGGATAGATGATTAAAGCTCCCAGTTAAGAACTGCTAACACTCAACATAACATCAAGGTTAGGAAAAATTGTGAGGTGCTCAAACGCCTAACGGATGTGGCATGTTATCTGGCAAATCCGGAGTTATCACTGAATCGGAATAATGAATCTGTTTTGTTTTAAATGTATTAAAACAATACGACCCTATATTATCATAGCACCTTGAAACGGCAACGCTTTTTAAAGGAACCTCAATGGCCATTCAAAATAATCTGATCAAAGCGGTAGGTGAGTTTTTAAACAGTCATATTTCCAAAAGAATCAAATAGTCAGAGTTTGTCGCAATAATGCTTGACGAGACTTCAGACATTCAAATGAAATCTCAGTTATCCGTTGTATTTCGGTATTATTTTAATAAGAGAATTCATGAAACTTTCGTTAGATTTATCGATGTGAGTTGTGGGGGAACAGCAGAAGATTTGTTTCATTTAGTTACAGCTCTGTTGGAGAAATATGACATAAAAGATAAACTTGTAGCCCAGACTTACGACGGGGCTTCCGTTATGATTCGCCATTTGAATGGACTCCAAATGAAAGTTAAGAACGTATGTCCCAATGCTATATTTGTCCACTGTTATGCACACGTATTGAATTTAGTGCTGTCTCAAGGATTGAACAATATAAGAGAGTGCAGGATTTTTTTAGCACTTTGAATAACATCGCTACGTTCGCATCTCATTCAAGCAAAAGGGCGTACGCTCTTTAAGAATTTTTAAAAAGAAAAATTCCATCGTTAGCCACGACTAGGAATTGCTTTAGTTCACAACTTGTCAATGTAGTCTACTCTTACGCTGAAAACATTCAACAATATTTTGAATGTATTCAAAATGATGAGACATGTACATGGCAAAGTAACGATCGAATGGCTACATCGGGTGTTTTCAAAACTTTTTTCACACTCAATACATTACAAAATGCCAATATAAAATAACAAAAACAAAACACTGTGGCGCTGGTAACCCGGTATGGCCCTGGCCTAGCTTCTTGACACTCATTTGTGTTGCTCATGTTTTCATTTTTCTCACATCTGAGCGGGGCCTACGGTTTATCGCCGAGTCCGAACGGCACTCCTTAGAAGCTTTTTCACAGGCAATTTTACTTTCGAGAGTTTGCCATTGCCCGCCGATAGGGTGACGATGGTTCGAAAAATTGTTGGCGATGCCACGGACCTTCTGCTTGAGCTAACTATCGCGCCATCGCCATCGCCATCGCCATATAGACATTGCTTTTTGTACAAACCATATAAAAAAGCTTGATGAATTTCTTAAAGTTCAAGGAAAAGAAGGGTTTCAGGAAATTTGGCAATCAACATTGCAGGCTGTGCCATCACATGCTGACAAACGAAAAGCTCGAAAAGATCAATTTGATACAAATGAAACGAAATACAGGAAATAATTCTTTGAAATAGTTGACAATTTAAGTATGCAGATATCAGAAAGGTTTGCATCCTTTAAAAAACTTAAATATTTCGATTTACTAAACGGGAAAAAAATAAGTTACTATCGCCAAAAAACAATTTTCATGAAGAATTAATTAAAAATCTAATTGAAAGCTACCCGAACATATTTGAATTCACTCAATCAAAGAACGAATTGACTGTTTTTTTATGAAAACATCAGCAGGACCGTCAAAAACGACAATACCATTTGATGTCTTGCTCTGGATGGAGACAAATATCACCGATATTTGTGAGCAAGCTTTCAAAACTTATGTGTACAGTACCAGCTTCAACAGCGTCTGTAGAGCGCTCCATTTCTGCATTGAAGACGATAAAGACGTACCTTCGAAGCACTCAAAGTTAGGAGAGGTTAAGCTATTTGGCTCTCATGTCTATCGAAAAGGAATTTTTTTGAAAGAGCTGAAAGAAAGTGACGAATTTAACAATCGAGCTACCAAAAATTTTGTGACCGTTGACAGACGAACCGAATTTATGTATCGATAAGATTTTTAAACTATGTATTTTATATTATTTATCTGTGGAGTGTATTTTTCTTTGCATATCTTGTAGTTATTAATAAAATTAAAAAATCACGATTCGTTTTCTAATTTAAGCTTTCCCAGAGCACGTAGCTAACCCAATGCTTAAGACCAGGAATTTGTATTCTCACAACAGACTTTGATGACGCAAAAACCGGTTTTAGTGTATTTTGCTTACGCCCGACTCAGAAGGAATTTGTTTGCAGGCTAAAAATAAATTTTGTGGAATTGCCCATGAAACGTAGCTGGAATTTATTACTTAAATGAATTCAAAGCATAAAAAAGACTGTCGTTCCAAGGTGCACTACTTTCCCCTACCTTCAGGTGATCTTTATACTAGTACCAGTCAAAAGCAGCTTCCTATCAACGTAACTTATTTTTGAAATATTTTTCCTTTCGCAATAAAGTTGGATTTCGCATGAAAATAAAAGCGCAATTCTATGAATGTGAATACCCAAAGAAAATATGTGAGAACCTCGACTAAAGGAAATTCAATTGAAAAGCACTCTCAGGACCGAACAAAAAGCGCATTTATCCCCGAAGCACAAACACAATCAAACAGTTTAAAAAATCTCCACTCTAAATTAAAAACTCAAGGCATTCATCTTAAGTCAGAGTCTACAACGCATTTCCCAAACAAACAAACGAACAATTTTGCGGAATTGCTCACTCTGGTCTAGCAACTACCCTCCGTCACCTACATCAGCTTCATCGACAGACAAAAAAAACTTTGAAAAGTTTTTAATTTTTCCAAGGAAAACACTAAGAAAACTCTTCTCGCACAAATGCAGCACTCTCTATGCATATCCTATCCGTTTCCGAAATCAAAATATTCCTTTGGCGGGGGTATAGAGGGTGGTTGAACAAAAATTGCAATCCATTTCTGAAACAAAACGAATGATTCTCAAGGATTCCCTATGCAGCCACTGAGAAGCAAACGAACTCGAGAGAAAATGGAAAATTGCATTGTGCTGTCAAAAAAACAAAACAACAAGCAAAGAAACCAAATCAAAACGAACAAAATCAAAGGGCGTTGGCGGGGGGTAAGAATTTTCCATGAAAAATATCTTGTTTTTGTTATTCGCTGCAGATACAGATGTTGAATTTCCAATAGTGCAAACTGCTGCTTAGGCGGAGGCATAGCACGAACAGAAATCGACTAGAAAAACTCTAAAATCGTTCTTCGGGCTCTATCACATACCTTGTCACAATATCTGCTCTAAGAAATTTCTTTCAAAAACTTCAAAAAAAAAAAAAAACACACAGAGGTCCAAAGAGGAATAGAGTATGATTTTCTTTGAGGAAATCGATTCCCCGATGAGTTTTAGGACACCGTAAAGGATACTGTGTCGTGATAGTTAGGACTTGTTCAGAAGGCGTGTGTATGCCAGTGGCTGCAAAGAAAAATACTCCAATTCAAAAGTTGCGAAAACTTTTCCAATTCAATACTTTGGTTTTCGTCTTGCAGCTACTAACGGACATGGACACATGGTATGACTATTTACCCAAGTGCAAGCCGATTAGAGCAACGAGTCAAGGCAATTCTGACAACCATTCTGATATTTAAACTTTCAACTTTAAAACAAAAAAACCTGTAAACTTAGTTGAATTGGAAAATGTCATAATTGGCCATTGATTATAGCATTCATTATGAATTCTAAAATTCAAGTCCTGATAGTATAAGCATTTCGGGTGTGAAATCTTAAATTTTTTTAGAGAAATAGTTTTACGTTTGACGGGATTACGACCAAGTCGGATTGTGACGGATGAATCATTAATT
Source organism: Volucella inflata (assembly GCA_928272305.1). Taxonomy (NCBI): domain Eukaryota; kingdom Metazoa; phylum Arthropoda; class Insecta; order Diptera; family Syrphidae; genus Volucella; species Volucella inflata. The sequence continues at coordinate 52,906,723 of OV743720.1, read as the reverse complement.
GATCACCACATTCTGGGTTATGCCACCGGGGTGACTAATCTGCCATGGAACAAAGACAAAAGTTACGAAGCAGCAAGAATCCACAGATAGGAACAGATCTATCCACTTGCAGATGAACAACTAGCCGAAGCCCGGAACTGGTACAAAACAGATTAGACAGGAAGTCTAGAGTTTCCAGCACGTTAGCGAGCGCCTCGTTACAATACATATTAAGGTTGAATTTGCGGTTGTATCTTCTCCTTCTGAGGAAGAATTTTTATTTTTTTCGATAAAATTCAGTATCTGCTCTCCATCTCTGCGTACTGTCTAGCATTTGGAGCAGTAAACCAGAACTGGTGCGATCAATGTTTTATAGACCTTGCACTTGGTCTTCCAAAATAGGGGTTTTAATCCATTTCCCATGCTAATTCTTCGTCGGATCTCCACTGGTGTCATTCGTGGATTGTATGTTAGTTCTGAGCTAGATGACCTCCTCAACTACATCGAAGTTATTTCTACCAATAGTGGCGCTTTGTCCTTTGCGGTGAACAGATAATTCTCTGTTTGTGAAAAACATAAATTTCGCCTTGTCCTTATTCACTTTATGGCCTGCCAACTTCACCTGCTCTACAATAGCCGTGAAAGTCTCTTTTACGCCTGTTAGGAGCGCCCGATGATATCGTTGTCGTCCGCGTACTGCAGCAGTTGAAGGGAACTGTGATAGTGCCTTCCGTTTTGACACCTGCCCTGTCCACTATCTGCTCCCAAACATGACAGCGCACCTCCTTTCCGAAATCCGGTGCATATTTGAAACAGTTCACAAGACCTGTTCTTAAACTGCATATTGTAGTTCGTATTTTCCAGTATCACGCGACAGAATTTGATCAGTTTTGTCTGGATCCCGGATTCGGCTATCGCTATGTAAGCTCCTAAAACCAATATGCCTACCAAGCAGGGAAATCAACCACCAATGCTCTTCTGAATCTCACTTCAATCAGTCAAAGACAAAGAGGTAGCGGTTGGTTGCTTCCTAGATATCGAGGGAGCGTTCGATAATACGAAACATACCCAGATAAATAGATGCATCCATAACACAGGGGTAGATAAAACAACATGTACGTGGATAAATAGTATGCTCGAGAACGAAATATCCAATCCAGACTCGGCAGCAATAAACTCAGCATCAGGGCTGCAAAAGGATGCCCACAAGGGGGAGTACTTTCTCCTCTATTATGGTCCGTTGTGGTAAATGAGTTACTGACAATACATAGCAATGACGGGTTCTATGTTCTCGGATATGCAGACGATGCTGCAATTCTAATCGGAAAAAAGTATGAAACCCCACACTCATGGGTGAAGCAATTGAGTTCTCAAAAGAAGTCAAATTCTTGGGAGTAACCTTTGCTGAAAACCTCACCTGGAATACTCACCTCTACAAGACAATAGACAAAGCCAGAGCCTCACTATGGGCCTTCAAAAGTCTAGCCGGCAAAAACTGGGGCCTAAATCCCAAAATGATGCTGTGTATGTACACTGACATTGCGGGACCCATTGAAACATATGCAGCATCTGTGTGGTGGCAAAAACAAAGAACAAAAGTCCGCACAAGCAAACAAACTACAAAGGCTAGCTTATATCAGCACTACCCGTGCTAGCAGAAAAACTCCAACCGCCATTTATCTCCACATAATGAAAGAAGCCAAAGCAAGTGCCTATATGCACTTCACTAAAGTTGAATCTAACTCCAAGATAGTTCACCCAGAGTTAATCAAAGAAATGAAGAACAACGAACTGCTTTGAATTACTTTTACAGATAGATGTCTACCAAAGGACAAATTCAAAGTAATCTTCCCGGACCGTAGCAACTGCGAAGAGAACAAACCCACATTTGTCAGAGATTCCCTCGTTTGGTACGCGGATGGATCTCTGACAGGTGAAGGAGTTGGAGCCAGAGTATTTGGACCCAGTACAGGAACTTCTCTATATGCAAGCTTAGAAATAAGCAACTCCGTTTTTCAAACCGAGATACATGCAATAGAGCTATGCACCCGAGGGAATTTAGACAGACGAACAATAAATAAGAACATTTACATACTCTCGGACAGCAAGGCAGCACTGCTTGCAATCAAGGCACATGAAATTAGATCCAAGCTAGTATGGAACTGCGTTCAGCTACTGGTTACACTATCCAACTCAAACAGAGTCCATCTCATGTGGGCACACAGCAGCCACGAAGGAAACAAAGAATGTGACAAATTAGCCAGAAAACTGCTGCACGATTCGTGATGCCCGGACGATTCTGTGGTACTAGCACTGCTAAAAACAGTATCAAAAAATGGCTCGAAGAAAAGGCACATCATAACTAGATAAATACTGAAGGTAACAGACAAGCCAAACTATCCTCGCCAAAAGCTTCCCACAACAAAACGAAACAACTCTTAAACCTAAATAGAAGTCAGATTCGAATGGTCACGGACTTTCTGACCGGACACTTTCGAGTCAAAAAACATTTAATGGTCATGGGAATAGTACAAGACAATATTTGTAGATTATGCAACGAAGACGAAGAGTCAGCAGAACATATACTAAGCGACTGCAGCTGTGTAATCAGAACACGTCAACGTTACTTAGGTAAATTCTATCTCGAAGCAGAAGACATTTCTATCAGTTCCCCCAAAGTTCTGTCGGCATTTATTGTCAAATCTGGCATCATGGTGGAACTTTAATTATTAGGTAATCACAATAGGCCCAATTGAGGCCGCAGTGAGAAGGGCTTCTTTCCCACATCCTAATCGAATCTAATCTAATGGTCGATGGAAAGGTGGTGAATCTCAATTTGAAATTCGTTGGTCTTTACCAGGACTTGCCTCGGTGGAAAAATTTGGTTTATTATAAATCTGGCGGAAGCCACACTGGTACGAGCCGATTAGTGTGTAACCGATCGACTTGGATATATGGGGCATATAGAACTGATAGTACAGTCATCGGGCGTACTCACCTCCATCCATACTTGGCTGATGATATGGTACATGCGCCCTACTTAAACATCACCTCCGTATTTGAAGACCTCCACTGATAGACCATCAAAGCGGCCTTGTTGTTCTTTAACTTTTTAATAGTTCGACTAAACTCTTCAGGCACTGAATCTTCATTTACTGGACGTGGGTTCTCTTCTTGCCCTATTACTTTTTCTTCATTATGTCCATTTAGCAGCTGATGAAAATGCTACTTAAATGCATTTACTATTCCCTGCGCTTTGGTGATTAGGTTTTCAAACTTATTTCAAAGAGACTGCGTTCCGTGTTTAAAGCCAGTTGGCAGTTGCTTGACTTTCTTGCTAAACATTCGGATCGCAACTCTAAACTCTTCGATTTCTTTGAGATGGGAGACTTCTTTCTACGCCGTGCTACTGATCACAGTATTATGGGATGTCGCAAAATCGTATAGTCAGAAGCCGTTGTCTGTTGTGGTGTCGTGGAGGCTGTGCTTACCAACCAATGCTTCAATGATGTTTTCCTTCCCGAATTTGGAATTGAAGTCCCCGAGAACGATTTGACGACGTACTCCTAAGCCAAGAAGGCCTTTAAAGTGCTGTCTATTTCCTCTAGATTTTCAAAAAAGTATTTTGCTAAGAATTTTTTTTTAAAAGCAAATTCTTGCCTCGCATTCACGCAGTATATGTGTTATGTTCTTAACCACTTGCAGATCGACGCAGAATTTGAGTCTGCGCAGATTCGTAAACTTACGACTTGCAAAGCAAATTATCAGCAAAGCACATCTACTAGAGCAGTTGAAACGTCAAATGCGTGTGTTTGCATTGAAAGTGCAACATTCCTTTGCACAGATTCTCTTGCTTTCGCGTTAAAAACTGAATCTACTACGTTTTAGAATTGTTTGCTTTTCAGTAATTTTCCATTGTGCGAAAATTCTGCTTTAAAAATTTTACGCAACTTATGCGTTTCCGAATTTGGACTATCTTTGCGTGTTCAGCAGGGGACTGTATATCAGGATTTATATTACTCCTCTGATACATTTTATTAACTCCCTAGAACGTTTACCGTCAAGAAGTGGCTATAGAGCCTTGGATACCCTATGTCCTTCAGGACTCGACAACCTTGGGTTAGCACATTTTATGGTTTTCTCCTCGATAGTGCCCCTTTCTATGCAGAGGGGTGTTTTGATATTGGTAACCTCACTTTTATAGAGTAGCCCTTTCCATCTTATAAGTTCACCCGCTTGTTCATTTCTCTCTATACAGCAGTGTCTTGGCACCCAGCAGTCTCATCCGGTTCAGACTGCATAATGCTTTGAGCATTGATGTTGCTCGATTCCACTGCCTTAAGTGCGGCCTGGCTGTCGATGCAGATAGCAATATTGCAATTTCATTTGGCCTATGTAAGTACCGCATTTTCTTGTCGAACTCGATCAAGAAAGGACCTCCGCTGTTTACTCTGAAATGGCACCTCGTCAGAAATCAATGATAAAATTCACGTATCGATTTGAACGTTTGCCTTGACCACTTTAAGAAAAACCATGGTTTCGTTTTTTAACCACCCAATTAAAACCTTCTTCTACCTCCTTCCTCTAAAACACACAAATAATTGCATATGTCCTTAGGACTTTACTTCAACAACTTTAGAGGTAATTCATCAGAATCTAGTCCAATTAAACTAATTGTTGCTGTTATGAATGCAAGGGGACGTTTTGTTCATTGGAACAGAAAAATGTTACTCATTTCTCTTAATTGAAATGTAAAAATAATCCATCTGCAATTAATAATTTTGATTATCATCTAATCAAATAAATTAAAATACATGTCAATTGGAAATAATTGATTTATTTAATTTTTTATGTGACACCAGAAAAATTATTTAAATACATTTGATGCTATTAATCAAATTCAAATGTGCATAACAGTTGACATAGTACGAGTATGTTACCTTTTTATCAGATTTATAAAAATAATTGATTTTAATTCATTCTCGGGGATTAATGTGGATCACAACAACATGGTAATGAAGAACAAAAAGGAATAGTATCAAGTTTTTGTTTTTGGTATTGTTCTAAGCCAATTGGAAAGATTGTATCTCTTGTGATGTCAAGTGAGTTTTGGACTATTGTTTCGTCTTGTCTAAATCCATTTTAGACATTAAAGGCCTCGGTGAAATCTTTTCCGGCTTTGAGGGACTAGTGTGCATTCTTCGTCATCATCGTGTTCAGACGGCGAGAGTTTAACAGATATGCATGAACTAAATATTGCTTTGTACAGATCGCCTCTATAGATAGGTGACATGGATCTTCCGTAGTGTGATTATTTGGTCGATGGCGAACTTTTCTGACCTGAAACTGATGGACCAGTCAGATTATTGATAAACAGAGACTTTCCCTATTTGAGGATCGGACAAACAGTGATCAGGTTCTACTCGTCGCACAAACAGTCAGAAATGTTATTTTCAAATCCTCTGCATCGACTGCGATTTTACTACCATGTTCCCTACATTCTCTTTCTTTTTCCCCCTCAAAAGCTGATGTGTGTCTTTCCTCTTTTGCTTATAGATTTCGTAAGCAGCTCTTGTTCTTTTATGCAGCGCCACTTTGTATGTATCTTGCATCTTGCCGGCATTCATCATACAACCAGGGGTCTCATTGCGGTGACAAAGTAAAACCCATCACATCAGTAGCGGCAACTCTGATGGATTTTTGGCAGTTCTTCCACTGGTCTCGAAGCTTGATGCTGGCACCAATGGACCCCTTGAGAGATTTAGAAGAACTCAACCGGAGAATGATTTGGCGATCCGTCGCATTTGTAGCGACGTCTTTGAGCTGTTCGGCATATACGCAACCGTACCGTGGCTACAACAATTTAATGTTTCGGGTCGGTGTTGGCAATTTTGGCCTTTATGTGAACTGCTAGGAGGCGTTTGTCCACATGCCAGAAATTCAAGACCTCTTTCCTGAGTTCGCCTCTAACAACAAAACTGCATCCAAATAGGCTCTGCTTTTGTCATCGATAATAATCGCAGCAGTGGATGTCGCAGTTTTTCATCCCCAATAAAGGGACCCAACATTCGGCGTATCTGAAGTTCATTGACCTTGATTCGTTTGCATGAGTTATCAACAGTAGATCCGTTCGTATCCGAGGCTTGTTTCTGCTTCTTAATATGTTTTTCTTGGCCATCCTGGAGGGCCGGTTCCATTTTAGAGAACTTGTAACTTATTCGGGGACTCTCAGTGCCTACCCGGTTTCTACAGCACCCACCCATCATTCATTTTGAAATCAGTTGATACTTTTTCAGAATATAAAAATGTGAATCATGCATCCAGCGACGAATGACATTTTCCCATCCTTAGGGACTGGATTTGATATACATATATTAAAGCGCGTTTTTCAACAGGACTCGAACGTTTTGTTTAAGAAAAGTACAAAAAAGAAAACCTGATAACGGTTTACTGAATTCATTAGAAAGTCAATTACGTGTCAATTAGTATTTTATAAAAGCTGTGGATATACGAGTATGTGCCCCACAATGGCCTGGTACAAGTCGTATTCTTAAGGTCCAATTTGAGACTACTTTTCAAGTTATAAAAATAATTTCCAAAACTCGGGCTCGGGAGACGTCTAAGGCTTACTTCAATTATGACTCTCGAGCAAAACAACAAGAAACAAATCACATCGTTCCTCACTAAGTTTACTTCCAATTTTGTTTGGCCACACTAATTTGCATTCTTTCTTGTTTCAATCTTGTCGAACATCGAGGGATCTATGGCAATTATTACACTTATGCTCAAGTTAATCAAGTAAAACAATTTCAGGGTCAAAATTCAGCTCTATTGTGTAATATGTCCTGCAGCCCCCTCCAGACAAAGCTATTACTTGTTACTTATAATTAAATCGAAAAAGGACAACTAAGTTATGTTCTTCACTTTACGTATCCTATTTAATGTAAAGGCCTTTTGTAATAATTCGATAATATTTCTTTTCGATTTTCTAAAGGAAAGACCTTTCCAAAGATTATTCTAATTGCATGGGATTGTTAATAAAACCAAATGGTATAATTATAGGCGACCGGTAGGAAACCCTTCCCAGAGTCTTTCAATATTGACATATCAAATGGACAGGCAAGGTCAAGAGGGCTATTAACTCATTTAAGCCGTACAAGCCACCAGATATATAGGTTTTTTTTTCAGCGTTGCTGCAATAAAGTTTGGACTTCCTTGTACTTACTTTAATAGCCATATGATGGTTGAGCTTCGACTGAGGCTGCATACTACGCACCATGTTAGGTAGGACTAAACCATATAGTTTCATCTGAAAACAATGGAACGAGGCTTAGAAAAAACTGAAAAAAAATTGAAAATAGTTTGGTTCTGCACCAATGTGTATACGCCTATTAGAAAGGCAAATCGACAGAAATAAATAGCTCCTTACGTTGTAAGGAAATTGCACTGTGCGCATACCAAATGATTTGTTCCATAAACGGATAGCCTGACTACTACATAATCAAGGTCGACTTCGGTAGCAGTATCGGCCGTAATGGGATATTAGCAGGCAGGCGTATTATCGCCGCTCCTGAGGTCTTTGGTCATTAATGATCTTGCCGAACAAATTAAGCAACTTAGTCTTCAAAACAATTAGCTATGCCGATAAGCTAGTCAGCCTCAATAGCGGCAGAGGGACTTATGAAGTCGCTGCACATATTCAAAATGCCCTTCAAATAGTCCTAGACTGGTGCACCAGGGAGAATCTCTCCATAAACCAAAATAACGCTGTCGTAGTTCCTTTCGTTTAAAGAGGAAATATAAACTTAAGTATAGTTTTACTTAACTACAAAATCGTTGAGTTCACCGGCGAGGTCAAATATCTGCGAGAAATCCTTAACTGGAACTTTCACTTAAACAACAAAATAACTTTAGCAACCAACGCTTTGTAAGCCTACCGTCGCATGTATGGCAGCACATGGTGGATCTCTTCAAGGACCACTAACTGCATCTACACAATGATGGTCAGGCTCGTGATAAAATATATTCCCTAGTTATGGTGAACTTATATCACGCAAAAAACCGCCATTTTAAATCTCAAAAGATACAACTTGTCTGGTTATTTCCAGAGCATTTCTTATACATCAACAGTCTCGTCATGCAACGCAACAAATATTGCACAAACCAAAGAGTTGGATCTTAGCGATCAACCGCACCCCTCTGAAATACCGGAACTTGACGTGATCTGCACGGTAACGAACTATTTTCAAAAAACCTAATGCTTCGATGAAGAATTCTCCACTAAAATTTCCAGTAAACAAGCGTGGCTTAGTAATAACACACCAAACAGCTAAAATGGCATATACTAGGTAGGGTGAACAGTAACCTCCTTTGGAATGAAAAAAAAAATTTTTTTAAATGTTTTATTTATTTATTTTTTTTAGCTTGATACATTTATTCCAGCGATTTTCCAACTTCTTGATCCCGTCTGAAAAGTAATTTTCCGGAAGGTCTGCAAAATACTTCTCCGTGGCGTCGATGATTTCCTCTCGTGAGCTGAATTTTTTATTGATGAGCCATCTTTTGAGGTTTGGGAAGAGATAATTGTCCGAGGGCGCTAAATCGGGCGAACACGGTGGATACGACAGCAATTGGAGCCTTAAGTAATTGATTTTAGCCGTGTTTGCGATGCTCTTATGCGCCGGCGCATTGTCTTGCAAAAACAAAATTTATTTTCGCTTCATGTAAGGCCATTTTGCAGCGATTTCGGCCTTCAATAGCTCCAATAATGCACAGTAATACTCGCTGTTGATGGTTTTTCCTTTTTCGATGTAGTCCACGAAGAGTATGCCATGAGAATCCCAGAAAACTGACGCCATAACCTTTCCGACCCATTGAGCCTCCCTCGGCCGCTTCGGAGCACTCGTGCCGGCTTCAGTCCATTGTCGGGCACTCATTCTGTTCTCTGGTGTGTAATAGTGGATCCAGGTTTCATCAACAGTTACCAATCGATGCCAAAAGTCCGCCCGATTCCGCATCAGCAAGTCCAAGCACTATTTCGAAGTGCTCTCGCGTTCGTGTTTTTGGTCAGGAGTGAGCATGCGCGGCACCCAGCGGCAGGATAACTTTTTCATATGCAGCATATTGCCCAAAATATGGCGTGTGCGCTCATTACTAATCTTTGTGGTACTTGCTGGCTCGCGCACCTTCACTTTCTGGTCAGCCAACACCATTTCATGTATTTTTTTGACATTGTCCTCTGATCGGACTTGATCGGTAGTGGAGCTGCGTTCACCACGAAACTCTCGAAAACATTATTTGACGATGTAATCTGACTGAGCATTAGCCCCATAATATTTGTCCATTTTTTCTGTTTGTTTCTTTTGTTTTTGTTTCAAGGCACCATAACCTTTTGTGCAGTAGCAGCGCCTTCTGGCGGTCAAGGAGGCTACTTTTCACCTAGTAGTGGAATACTTATGGTTATAAAATTAATTCGGGAGTGGAGCTAGTTAACACGAACCAAAACCTAAACATAACCTTAGCAACGACAAAAAGCACCGGAGTGTGCCAACCATATTTGCAATTCTAGTATCAAGGGCGCAAACGTTCATATTTCACGAACAGTCCAGCAGCTATTAATGCCCTTAGCTACTTTCGCGGATTCTTGGTCATGAGGGTTTTGATGGGAATGAAAAGATTTATGAACTAGCGAGAAAGGGCTCAGAGACTTTCCTTATCGGAACAGAATGGTCCTGCTGCACCCCTAAGTCACCAGTCAATTTTGGTATTAATGGCTCAAAGCACTATGGCTCGACTATGTCTTGAAGAAGACGAACCAGCTGAATGCATTCAGGGAACAATTCGATACCAATGAATTAATGAATTCCTTTGCAGTTAACCTTATGAATTCTTCGAAAGTTAGAGAGCCTACTAATTAAGTCATAAATACTGGTACACAGAAAAATCAGCGCTAAATGAAAACGAATTTGTTTTTGTTTTTATTGGGTTATTCAATGGCTAGAAATCTTAGAACAACTTATGCGAAATGACTTTCATTTGCCTTCCAGCACGACCTAAGACGATATGGCCACTCATCGATTGCGAGACGCACTTCATGTATGGGGAAATTGTCCACTGCACGGACAAGGGCTCGCTTCAACGACTCAATATTTGAGTGTCGAGTAGAGTAGAGCAAGATGGCGCGATAGTTAGCTCATTGGACTATCACGCTGACAGTCTGGGTTCGATTCCTGGCTGAGTCACCGACAAACTCCCGAAAGCAAAATTACATACGAAAAAGCTTCTAAGGAGTGCCGTTCGGACTCGGCGCTAAACCGTAGGCCCCGCTCAGATGTGACAAAAATGAAAACATGAGCAACACAAATGAGTGTCAAGAAGCTAGGCGATGGCCCATACCGGGCTGCCAGCGTCAAAGTGTTTTGTTTGTTTGTAGAGCAAGCCATGCCTTCTAATACGGACCAAAACTTATAATCCAACGGGTTGAGGTCTGGATTACCTGCTGGCCAATTATCCGTTGATATGAAGTCTGGAACGTTGTTTTTGAACCACAGTTGAGTCGTTTTTGCTTTGTGAGCTAGAGCAGAGTCTTGCTGGAAGTCCATGGCTTGTTGTTGAATATTGATTGGTTGACTTCACAATGGGTTCCAAGACAGTCGATTGATATACTTTCGCTGATGTTTTCACTCCTTTCTCGCAAAAATGGAGCTTGGTAACACCATATTAGCACACTACCCACCATACCATTACAAACGTGGGATGGTGGCCTCTTTGAACCCTCGGGATGAGTTGGGATGCTTCTCTGGATGACCGAGCATACACACGATCATTCTTCTTATTGAACGATTCTTCTACGGTGAAGATTTTCTCGTCAGTAAACAGAATTTATCTGTGAACGTTATTCGCGTATCGGCTGAGTAACGCTTTCGATCTTCGGTTGCGTTTTTCCTTCAATGCGGCCGTGAGCTGGTGGCCAGTGTGTCGTTTGTACACGCTGAGTCCTAAATCTTCTTTGATAATGCGAGACATGGATTTTTGCGAAATTTGCATTTCTTGCGACAAGATTTTCCGTTTTCGCAGCGGTTTTCGGTCGATTCGTTTCTTCACGACTTTGATCGCTTTCGGAGTTCTCACAGTTCGCGGACGGCCGGATCTTTGACGGTCTCGTACTCCACCAGTATCCTCAAACAACTTCACAGCACGACGCAACGTCCTAAAGATAAATCCATGTTGCATTTAAGTAGGCCAACTACAACAATACAATTTTCGATGTCGCCCCATTCCATGATTGTAAGCAATTAATGTCAAAAACTTTTCGTCACAATGAAGCATAAATATCAACTGTCAAATCGCAATCAATACGAAATGGATGCATTCATAATAAGTGAGTTCAGTTGTGTACCAGTATCTATGACTTGACTAGGTAGTTCTGGCGAGTCAGATATTAAAAACGAAAAAAAAAACACAAAAGCCAATCCTTTAGACTGAAATCAAGGAACAATCGCCGCATAAGTAATCGAAATTCTTGTTTAAGTTGTTCCAAATAGGTCTCTTGTAGACTCGGAGATGACATACATTATAGGGAAATCGAAAGGATAGAGCAACGCCTGCTGATGTTGCAGTATAGACATGTGGTCATTAGCACACTTTTCACTCAACAACCTCATTTCTTATTGAGAACTATAGTTTTTGACTTTACCTGCTAAGTTATGAAACGCAATTGCTCGGTGACATTAAAATATCTAACAACACTATGTACAGGATCGATTCAAAACAAATCATTTCGAATCTAAAACATGAAATCACATATACTCGTATTATCCTTGTCTATTCGTATTTTGAATCTTTCTATAACATGCTATGTTCTCTAGCCCAATTCAATGAAATTTAAAACCTTTAAAGGCCATGGCTGGTAGGAAATAACCCAAGTGCTCATTGAGTACAACTAGTTCATGTTGAAGTCTAACTTTTCAAGTCATCACGTTGTGCAATCATCTGTCTTGACATATAATTTAATAGGCAGAGTACACATTGATTTCTGTGCAGAGACAAGGCGGTAAAATATTGCTTCAAACGTATAGTGCCACATGCTGATAGACTTGTCATCTTTTCGATACCAATGGCCTAGGTTCGTGCTGTTGGAATACGAATGAACTATTATCTTCTTCGGACTTAACACTTCCATTGGCTAGCTTTTGGTCTAGTTATGACTTTATCTCATCGAGTATTCCAAACAACCAACCACTTGATTCTATAAGGACTTCAAAAGCACTTTTGTGATAAAATGGGGTATCCTTCCTTGTTTTTGCTCCCATACACGTATGTATATTTGTATTCGTATCTGTTCATACCCCAAGGATATAAGACAAATACCAAAACAAAAAAAAAGTCTCCAAACTATAATACGTACAAATATTCTTGTATCTATAAGGTTGTGCTATAGGATCCAGATAAATGTCAACATTTCTATTGAAAATCAATAAAGCCACCCCACAATGGCGAGTGGGATAAACTGCCCACTCCGACCCAACTTACGGATATTTCTGCGACAAAAGGCACAATTTTTCAATTGAGTTAATTTCATGACAGGAAAATACAGATCACAGCTTTTGTATAGGCATTGATGTGGTTCGGATACCATAAGAAGGGTGGGTGGATAGTGGATGAATAGGAGAATGGTTTCATATGTACGACGACCGTTCCCTTGTTGTTTTGTATATATTTGGACTCATACGGTTGAGTAGATGTGCAAAATCACGATTATTTCATCTGGAAAATCAGAACTGTTCGAAAGCGATTTGTGTTTTGCTATTTAGTCGTACCATTCGATATTTGACCATAACCCAGGAGCATTCGATTCGTTAATAATGGGCACTGGGAGTTATGTATAGTATATCTACTGTTTCTGTGAATCAGTAAAGAAATATTATATCCAAACGATAATGAAAAATCATTCAAAGTCATGAGAACGTTGTCGTCATAGAGCACTGAGAATAGAAAACCCAAAACAGAAGCCAACACAATATAAGAAATTGTGTCAAGGAAAAACGGAATTCGTCCACGCAAATTAAGACCCCATTCCAATTTGGAGGTACGAGTATCACCACCACCACCCCCGGGGGGAACGTAATTTCATGATTAATTGTTTTCCATCTGGACATTTATAATTATGCCAAGTAGATAGCAAAAAATGGCAACAGAAATGGAAATGGAAATGGAAACGGAAACACACTTTAGTTTGTTGTCGGCAGAATGGCTGCTTTTCTAATTAGAAACGCATGGACTAGAGCACTTCTGTTTTATGTTTGCTGTCGCTTTGTTTTTTTTCCCTTTTCCGAAGGACATTGTGACAAAAACCATGACAAACATAAATAGTGAAACGGAAAAACAACAACAAAATTGATGAAATTAGCAAACAATTTAATTATTTACAACACCAGCAGTAGATATGGATAGTGGTAGGTAATGGAATAAAGAATGAGCCTTGGGATAGGTAGGCATCCTTAGGGGATAGACAAATAGGTAATATCCGTAGTTAAGATTCTACGCAATTTGCAATGAGAAATAAGATGATTAAGACGGTCGTCCGGGTTGATGGAAAATTCACAACAAATCTAGAATTTCAATTCTTTAAGGATTGAAAACAAATTACGAGTACCTACCAATTGCTTAGGTGGGCAACAATGGGTGTCCGGTATTTGGAATGGAATTCGATTTATTTTTTTGTATGCTTTGAACCTGAGTTGAGCGACTCAGACATTTACAGTTTGACTTTGTACAAACGTTTCACATATCACCCATGCTTCATGTTGAAGCAAACCTCTCACAGATACCATTGTGAAAGAGAAACGCTTCGTTTCTGAATTTATGGTTAACCGAAATTTTTTAAATAAAATACTGTTGACAGCATGACATTTGTAATAAGTCTCCCTTTAAATTCCAAGTTGTTTTATTCGAGCGACATTTCGAAAATCACACACATAACATACGAGTAGACAATGTTCATCGAATGAGGTGTAAAGTCGAAATTCTTATCCTTTGTTATCGTAACATGCTCGTAATTTTTTGGAAGGACGGTGGCGGCGGCGGCAGCAGAAACAGGAAAGTGACATACGAGTATGGCACATGGAAGGTTAAAATTAATTTATCGAAAGAATAAACTGTTTGTTGGGAAATTAATTAATTGTGACAAACAAGCACCTGAGGTACTGGTTCAAAAAAAATTTAAACAAAATCCCGGTCAATGTAAATTAATTAATTGTTAATGGTCGGAAAGAACTATGTGTTCAAATGTATATATGCATTAATATTTCGATTACAAAATTAAATTACTTCAGTGATTGGTTATGCAACATATTCGACTGTGAATATCGGCATTAGGTAGATGAAGATGCAAACAGCTAATGTCTATTTTGTCCTTCTTTCTCTTTTACTAATAAGTTAAAGGATTCTTAATGGTACTAGCGCTGGAGAGTTCCGTGCAAGTTCTCTCTAGTTGAAGGAGTTCTATAACCACATGAATGTGTTGCATATGACAGGTGTAATAGAGAAGAGCTGAAGGTGTAATTCCTAATTTTAACATACCCACAAACCTCACTCAGCTGTGCACAACGACAATGGAAAATACTCGCTGGTCCATACTTAAGGCGACGCGTTGTCATGTGATTTCTTAAACACTATAATTGGAGTATCGTTTACAACTGGTAGCATATGGTATGCTAACGACATTGAATACTGGGTCGAAGAGTTCCTCCAACACCAATTTGTCACATGGTAACCCACAGCAATAAACTATTACTGGAAAACGTTTAAAGACTTTGCCTACTTTAAATCTGTTGTAAAGAAGGACACATTCGTAGAAATCAACAAAGAAATCAGAAAATGATACACTGTACATATATCACGTGGAAACATGGACTTCATCCAACTTATTGAAATAATAGCAAGCTAGTACGCTTCGAGCATTATGACCAACGTAACTCTCTATTTGAGCGTTTAAACACAAAACTGTAAAATAATTCGAAGAGGCTGACTCTGTAACAGATGTCTTAAGGCCTATACATCATCGAAGTATATCCTCTACAAATATATGGCTACCGTTAGTAAAAGTGTTGAGGAAGATCCAAACCTATCAATGTTACGCCAAGTACAGCATTTGGGCTAAATAATTAAAGTCTGCTGACCATGTCATGCGATTGGGAACTAGAACATCTTCTTTACTTTAGGTGGCACTACAGTCCGGGGTGGACCTGGGCTTCAATCAACAAGAGTTTCCAGCTAGCTTGATCTTTTGCTAGCTGCTTCCAGTCTCGCACGCTATGTTGACTGAGGTCCCATTCCACCTGTGTCTCGTTCTTCCTCTTCTCATGCCTCTGTAGTTGGCGCAGTTCAGATGGTCTCCTTTCAACATTTTAGAGATGAGTTGGTGTATGCTCGTTTCCAAGTCATCGTCTGCCGCTATGAGGAGCTCGGCCGTCAGGCCGTTTGTTTCAGCAGCTTTGTTGGACTTCAGCTTAGAAATGACTGTCTTCACTTCATGTGGACAGAGTTCTTAATCTACATAGTTCAAAGGCTGGTTCTGTCTGAAAGACGCGCCGTTATATAGTCTGAAATGGTCTTCCTAAATCCTCTGCATCTACTGCGATTCTACTACAATGTTCGTCTCTTCAGGGACCCAACATTCCACGTGCATATCCGAAGTACGTTGTCGTTAAATCGTTTGCATGGGTTATCAACAGTAGATCCGTCCATATACGAGGTTTGTTTTTGCTTCGTATCTTTTGTTGTTTTTTCATGCCCGGGCAGTAACCCCGCGGGGCGGCTAACCCGGCGGCATAACCCTCAATCTGAGGGAGCAGTTCCATTTTTGATACCCCTAGGGCGAGGGGTCGTTTAGACCGAAAGCCAGTAACCCATTCTGGGATGACTCACATCCCGTTGGTCAATTAAGGGCTCTTCCGCCACCATCTCTTATCAAAGACCTTGACATAGTCCCGGAAATCCCTATCGCCTGGGCTCCAAAAATGTATGTCGGAGTAGCGCGGACAAAGCCTCATTTGTTTCGAGATTGTCTCCACCGTTGATTCATCCGCCGCCCGTTTATAATGTTGCTATTTTTGTCTGCTGGTCAGCGCTCGCGCTTATAAGTTCAGCAGGTCCAGACCGGATGGAAATTGACCAGTATCCGACGGCTACCACGTGGAGGTATTATAAGCACAATTGGTGTTTAGAAGACGGTTGCAACACTGGGTATAGCCAGATTGACATCTCTCAGTGCCTACACTATTTCTACAGCACCCAACCAACAATTGGTTGGAACAGTAGTGGAAAAAATAGGACAAGTCATGTATTAGGCAAAAACTAGGTATTCGTGTCAACAAGAAGGGATACATAAAATAGAAAAACTGAAAAGGGAACATCACACATATATCGACAGATATAACTTTGACGCAGTTAAGGACGTTGTCTTAGGAGAAGGAATTCAACCTGGAGTCTGGGATCTGATTAGAGATTTTAGTTTATGTCCAGGTTCATCCCGTCCTGTAGTCGCCTAAATGGTTAACTTGTACCATAACAAAATAGAAATGAAGAAAAATTATTGTTTGACGGAACTGTTAATGTTTATGATTCCCAAAATTGAAATCGTAGAATTTGTAATCGTTTCTGTAATAAAACGTTCGATTCTTTTAGCGCTGTGGGGCCACATTTCCACTTTAAATCAAACCAACGTTGAAGAAGCTCTTTAAGTAAGACAATTTCTAGTAGTAGATTTCATTAATTTTCAAATCCCGGCTGCTCAGTTTTCCTCTAACTATGATTTAATCGGTAATTGAATAAGTCAACTTTGGAGTAGATGTTCCATGTCGTCTAATCAACTCTACTACAGACAAATGAATTCAATACAGAATTGACTCCCGCACATCCTTTTAGGTGACCCTCAACCAAACCCAGCCAGAATGAAAGGATTACAACGGAAACCAAACAGATTTATCGAAGACCCCTCGAGAGAATTCAACTACATGGCTGTCGACAACATCCACCAAACCCTTATTATTGACAAAACCAAGGGAATGTACGAGTCGTATATTTGGCGGTGTGCAAAGCACAAAATATGGATAACTACGTCCATAACCGGATAAAGTGTAGACAGATACTAACTGCAAATACTCGTAAATACAGAAAAAAAAAATACATATAGCAAATGCCTCTGAGAATATAACTTACCACGGATACCCTCACTCATGAGTGTTGGCAGTAAATTTATATCACGCTCCGATTCACATTCACTATTCGCGAGCCCTGACAAACGGCAGCGCTGACTTGCCGGTAGCCGCGGTGGCATTTCTTTTATTGCGGATAACCACCGTTTCGACCAGACAGGTGCTAAATCTTCTGGAAATGAACGTTGAAAAAATAAAAATTAATGGTGAACCCAGGAAATCGACGAAAAAAAAAAAATTGGCTATAAACCGACAACCAAAAAGGAACTAAAAGAGAACGCAAAACAAAACGAAAGAAAAAAAAATTGTGAAAACCGCAACACTACGAATGAGAGGATGGTCTCAGGTCTCACCCACAACTTGTTCCGGCTCTGCACAGAAACAGTCCTTGTCTGTTTGCATTTGCAACTTTGACTGAAATTCTGTGGCGCGGTTTGGAGGTGGAGGAGACGCCTGCCAACAACGATTATCACGATGACAAGAGAAACCTTTCCCCTTGTTGAGCAATCGAAGCGTAACATTGCACAGGTGCTTACGAATACCCTTCCTTCCTGCTGTCGCATTTGAGGTTAAGTCCTTCAAATAATGAAGTCCTCAATCAAACGAGCATTTCAACTACTTCCGTGTACTTCCGTTTTCAGGGCTCTTCCCCAGCAAGGTACTCGTACATAACCATTATGTGAAGTGAAAGGTGAATGATTTCCTCCCCTAATTACTTACTTGAGAGGTTGATTCCCCTGAGAATGCTGTACAAATACTCGTATCTATGAGTTTGAGTGTCGCAATTAAAGACTGACCAACGACCAAGAGTCAATTCTAGGAAGCAGGTGTTTATTACAAACGAGTATGTATATCCAGCATTGTCGCTCAGATTCAGTTAGCCAGGCGTTACGAAATGTAATCATGGTACCAATCCCTAGTGCACTCCTCCAACCTCCAGTTGGTTTGATTAATTGCTGTTTACTTTCTGCAAGTTTACCGACTGGAACAGGGAAGATTATGTTGAGTTGACAATGCGAACAATGGGACTGTGAACAGAACAGTGACCAGTGGACACTATGGTATCTGTAATATGACCACAACCCCCCCCCCCCCCCCCCCTTCCGATCTTTTGCGAACCAAAGCATTCCTTTGCTCTCGAAGACGACGCTGACAGTTTCGTTCAATGGAATTGTTACGAAAAAAAAAATTAATAAAAGAAGATGATTTAGGTCACTGAATCCAACACAGAGCGATATGACTGCATTTGAATTTTTTTTTTTTCTGAAATTTATCCTTCGGAGATTATGTTGCTCATTTCAAGTTACACTTGGGAGAGTTTCCATAGAGCCACAGACTAAAGATGACGATACCTATGCACTTGAAGGGTGCTTTGGCTTTGAACAAACGAAAAAAAAATGTCTTGCAGCTATTTTAGTTTGCATTAAATTACTTTTAACTGTATTTCTTTGCGATTTTTTTCAAAGCCATCTTCCTTTAAGAAACTGCTGCTGTCTTACTTGGTGCGCAAGGAAGCCTCTCGCTGATTGGAAAATAAGAACTTTTGATTACTTACTTCATCCTTTGTCAAGTTAAAAAAAATTGTTTGAGACACGTTTGAAATTAGATTATATGATTTGAGTATCTTTGGGTATGACTTCTCGAGGCTAAAAGATGCGGTTGTAACATAGGTATTGCGCGTTTTGTTCGGGAACTATTTTCCATTTGCCATACAATTCAAAGAAAAACAATTTAATGCTGACTACGTTTTCGAAATTAGTATCAGAGATATACTGGTAACTTAGTGCGCAAAATTCATTGTGATATCGTCATTGTAAACAATTTTATTAAATTTTGAAATACTATAGATGTATCGGAAGAGCATATTATACTCGTAGATATTTTATTTGTTTCAGAAAAACCAGAATGGAAGGGAAGCTACTAGAGAATTCCAAAATGTGTATAAAGAGAGTGTTCTCAGTGAGCCCAAGTGTCGAATTAAGAAACGGTAGTTTTTATAGAAAGGATGAACTTCGTACTGGAAGGCCAGACGATGAGGTCAGTTAAGATTAATATCTTTTCCAGTATATGTTAGATAAAAAAAAAAAAAAACACTGTGGCGCTGGCAGCCCGGTATGGGCCATGGTCTAGCCTCTTGACACTCATTTGTGTTGCTCATGTTGCCATTTTAGTCACATCTGAGCGGGGCCTACGGTTTATCACCGAGTCCGAACGGCACTCCTTAGAAGCCTTTTTCGTAGGATATTTTACTTTCGGGAGTTTGCCATTGCCCGTCGAAAGGGTGATGGCGATTTAAAAAATTGCTGGTGACCCAGCCAGGAATCGAACAAAGACACTCTGGGTGATAGTCCAATGAGCTAACTACCGCGCCATCGTTATCGCCAGTATATATTAGATACAATACTATAAAATGGATGACTTAAAATTAATAGCTTAGAAACTACAATACACAAACACTTTTTAAAATTACCTCAAACTAACCTATGAGGTTATAGATATAGTGAAGAAAAAAGGTGGGCTGAACTTTAGGGTTTGATTGTTGCGGAAGAGAAATGAAGGAGGACTGCACTTTTAAAGTTTGCACGGTAAGATGTTAATTTGAATCACGATGGGACTGGGTTCCAAAGTTTATATAAAATATACAAGTTCTTGCCTCGGTTTATAGTTTTTTAGAGTGTTCAGAAATAAAATCGTATCTCCTAAGGCCATATACAAAACGGACCACGTCGTTGAATGCTATTTTTAATTTATGCTGTGAAACTTGTAGTTTATAAACGGGTCAAGAGCACTGTGGTCAACCTCAGTATGTGTAATGAGAGGCACTATTAATGTCAATACCAACTTACGTCTCGTTTCCATAGGAATAAAATACGAAGTAAGCCACAGTTTACGTAAACATACTATATACTACCAATAACAGGGTCAGTGTGATTATAACCTGAAAGTTTACGATCGAAAATAAAACTAAAGACTAGGGCAATGGTCTGGCAAGATATTGAGTAAGGTTTAAGAGCAAGCCATTAGTGACAGACCAATCAGAGATTTGGGTAAGTTCCCCATTAGCCAAGAGAACCAGTTCATCAAGCTTACTAAAGGGTTATAAAGTTATAGGTCATCTGCATAGAGATGCACGGAAGTCTGGGCAGAGACTGAAGGGGTTAAGGGAATTGGTCGCCAGAAGTGACTTTCTGGAATCTACTTGATAAATAGATACCGATAAGTTCAACATCGCTATCACTGAAACCAAGCAAGTTCTTAAGTTTCAACCTTTCATCAAGGAACCGTACAGCAACCATGATTAGATTTAAGGCCTGATTGTCTCGGGTAAGGCAAATTGTTGATTGTTGTTGTTTCTAAGACTCTTTCAAAGACTTTCGATAGGCACGGAAGGATTTGGTGTTTGTTCTCTTTCCGATTGGAAGGTCCCTCGCAATTTTCCAAGACTGTGGAAAAGTTGATGTGGTTATGCAGAAGTTAATAATGTGAGTGAACAAACAAATTTAAATAAATTCTTCGTTTGTAGTGAGTAACCTACAAAAAGTGCTCCCTGGTTGCAATTTGGCATTGTAAAAGTCAGTTAAAAGAAACGAGACCAAAAATAAGTAGAAAAGGAAACGAAAACGTGAAAATTACCTCTTAACTGACCGCAGGAACCCATGGATTTCTTCTGCGGCAGTGACTATGGGACACCCAGTATATACATAAGACAAGGCATTTAGTATAAGTCACTTATTTCAACAGCAATGAATTCGGTGCCGGGTCCATAAGATTTGAATATACTGTTCGACTCAGTAGTTGAACTACATTAAATGGCCACGCCGACATAAGTGATTCTATCGTTCCTATGTAGTCTGTAATTTGATATGTCAACCGCTGAAAAAACATCGTCATCTAACAAATATAGAAGAAGTCGTAAGGTTGAGGAAATAAGTAACACGCCACCTATTGCAAAATAATCTTTAACAAAGGACTATTGCCTTATAACTAGAGCAATAGAGTAGAAACAACAAATTTTATTTAATCGAAGGATGTTCTATTCTATGACGATACCGCTCAACCTCATACATCTAAGATCATCAGCAGACAGTTACATATGTTTGATTAGGAACATATGGTGATTCTGGCTTACTCTCCAGATTAACGCATTCAGATTTTCACTTTTTCAGAAATCTGCAAAACGTTGAAGGTGTGCAAGAACTGAAACTAAACTACCTGCTACAGCGTCGAATTTTCGGTGAGTGGGCCTTAAAAAAGCTAGGCGAAAATCCGCTTTTTTATCGAAAAATTATCTTCAGCGACGAAGTTCGTTTTGTTCGATGAGCAACCTTAATCAATACAAGAACTGTCAAGGCATTCGGAAAAATGCGCTATTTGGTGCGGCCTATGGTCCGGCGGAATCATTGGCCTGTATTTTGTCGAAGATGACCCAAACAACAACGTTACCTGACGGTGGGCGCGCGCTATTGTTCAATGATTTCGAACTTTTTTTTTTCCCCAAAATGCACAAGCTGAACCTGGTCGACATGTGGTTCCAGCAAGACAGCACTACATGCCACATAGCAAGCGAATCGAGGACTAATTGGGAAATGGGTTCGGTGAGCAATTTATTTCTCATTTTGGACAAGTAAATTGGCCGGTAATATCTTGGGATCTAACGCCTTTAGACTATTTTTTTATCGAAACAAGCCATACTACTCGTCAATGCCGATAAACCAGAGTCAATTGCTGCCCTGGATGACAACATTACACGTGTTGTTAGCGACATAGCAGTCGATATAATTGAAAAAGTGACTCAAAATTGCACTCTCTGTATGGATCACTTAAAATATAGTCGTAGTCAACATTTGCAATTTTCCTGTATTTTTTTGACATTTAAAAACCAAACGCATAAAAAATCACCTATCATAAATGCGGAGGCCCCTATTGCGCCGGATTAGCCTATCAAAGTTTTAATAGGGAGCCAAAGGACACCTTTAATGATAGAACTTTTAATAGGAATAACTTTCAAACTTTCATTCATATACTGAGAATTCTTGAGGATGTTCGATTCGAGAAACATATGAAACTACTTGATTTTTTTGTCCTCATAATCAATCAACTCACCTCGCTCTTTGTAGTGTTGTATATAAATTTTATATCACTTCAAACTCAGTTGACCCAAACTCAACAATGCGTTAACAATATATTCGTTCAGAAGAAACTGTGAGGCAATAAGTTGAAGAGTGGCGAAGATCTGGGTGTACACCTGTATAAGGTCTAGGCGAAGCACGGACTAAGGCTACAACACCATGGATTGCATTGGCAGCTCAAGGAATAGGCCATTGATCAGCTTGAAGCCGATTCGAAATCATAACAAAAAATCGTGCTTTGACTTAATTGACTTGTAAGATGAAATGATAAAAAAGAAAGAAAAGACCCATGCAATGTACGAGTATCTACATCTGTTTGGTATTGTGTCATACTGATGACATCTCGGGTTCTTCTTTTCTTTTTAAATTAACTTAAAACTTGTAACAAAGTTAATTTCGAAGTTATACGGATAGTGATAAGTGCCTTCGAACTCGTTGAAAGGACAACATTCGATTTCGAGTTGGACAAGTGTTTTAGTCACTAAAATTGTGCTATTTAACTACACTCAATTAACTCTTGTGGGCCAATGTTAAGCTTTTGGGAATGCTGATGAACCGCAACGGCTAAATGCTCAAAACTGTAGCTTAAGGCTTCGCAAAAACTGCCAAATACGAGTACCTCGGGTTTGATGTGCGGAGAGATACTTTTTTTTATTGCATCCTCTTTATGAGATGAGACATGCTTTCCGAGGCAGGCGATCCTGCAAGAGTGCGCTTCTAAATCTGATAGGTAGAATTGAAGGCGCACTCAACATTGAGGTTGGTTTCGCCAATGCGAAATTTGGCGTCATTGTTATTTGGCCGAATAACACGGCGTACACGAGTCCCTAGTTTTATAAATGAAAGCAATGCTAGTGAATCGGACCCTGATTGCGGATGATAACTCGGGCATTATGTGAAGTCTGGGGTTAACAGGGGTTTCCCTCAATGTGGCTTCCTGTCTCCACTGATTTGGTCTTTATTAGTCGCCTCACTGTTTAACGCTTTCCAAAGCTCTGATGTCAATGATTTGCATATGCAAATTATGTAGCAGAACTGTCCCTTCGATCATCTGCTCCAAGGCGCCGGCAGCACTAGACGTTTTCGACTATTGGCACACCAGAAATGGGCTTTCAGTCAATCACCTCAAAGCTGGGGTTGTTCTCTTTATGAGACAAATGAAGCTGACTGGTCTGATTCTTTTGGTGCTTAAAAGGATCATCATCCGCTTCTCTAACGAATGAATAAAAAGTATTTTATTTGGGTGTAAACCTAGCTAACGAAGTTATGTGGAATAAACTCCTCTGGAGCTCTGTTTGCCTTTGCGTAATTTTAAAGAATTTTAAGCACAGCATAGGACTAGACACATAGGAGAGCGTTTTGGATCTGTATGGCTATGGCATGACTAATTACGTCGGCTATCTGGTGGAATAAATTTCACGAAAATACGTCACTGCTGTTTTAACAACACTCTTAAGAACGTTTTACCTCATCTGAATGGGGACTTTTTCTAGCTCGTCTCTGCATGTTCTAATAAATCCATATCCCCTTAGTATTTACTTATATATCGTTTGACGTACTGTAGTTGTGATGTCCTTGGGAGCCTGCTGCCGTCTGATTCTAGGTCTTCGCCTTGTTACCATCATCAAAGGCGTTGTCTAATAAAAACCGGAGGCAGAGAAAAACTGGACTAATCAGCAACATCTTCAGAATTTAACCCCACTGCAGGTTGCTATGATTTGTCCAGTTACAAGCATCTCGGTTATAGGTCTTGTTGAACGGCAACCAAGGCTTAAAACATGGTACCGTGGAAGTCAGAAGCCCCCCGGATTTCGGTTCCCTTGTGAAAATGTCACGGTTGCTGTGGTTTATGCCTAAAACGCAGGGGAGGTGCATCTGCTGGTCTCACCCGATGTAAAGTTGCAATAAGTACTAGGTGCTGATACCCTTAGACCTGTAAGAGGA
Organism: Volucella inflata; assembly: GCA_928272305.1. Lineage (NCBI taxonomy): Eukaryota > Metazoa > Arthropoda > Insecta > Diptera > Syrphidae > Volucella > Volucella inflata. The sequence goes on along the minus strand of OV743720.1, from coordinate 52,882,455 downwards.
TTCAGATCGGCCTCGACTCGACAAGGAGTGGCACCTGTGCCCTCAACACGGATTCCGTATTGGTATCAAAGGAATTGATGGAGAGCGTTGGAAAGGAGTATCTTTGCCTGCACATATATTTGGGCATCCTATGAAATCAAGTCCTTCATGACAAGTTGGTTTAAATCTGCTATACAAAAGTGCTGCAAAATTTCCCAGTGCCCAGGAGTGATTTCGGTCAGAGTTGAAGCTGGGAAAAAAATGAAGCCGGCAGAAAATAATTGCGTCTTCCTTAACTAAGTCTGGTTTTGGTCCCAGATCGCGGGACCTATGTAAGGACAGCCTACGTTGGGGCTTAGAACTTTCACAATTGAGTTCCAGATGCCAACAGACTAAACAAATGCCTCCTGACGACTCTGAGGGGTCTAAGATCTCCTGCTCTCATTAAGTAGGAAAGACTGCAAACTGCACATTACTTACTGACATCGTGTCAGGGCATTAACTTTTGACTTGACGTGGCACCACAGAAAAGAATCCAATTACGTGTGATCATGGGATCAAACAATCATTAGCCATCGCATTGCAGCGGAGCCTATTGGTAGTAGCTTTTGCCCCGTCATCATTATGGAAAAAATAACAATCGGTTCGCAACATATGGTACATTTTCCTAGATGCAATAGCACCTGTCCTTACTTCAAATATGGCTCTTTTGCTGGTTAACATAGGCGTTTTACCTCCACTGAATGAATTTTTTCCGCAAAAAACTGGGTCAACTTACAGTTGATTTAAAGCACAATCGCTCAACTGAATGCAAAAAGGAGTAATGAGGCCAACAAAACTTAGTTGCTGCGAACGACGAATAATCGGTAAAATGAGGTCCTCCTTAACACAAGCTCCACGGTCACGATTTTTCTTTCGAACGCAACGTTCTCGTTCTAGTTGTTGTTCGAGTATCTAATAGAGTGAATTGAGTACGAAACTCAAACTAAACCAAATTAAGCTGTTACATCGGACAAGAATCAACAAAAATGCTTGTGCCTATTACAGAATATCTCGCAGATCAACTTTCCTCCTAGTCTAATGACCTCCACCAATTTTGGATTCATGAAAACTGGGCAAATTGATACATAAATCGCAATAGACAGCATGTAGCTTGGTCTCCTTTTATTTTCGGTTGAACAAACTCCCATCTACACTTTCAACGAACAGTTATGTACTCGTAAGATGTCATAAATAGGAATGATGTATCATCTGTTCATACACACATTTAAGACATTGTCACCATCTCTAAACTGCTAACCAACCCCAAGTGGCAATCGACCTTCTCAGACGCCTAATATATTACTATGTTTCCCACTGCTTAAAATTTATTGGCAAACTTAAACCTTTTGGCACCGAGATTATTTCAAGAAGGGCAAGAAGCCACAGAACAATACTTTCACCTCTTCATCATCCCAATATTAATACGCAGACCATCCTTATTCACACTAAACTCTTTCTTCAACAACCTTAACCAGGTATTTCATTATTACCCGATCTGTTTTTCTGCTCCAATTCCCTTTCGGTCAAACTGTGCAATTGGTGCACTCCTTTCGTGTTGTTTGCCAAAAAAGTCAAATCATCTTTTACCTCGCCGTTGACCCCCATGCTATTGAATACAATACCCAAGGATACATACCAGCTGTCGGCATAGCACTTTCTCCAGCTTCTTAAGCCACAAGCATTCATTTTGAGAATTTTGCAAACCTCCAAACTGGCGACTGCTACGTAGAAACCTTGGCGTTAGACCAACATAACCGCGTATACTCTGTCAAACCCTTTCCAATCTCCTCACCATGGCATGGTTTCCCTTTACCCCTTTACTTGGCATCTGGCTAACCTCGAGCTTTTAGCTATGGAAAATTGTGTGCCAGGAGAGCGTGAAATATGTTTACAAACGAAAAAATCTCAAAGCTAATTTTCGGAATTAAATTTTAGCTTCCGCAACGCAACGGATTTGAAAAATCTGCTACGACTATCATATACTTTCAAAAAACAATTTGATTTTGTTGTTTTCTTTATTTAACGACATGAAGGGTTATTGTGAGAGTGTTGAGGCTGAGTTTTGGAACCATGTTTTGGACTAATGCGTACGCACATTTCCATAGCCTGCATGAATAAAGGATTGAGGCCATCGCTCTAGAGTTACATTCAAAGCCCATGGCACGTTTCTGATTCTGTAAGTGAAATTATTTCACAAAAACAAAACATAAAAAAACAAAAACTGAATAAAACGGAGCAGAGAGGAAACAGGAAAAAGTGCCACAAAAAGAGTCCTTTTTGTTAGTTTGTTAACAGTAAAGAAACAACACTTGAAATGCCAAGGGACCATGCACACTTTGTGCTACATTTATGTGAAACATAAAAATGAAATTGACGTATCCTGAATGTGAATTAAGATCTCGTGTGCGTTAGTGGTAAAAGCTGCCACAAAATTACGATGACAGTATGAGAGGGGTCTAGTGTAGGTGGATGTAAAAGCACATACCATACATCCTGTGCAAACATAATTAAAGAATTGTAAATGTATACGTGGCTGTAAAGAGCCATAATTATAAGGAGAGCAGAATGAAAATGAATAATGCAAAATAAATGGCGAAATTTCATACATGATAAGAACCTGCAACAGTATGTGCATCAATGAGGTTTCAACAAAGGTTAATAAAATAGTTTTAAACTAATAATAATCTAAGGCAGTTCTATACCTTTCACAGGAGCAAAATCTGTAAGAGAAGCTCCTAAAGGAGTTTTGCAGATTTAAAGCAAAAAAAGGGATCAACGTTAAAGGATGATTATGTTGGAACTAGCAGTTTCATCTCTCATCACATGTCTTACAATAGGAATCCTGAAATTTCTCGTTTGGACTGCTCATATCCATATGAAAAGAATCTCTGTCATTAGGACTGATGCATTCATTACGATGATGCGTTTGTGTACTTGGTACTTATTTTAGATAGAAAAAGTAAGAATTGTTGTCCGCAAGGTCTAAAACTATCAGCCAAATTCTCAGAAGTAAATCGCTTTAAACATGGTTACGCATGTAGGGTTAGTAGATCTTAACCGATGGTGTGACCGAATTCTAGGCATATTAAGGCAAAAAAACATTGTTGGCGAAAAGACTGGAAAGCAGTATAACAGCCCAGCCTAAGCCCGGCTTAAACGACAAATATGTGCTTTTATGGCTACTTAAAAAGTTGCCACCACAATCACGAGAAAGCTACATACATTCAACGGACAACATCACTAGGTAAGGGCCCTACGATATTTTGTATCAGAAGTGCTCCCTTTTATGTCTAAAGAAGAACATATAAAACTGTCCATAAAATACCAAGTGGGGAAGATATATGAAAATATAAAAGCAGAGTCAATTAAGGTGGGGCAATTATTTGCGCAGATCCATTATTGTGATGTTAATCTTAAAAACATTTTCTTGCGTCTCAAGTCAGGATTTAACAGATTTTAATAAAGCCCGCCTTATCCAGAGAGGCATAGATAGTGTTGTTGGGAAGGCCAAGAAATATTTGGCGAATGGTGTAGTTATTAGTTGAGCTGATTTAGGTGGTTTCTTCCTTGTCGTAAGATAAATAATGCCGCTCTTTAGAAGAATCTTAAGCCAATGTCTTTTAACACTCTATTGCTTACGAAGCCAGCTATGGCTTTTCATGTATATGAACAATTCTGTCTTCCTTACCTTATGGAAACGAGAGTGTGCGCTTCGACGGCTTCGTTCCACCGGAAGCATTCCCCTACCTAAACCAGATAGGGTTGATCAAGGATAGATCAGCGTTCCCGTTAATCTTCCATGTCACTGGGACAGCTGGGGACAGGCGACTCAACTACAACAGAGACGTCGCACACGGCAGGGTGGAACGTCTCAGGTTCAGTAGTGCGGTGGGGAATCGCGATAAGAGGGATGTCGTTCGGCAGCACCAGTATTTCTGGTGGTTGAATGATGGAGAAGATGTTTCGTCGTCATTTCCGTCAATTACGGACCAGCCTCACTACTGAGGCAGAGCTGACCAATCCGTTTGCTTCCTAAATAGCGATGGTCAGCTTACATAGGTTTAGATTAGCATTTAAGGAGTATATTTATATACTAGTATATATGAAGGTATATACTAGTATATATATATTATTGTGCATAATGTCTCCATGTGTATATTGTGTATATACTCGTAGGTTAGGTAGACTAAGGTTTATTTTAAGTTAGATATTAAGCTTTTAAAAAAATAAAAAGATATGTCCATATGCTAAGTTTTTTATCAAACAATTTTTTTTTCTTAGACTTAAGTATAGAAAATAAGTAATCATAAATAATATGTAAATAAAGTCGAAAGACATAGATATAAGAATTTAGAGTATCTTAGAGTGCCTGTGTGGGGCCAGTAAGTTAGCATAAGATTGTTAAGTAATTATAATAAATTATAAAAAAAAACTAGCAATGAAAAATAACTCAGTTACTGGGATTAATTGAAATGATTCCTAAATGGATCCATGAGTGAAGATGATCTATTATCAGATTTTGGTACGAAATTCTACCGCCCTTCTATATCCACTACAACTTTACAGCTCAAAGAACAGGAATTTTGAAGGGAAGCACAATTGACACCCTCCGAGGACCAACAAATTAAATAAATGAGGGAAGCTAAGTTGCTCTAATTCGTAAAAATATTGAAGACGTCATCAGAGTTATTTTTGGTTTTGTTTTACTATTGAACTATTTTTATTTATATCTTAAAGCACTCCAAGAAATATTTATGACACTATGACATGTAAATGTAGTAGACCAGTAGCATGTCAGTAGCCAAGTAACAAACAGAGAAGTAGGAAGTAGTTTCAGATGCACTAGACTTCAAACATTCCAACTATGCTTTGACAGAAATCAGAATGCTAAGAATTGTAATTGATTGGATAAAACTTACCAATTAAGTAAATTATGTTTTCAATTAAAAAAAAAAAAAACATTTCACCTTTAATAGCACAACATTTTAACAATCTCATAAAATTCAATTGATACCTCCGATTCGTCATCACTGATTTCAAATCCTAAATAATATCAAGCTCCAGCTGACAAGACCATGCCATTTGAACCATTTTGATACTGGCTATCATAAATACGAATAACTGGGTCGGACTTAAGGTCATAAAATCTATATACTTTTGTATATTTTTGGGATGATTTTTTTTGTTTTTGTAATGCGGTTTGCAGGATTTCCTTATGGTTTTCTTCTGTAAGAAAGCCAATATGTAGGTTGAACGATGAAATTACGCCTGGCCCATGCTTGAGCAGCTAGTGGGCACTTCTTGGCTTGTAGTACCATGTTGAATATCTAAATCCTTCGCTTCCAATAACAATTCACAGAAAATCTCGGGATATCAAAGTTTTCGTACAAGCGAAGACTCTCAACATGATCGAATATTTGTTTGTTTATCTTTCATCTACTCGTAACAGTTGTAGATTTGCCAAAAAAAAAAACGTCTAGCAGTAGTCTCATCATTGAGAGAGACAAATCTTTGGAATGTAGACGATAGACCCATTTGTCTTTAACGATTTTTGAATTAATTTTAACTTTAAGCGTAGATGATTTTATAGTCAAGATAAAGTTCTTGCCGAGCCTTAGAAAATAATTTTTATGAAAAATGAAATAAACATCCAGTACTGCAAGGTAGAAAGTCCAAAAAGTTTTTTTTTTATTTGTGTATTGGGGTCTCATTGCTGACCACTTCTGTAATCAGCTGTCTAGAAGTTGGGCTACAAATATAACATTTCGATGCAGTATTTCATTTTAATACAATATTGCTGACACTACCATCAACAACGTTCAAGTTGAAGTTTTATCATTTATTTTTATCGCTTTATCGTTTAAAAGTTTAGCGACTTATTTGATAAAATGGAGGATGAATAGGTATTTTTTTCATGGAAAGAAGCCAATAGGGCTTTAAACCAGATTAAGGGGACAAAATAAATCCATCTATATTTTCCGAGTCAAAAAAAGATTGCTGGTTTCGACTATATCCAGACCTTCTGAGGCTGTCGTTTGGCAGTTTTTATTAATTATTAACAAAATATTCTTAGCAGTGTTATTTAACAGCTCAAGCAGTTGCAGATATGTAAAAGTTTCTGAAGCTTCTCTTTAAAATAAATACCAGAAGATCTGTTTTTAACAACCGCATAGAGCTATTCTAAAAAACTTTCTAGAAAGTCTTATTACATATGTTATGCTTGGGTTTGTTTCATCCTAAGAATGCTGCTCTTGTCAGCTTTTGTAGTACTTTCCGAAATAACAATATCTTCCACTCGCCGCTTTTTTGCTCTATTCGAAGATTCTTCAAATCTTCGTTTTTGCGGTCGTGTGCAACTAGTATTTGGGATGTTTGCACCAATAGAAGATGTTTTTTGTCAATTAAAATTGTTATTGCAACTCTCAGGCAGTTTAAAACCACTCTCCAATAATATTTGATGTTGCCTTATAAGTACAGATAACGATAACCCCGTACTTTCTTTCCATTGATTCATATATTTCGAGTTCACCATCGAAAGTTTTAATCTTAAATTTGCATTGAAATTGCTCACAAATCACTAATGCCAAGTTTGTATAATATATATTATAGTAAAAAAGTTCTTTACCTTCTTGAACGTATCAAGACATTTTTTAGGAAGTTCAGTTGCTAAAAAGTATCAGACAAGTGTCGCATTTTCTCATATACCCGATCATATAGGTACTATTGATAAAACTAAACTATAATCTTCATTCATTTAAGGGTTAATTACCAATTATAGACTAAAGGGGCACCACTAGTGTGACCGCCCGCTTTTTGGGAATTCTTTTTGTAGAAAACTACTACATGGAATGTTTTTAATGTTTAAAGGATATATTTGTGGATATATAATAAAGACATCATACAATTTGTGTTCCAAAAAAATTGAAAATTCAGAAAGTCATTCACAATCTCCCAATGCTCCGAAAAAAAAGTCCCCCCACTGCTGCAGTATTTCCCGTATCCTACAAAATGGTGGAGTTTCTAAATAAAGTTTCAAATTTCGCTCGAAAATTTGATGATTTTTGGTCAGCCGAAATTACATTTTCTAATCGGAACTGGAGATTCGTGGTGTGAAGAAATACATATGTATATACAAGGGCGGGTCAATAAGTCCGTGACTTTTTGAATTTCTGACCTCTTTACTGAAACAGCAACACTGCTCCTGTCAACAGGCATCTGTCAGTTGACCCCTGTCAAAATTTAAACTTGCTGCGTCAGTTAGTTTGTGTTCGACAGCTATTTTTATCAGACTACTCACTAATTTGAGGAGAAAATGGAAAAAAGTGAATTTCGTGTGCTTATTAAGCATTATTTCTTTCGAAAAAAAACCATTACCGAGACCAAGGCTAAGCTTGATAAATACTATGGGGACTCTGCACCATCGATTTCAATGGTAAAAAAGTGGTTTACTGAATTTCGTTGTGGCCGTACAAGCACTGAAGATGCCGAACGTCCTGGACGCCCAGTTGAGGTCTCTACACCCGAAACAATCGAAAAAATTCACGATATGGTATTGGCCGACCGAAGATTGAAAGTGCGAGAGATTGTGGAAGCCGTAGGGATCTCGCATGGCTCAGTGGTTTCAATTTTGAATGATCACTTGGGCATGAGAAAGCTTTCCGCAAGATGGGTGCCGCGTTTGCTCACAGTCGACCACAAACACATGTGCAGTTGCCATGGCAAAAATCCATGAATTGGGCTATGAATTGCTCCCTCATCCACCCTATTATCCAGATTTGGCTCCGAGCGACTACTTCTTGTTCCCAAACCTGAAGAAATGGCTTGGTGGAAAAAGATTTGACTCCAATGATGAAGTCATCTCGCAAACAAAGCCCTATTTTGAGGACCTCGACAAATCTTTTTTTTTGGAAGGGATAAAAAAATTGGAGAAGCGTTGGACAAAGTGTATAGAGCTCAAGGGAGACTACGTTGAAAAATAAAATTATTTTTTTATCAAAAAATCTGTTTTAATCCAAAAGTCACGGACTTATTGACCCGCCCTCGTATAAAAAATGCTGCAATAAGAACCAAATCGATCGAATGATTTGTCTTTGAGTTAAAACTGCTGCAGATTTTAAAAATATCTAGATCTATTTTTAATGACTTTTCAGGCCGACAGAGCCCGAACTCAGAGACGGTCTCTAATCTAACGCAACTTCCGAACTGATGAGCAGCTACTTTTCAGATGGCTGTAACTCAAAAACTATTGGAGATATGCACTTGAAATTTTAGAATGTAATTTCTAAAGACACAGACTATGGAGATATGTAAAATAAATCGATTTTTTCCACAGTAATGGTGCCCATTAAGTTTTGTCAGTTTATATATTAAAAAGCCTTATAGTTCAAAATAATTTTATAAAATTGAATAACGAGAAGAGCTTATTATATAAAACACATAACTAGAAATCAACGAGAGCAGAACGCTAGCGCTATGAGCAGAAGAAGAATAAAGCGCTCAATAAGCGTTTTAGGGTAGCTCTACCACTAGAATACTATACGCCACACAGCGTAATACCTGAACAAAAATAAATTACTCAGCAGGCAACGTTTTTTCTCGATTGCCGAGATGTTAGGTGTTGATTTAACACAGAGTACACAACAATTTATCTCTCAACTAACGTTTGCGTGACGACTAGAGCTTCAAAATTGTTTGCTCGATTCTAAAAAGGGAAAATTGCCCGAAAAATTAAATTTGCTAGGTCAGATAATCCAGCTTAGTCAACAAGTCACCTTGAAAGGATAAAAACCAGCTCCCTGGCCGGAAAAATTGTTAACTCCAACTCAGAGGAAAAAAGTTGGAAAAATTAGACATTTTAATGATAGTACGTAATGACTTAAGGTCATTAGTCCCTAACTGAGGATGTACAAACATTACCCGGCAGGTACCGCGGAAGTAATATGAATCAGTGAGCTTAAAATGAGCAAGCACTTAAGGGAGTCACACAATATAGATGCAATTTTCATATTTTGTGTTTGCTAGAGAGCAGAGCAGTGTGAGAGAAGATGCATGAGATATAGGAGGAAGAAATCACTTGAACAAGGCTTATCCCTACGGTCATAAAAAATGTAAATCACAAAATCTTTGTTGATAACTGGTATAGTATGGTCAATTTGAAGGTACATATATTCCAAAATGGCATATTACCTTTGGGTACAACAGGGCTTAAGAGAGTTCCTAGTCCCAAAATGCCACGAAAAAAGGTATTAAAGCAATAGCTCAGAAGCACGACCGTAAAAGTGTTCACAATTTATGGGGTAAAATTGCATTTTATATGTTGATTTGGCAACAAATTTGCAAATATTATTTCGGCTTCTATCAAAACTGAGCCGGCCACTAGCAAACATTGGTTTTCAGAAAAGATAAGCCATATAAGGGAGTTAAGTTTTACCGCATACTTTTGCCCGATTTCAAATTAGAGATGCCTGAAAATTTGTACAAAGTAGAGAAACTTGCAGTGGATTTATTCCAAGAACATCCTTCGAATGTCCAAGCGTTTGACGAATACCTACTTTTAAGAGGGCTCTTGCAAAGCATCAGGATGTTCTTCAAGCTTGAGTAAATTTGAAATCTTTTCTTACAAAACCGGCTAATGAATAACAGAAAGAAGCTTTTTCAGCATTTTTATTACAATAATTTTTTTGTTTTGTTTTTAGTTTAATGTTTTCATACTGTAGATGATGTATGATGAAAGGGTCACACATCATACACTGTTAGCGGACCATTTTTCATTCTTCATGGCAAATTGTCACAAACATTATCCTAACGAGGCGAAAAATTCATCAACACCATCGCGCGAAGAGAGCTGTGTATGATATTGCTCAATCTAAGTATCACTGACATCGGTTTGGTGCTGTAGTTAATCGAATACTCCTTTGACCGTCTTTTTACGGTGTGCTGCACAAGAACAATAGGTGAAGAAATACCCAATTCTGAACAACATTTCTTTTCAGAGGTTTCTACGGGTAAGATTTTAGTCTCAAAGTATTTAAACTCTTTGACATTTCGTAGGTATTAATCCTTATTCATTACAAAAAATTGAGTGACTATAACAGAAAGGACCTGTATGGGCAACAGTTTAACTTTTGTGAGGAACAGTAACGCATCCATACTATTGATCCTCACCAGTTTGATTGCTTTATTGTGTCAGTTTATATCATCAAGTACCGTCGTAACTAATCTGAAACTATTTTCACTCGCACAGAGATGATGAATAATTTTGAAACAATCTAGATATGAATACATATGAAAAAACATTTAGTATCACAATTATGAAACTTATTCTTATTGGTAGACCTACAACTAAAAGCAAAAACAAAAAACACAAAACTTTACCTTAAATCGGCCAAAATGATCTATCACATGCTATTTTTGATCTCTCGCAAAATATGACAAGAGTCACTTTTTACAGCTTAAATGCTTTTGCATCTATTCTTTCAAAATTCGCTTACCTGAAAAAGAAATTAAAAATATTGAATTCAAGTCATATTATCAGTGAATTTGTTTTAAAGATATATTTCGCTTTATATATAAATAAAAGTATGTAAGCCTACGATATTGACGATCTCATATACATACATACTCGTAGATCCTGTATTATTAAATAGGAATTAATCTTACACCACAAGCCAAGAACTTTTTTGGAAAGGAATAAGGTCAATTGTCAAACAGTCAAAAACTTATGCAGAGCTTGGAAGGTATTAGAGCAGGTATGACTGCCATCGGATAATTACGTTACCCATCGCAAAAGGGGAGAATAATAAGCAAACACAAAATTAACTTCGGCATCTGTTTCGAACAAGAAGGCACTGCAAAAATTTTCAACTCCAAAAACATATAGTGATTAAAGAACAGCTGCAGATATCTATTTCCCACCCCATCGAATCGACGGAATGGAATTATGAAATCCAACCTCGAATTTTCACTCTGAGGCTATTATTTATGCTCGCATTGAGATCGTGTATTGAACGGTCTCAATTTACGCCGTGATGGGTATTTTCATTGTTCTGAACAGACAGCACCTCAAGCAAGAATGCATTGAAATATCTTGAGATTTTGATATACTCGTAGGATATATCATAAATGACCCAAAACGTAAATCTGATATTAGCAGGCCTCCTCCCAACACAATGAGTTTATTTCTGACATGACAAGTACACTCTTCATACACGAGTGAGTGGAAGAAAGTATAGACAAACCAATTAAAGTCAATAAGAGCGTATCTATAAGCTTTAACTAAAGGATTCAGTGAAAGCAATGCAGATGTTAATTTATTTGTATATTACACGTAATCCGACACTAGTAGTGTCTTCCAATCAGAGGTTCTGGCTGTCCTCAGGGCGGCTGAGCTGATGCAGATGAGATCGGTATCCGGTAGAGTTATTGCTACCTTCATCGACAGCCAGGCCGCCCTTAAGGCAGTATAATCAACCAACATCAAATCTGATACAGTAAGGGGCTGTCGCACAATTTTCAAAGCATTATGCATTCAGAACCGGGTGAGACTATGCTGGGTGCCATGACATTGCGGTATAGAAGGAAATAAACAAGCAGACGAGATTGCAAGAAGATGAGGGCTCCTCGACAGTAGTGAGGTTGCTGACGTCAAACCACCCCTCTGCAAAGTTAGGGGCACTATTGAGAAAAAAACAATAAAGGCTACCAGCATAAGGTGGTCAAATCTGGAAGGACATAGGGTATCCAAGGCTCCATCGCCACTATCGACGGTAACAGATCCAGAAAGCTTATTAAGCTGGACCGGCTTAGGACGCTAATTGCAATAATGACAGGACACTGTCTCCTGCTGAAACACGCAAAGAGACTCAAATTGTCCGATACGGGCCTTAGTACACTCTGCGGTGATCTACAAGCGGTTGAGGACATTACACACATACTGTGCGAATGTGAGGCAACATCGCGTTGCCGATGGAAATTTGTATGAAAATACTTCTTCGACAACTTACAGGAAATAGACGGCACTAATTTCAAAGGCTTTCTTTGGTTTTGCAGAGAAATTGGGTGTTTTGCCAGGGAGATTGCTTAGATTTTTGTGATTGGCCGTTTTTTCGAAATCATATGATCATCAGATGTTTCCTTCAATAAGTTCATGGTTTCGTTTTCTATATGGCATATAGAGCCAACGTCCTGGAAACACATCTCTTCAACATATATGCCATTTAATCGGGGAACAAAAAAGTCGTTAATCATGAATCTTTAGAAAATACAATTCACCATAACACGAAGGTTGGCTTAATTTTAAAAAGAAAAATGCTGTCCGATGATACAACGGTGCCTCGATGACCTCATGTGGATTACCTTTGCTCCAAATGCGACAGTTTTGCTTATTGACATACTCATTGAGCCAAAATTGAGCCTCATAGCTGAACATAAAAACAGTATATCCAATGCCAGTTGTTTTTAAGACCATTCGCCAAACGATGGTCATGCGACTTGAATTCTTGCGCGAGCTAGATCTTGTAAGCCTTCAAACGCAGATCTTTGCGTAAAATTGTCCATAAAGTGGACGGACACAGATCAAGACGTCCATTCGATAACATTGGATCTTCTTTAGGACTCTTCTAAACGCATACATTATTCTCTTCAATACGGACTCTTCTTATGCATCTCAGAGCCATTGCATTTTCCAGACTATTGAATAAAAATGACGCGGATTTGACAAATATAATGTCTAAAGTCAGTACCGTGTTTAAGGAACAAGCTTTACTATGATTTGAAAACGATATTTTCAAGACCTTGTACAAATTTTATATTACAAGATAATCGAAGAAAATGAGATCATTGACGAACTTCTAAGATATGAAGGAGGACCTTATTGGATCTGTATAGTGCTCACTGAGTCCACGGTTTGAACTTCATCTTACGGGTTGATTTCTTATGAGCAAACAATCAAACTAATTCTTTCGAGCTCTCTTGGAAGCCAGAAACTGTTTGCCGTACAGGCTACGTAGGTTTTGTTAAAGTGACTGTTGGGAAGAGACCAACCCACTTAGGCCTGTTGGCCCTTTGTGATGTCACGTGGATGTATGATTCTCTTACTCTAGAAACCAATTTAAGCCTTTGACGAAGAGAATGAGGCTTTTAACGTCTGTTTTGTTTACATTGCTTAAGGCATTGTAGAAAAAGGCTTCTTAAAAGAGTTTTCTTTTTTGGAGGAGGCTGACATGAACAAAGAAGGTGGGGGATTGTCTCCCCCTTCTTCTCGTCCATGTAGCTTCTGCAGAACTCGTTTGTAAACATGCCAAGCCTTCTTGCATGTTTACCTAGAAGATAGTGTCCAGTGATGAATCCTATGATAGCGCTGAGATGTTTTCTGTTTTAAAAAATCAGACTCTTAGTACGATTCAGATTGGTTGTTAGACATGTTGACCCAAGGTTTGTTCTTCTATTCTAGTGGTTCTAATATTGGAAGGTTCAGCGGCACTACAGTTCCCTGGAATATCTCTATGCCTTGGCACCCACAAACCTAAACGTTGACCTGCTCTACCATATCAATGGGAGATGATTGGCAGTCTGTAATGGTTTTTGAGTTAAACAAACGTGAGTGTAGGTATTTGATACGAGTAGCTTCCTGACGGTCAGAATAGTTTCAGATATCCTTGCAAATATTAAGTTTTTCTTCAGACAGGTCAGGGCTTCCTTAATTACCAGGATTTCCGCCTGGAACACGCTACAGTGATTGGAAGGTGTAGTCGATATTCTCTCGTAGGATTCCTAATGTGTTAAGAATATTTGCATGGCCAAAAAGTTTATTTGTCCACTGTGTAGTTGCTCTAAGGCGAATAGCTCCATTGGCGGCTGCTTGTCAGCTGAAAATGTCGTGGGGTGTCAAATGAAACATCATATCCAGAGCAGCGGAGGGAGTTATGCGTAGAACTCCGCTTATGCTCAGGCATGCTATTCTTTGGCCTTTGCTTAGCTTCATGCAGTTGAGTGCTTTGTCTAAGGCTGTCCACCATACAACCACCCCGAAGGTGAGTATCGGTCTTATAACCGGGTCGTATAGCCAATGGACAATACGAGGTCGGAGGCCCGATTGTTCCCGATGACTTTGTTTTAAGAGAAAAATGATACTGAGGCTTTCCTCGCTCTTTCTTCAGTATTAGGTTTCCAGCTTAGTTTCTTGTCGAAAAGTGTACCCAAATATTTCACTGTGTCAGGGAAGGCGAAGCTGATACCGTTCATTAAGGGTTGGCCTATGGTCGAAATAATATAATTCCTAGAAAAGAGGACAAGGTCGGTTTTATGAGGGCTTATTCCCAATCCACAACGATCCGTCCAACGTGAAATTGTGTTGAGATTATACTGCAGGAGTTATCTTATAATATAAAGATGTCTTCCTGAGACGGCTATGGCAACGTCATCCGCATACGCAACCACTCTGCTATCTCCCTCTGCCAGGTATATCAGTAGTTCGTTGACCACTTAGTTCCAGAAAAGGGGTGAAAGGTGCGAAGAGTGAGTCATTGGGTGAGATTGCCAATGTACTGTGTTCTTAAAGACATCTTCTATGTCCAGGAAAGCGACTTTTAAAAGTGTAAAGCGCCAGCTACGATGTTCATTTTTATTTTCTCTACCCTTATTCGGTTTACGACGGCATCAGGCCGCATGTACAAGACACTGATATCGTGGGCACAGATACTGTTCTTACTTTTATATTTTTCAGCAACATATTGCCTCTTTACGAATTGCTGGAACATATAAGGATATATCGACCTGCTTCTTTGCCGCCGTGACGAGTATATTAAGGAGGTAAAACTGCGTTTATTATAGTGTTCTATGAGTATTTACTAGATTTCCTTGTTATCCGTAAGCTATACTTCACAAAGATGTAATCTGTGTATATATTGCAAGTCTTTGGATTAATTTTAAGCACTCATGTTAAAATTTGTCACTAACATCAGCCATTGGAATATCAGGGCAGCGAAAAGTAAATTTTAAGAAGAGCTAAAGCACCTTTACTCTCTACAATATCTTGAGCTTGTCATACAGACTGTAAAAGCCATAGTAAAGTCATAACAATTATGCATAAGAATCACAATAAAAAAAAAAAAAAACTGTATACATCATAAAGTCTTTTAGGCGTGCTTGCATGTATAACATAATACTTAGCACTGTAGCCGGAGTTGTAGCAAGGCATTTGTATATTTGAACATTTATACAAGAACCTTTGTTCAAAGTTCGTCCTACTCAAGGCAACTAACAGGTCTGTCACGTTGCATTGCCTCACAGATGAATACACACCCTTTCATGGAAAAATATTAAAACCACGATTTCTCCGGCACGTATCCTTTGCTTTTTTATGGTTTATACTAATTTTCTGAAAATTTTCTCACTCACACTTTCCCAAATACAAGTACAAGTAACAAGGCAAACTTTGTGCCTTTACTCGTAGCATCTCGACGTTTTATTCTTCACTTTCAGTCGAAAATCTACACTAGAGGGTGAAGGGTAAATATCTCACGTATTCCATGCCGTACACAACCTTCCATCGTGTTGTGGAGAAAAAAGTACAAAAAAAAAAACGGCAAACAAACAGCCACTTCTCCCGCTGGATGCTCATAAAATCAGAAAGAAAACTGAAAAAACATATTCAGTACTCGAGCCTTCCACTACACCATCACCCTTATAACCTTCAAGCAATTTGCTAAAAAAAAAACAAAAAATAAGAAAGCATCATCAAGTTAAAGGGTTAAGACATTGAGTTCGGCGGACGGATATTTTATCCTTAAACGTAAAATGGCCTAGATTTTCCCGAATTCGCCGTTATTGGTTGTGGGGGGGACTTCTTGGTCCAACTAGGACGAGGGAATAATAAAAAACTGAGCAGAAATGGCGTTTTAGCGCCTGAGTTATAAATTTTCTCCCTCGCGTACTCATAATAAATGGAGCACCATCGGATACGGAAGGACCTTCGATTTAGCTTTGGGTGGATTTTTCTTTTTTTTTGCCCAACGCAGCGGAGCAAGTTGGTCTTTCGTATTTAGCATTCAATTTGTTGGCCGATTTTTCGTTCGTGGCAGTCGAGGATAAAGCGACGAGAATAGAAAGTGTAATTTGTGAGCTAGAGGAAATTGGAATATAACTTTTTTTGATTTCTCTTTTTTTTTTCTTGTTTTTTTTTTTGGTCTGAGAGAGATTTTGTTGTCTGGCCAGGAAATAGAAAACCATTGAATGGATTCCTTTTTTTTTTGTTTTCATTTCTTTTGTGATTTAATCCGTAAATCAATCGTTATGATGTATGAATTTCAGGGGACGACGACGTTAACAAAAACAAAAAAAAAACAACGAAACAACGAAAGCAAATATGAATCGTAAACAAATACGAATCCTTTCAAAAGGATCAACAATCCATTATGATTTTTTTTTCTCGCCTTTTCCGGTTTTTTATTGGCAGGCGATGGATTTTATTTGTGATTGTTAGTTCCATTCGTACCTATTTGTGGATTTTTTGTGCTAAATTCAGATAGCAAAAGTACTGAACGTGGAGCAAACAAGCTTACCATTGGCAAAGAAGGATATATTTTTTTTGTTCAGCGAAAATATCCTTAACGTCGGATAACAGGCCACCTGATATATACGAGCAGTGTACTTGTTTTATAAAATCTTAATTAATTTTACGGATATAGCAATGTTTTGCTTTAAACGAGATTATTATGCAACCATTCTACTCGTACTGCAGTATGAAAGGATACCACTCGTATTGTGAGAATTGATTAATTAAAATACATAGACGAGAAATCCTGGGTGATACGAGTATAACCATCACTTAGTTATGAAGTCCTCATTAAACATAATGGCTTCACTGTGGAATTATTTTGCTTTCCTCTTGATTATCCATTTCTCAGCTTCATCCGTCGGAGTTTAATAGAAAGGTCTTCCTGAAAATAATACTTAACTCTCAGAGATGGTTGGACATCTTTTCTTGGTAGCCTTCATCATGAGATTTAAAAACAAAAGTTCTGATAAAAATATTCTGAAAAATAAACATCTATGTGGAGATACCTGCAAAGATGTGGCCTGCTACATACAACTTGGGGATCTCTTTAGTCGACCATTTATTTTCAAAACGGACTTGAAAAAAAAAATTTTCACTTAACATCCTTGAAGTGCTTGTGATGTGAAACACAAACTACGAGTTCTACAGAAGCAGCATTCGATCTTCTAATCAATATTACTATTCTAAAAATGTGTAAGAAGGCTACAAATAGTTCTTAGATGGATTTTAGAGTTCGATTTCTATCTTGACTTCGGAGGTCTAAGAAATTTCTTAAGCTTAGCTTTGGCAAACTTCAAGTCTCTTTTGAAATTGAGGCAGCATAAATGTCAATCAGCTGGTAGCCCACTGCACTGCTCTTCTACTCGTACTTAGAGGACACATTCCTTCCCTGCCAAAGGAAAATATCATATAAAATAGACAGTTAGAAAGACTTTTATCGCTTGCTCGGAAATATTTACGGAAAGCACTCATGAAACATCTTTAGGAATGAAAAAAACATCGTATACGAGTAAGTACATCAAATTGAACGCTGAAAACATTTCGCTTAGGTTGTATCATATCCCAGTCATGAGATTTAAAATAGCTACACCTGTTTGCCAATAAATATTTTATGACGAAGGCTCAACAGTTCGGTGTCAGCCCTATTAATTTAATTTAATTTATTTGGCTTAATACAAGTAAAATCTAACTTAAAACTTACAGAACGATTTAAGAGCTAGGGACCAAGGAAGTGTTGAAGAAGATCTATTTTAAGACGAGATAGGTTTGAGTTGACTTTTCGAACCATACGAGAGATTGGTTTATTGAAAGCATAAGAGGTGCTATGGCTTGAAATATAGAAGAGCCGAGGGCATCGTAAATTACGAAGGTAGGTAAGTATTGAAGGAAATATAATTGTAGAGGGTGGTGCAATCTACCGAAATGGAGAGCAGACCATGGATGAACAGAATGTTAGCTACGTGTCTCAGTTCTTCTGGGGTATTCAAGCGAAGAAGTTCAAGGTGGTCTGCAATAAGATAACCATGGCAAGGAAGTCCTCAAATCGCAAATCGAAAGAAACAGCTTTTAGAAAGAAATGCTTTCTATTCGGGATAAGGAGTGCCATCGAAAAAATTTACCCTAATAAAAAATACAATAAGCTTCGGATATGCACGTGGAATGTTAGATCCCTTAATAGAACACGTGCAGCCGAGCAATCAGCGGAGGCCCTAGACTGCTGCAAAGCAGACGTAACCGTCATCCAAGAAATGCGATGGGATGAGCCGGACAAAAAGAGTATGAAAAACTGCGACATCTACTACGGTGATTTTTATCGACGGCAAAACTAGCGGCTATTTGGATGCGGATTCGTTGTTGGAGGCAGCTTTAGCAAAGAAGTCTTGGTTTTCCTTCATGTGAACGAGCACCTCGTAGCAATCCGCATCAAGGCTAAATTCGCCAACATTAGCCATATATGCGCACATGCCCCCACAGAGGAGAAAGATGACGAAGGATGCCTTCCACGAGCTCCTTAACAAGATCTACGAGCAATGCCCTAGCTATGACATTTAAATTGTCCTCGGTGATTTTAATGCAAAGCTAGGAAGAGAGAGTATTTTGGTGGAACAATCGGAAAATACAGCCTGCACAACACCACCTCCGATAACGGATTCAGGCTAATCGACTTTGCGGCGGGGCGAAACATTGTCGTAGCTAGCACGCGGTTCCCACATCTCGACATACACAAGGGGACTAGGAGAACTCCTGATCAATCAACAGTCAACCAGATTGATCACATTGCGATCGACGCAAGACACTCCTCCAGTATTATGGATGTCCGTACGTTCCGAGGAGCCAACATCGACTCGGACCATTACCTTGTTGTACCCAAGGTACGGTTGCGGATATCCCAAACTACGCCAAGACAAACTAATGCCGTGAGAAAATTCGACGTCAGACGGCTACAATCACAAGAGATCGCCAAGTCCTTT
Organism: Volucella inflata; assembly: GCA_928272305.1. Classification (NCBI taxonomy): domain Eukaryota; kingdom Metazoa; phylum Arthropoda; class Insecta; order Diptera; family Syrphidae; genus Volucella; species Volucella inflata. Next base: position 52,863,408 of record OV743720.1, on the reverse strand, counting down.
TCCGATCGAGTGTCTCTTAATCTCTTAAAGGGTCCAATGCCGCCAGCATCGGGCATCAAGGACCATTGGAAACACTGCCAAAACGCCATCAGAGATGCCGCTTCTGATGTGCTGGGTTTCACTCGTCCACCACAACGGAACCCCTGGTTCGATGATGAATGCCGGCAAGCACATGCAGCTAAGCAAGATGCATATAAAGCGGAGCTGTGAAGGTAGCTATATCGAAGCTTAAGTCCAACAAAGCTGCTGGAGTGGATGGCCTGACTGCCGAGCTCTTCAAAGCGGCAGGCGATGACTTGGTAAGGAGCATACACCAACTCATCTGTAAAATATGGTTGGACCAAAGTATGCCCGATGAATGGAACCTCAGTACTGTTTTTCCGATTCTCAAGAAAGGAGACCCTCTGAACTGCGCCAACTACAGAGGCATCAGTCTCCTTAACATCGCATATAAGATCTTATCCGCCATATTGTGTGAACGCCTGAAGCCGTTTTTCAACAACCTGATAGGTCCATATCAGTGTGGCTTCAGGCCAGGAAAGTCCACCATCGACCAGATATTCACACTACGGCAGATCTTGGAGAAGACCCATGAGCTTCAGATCGATACCCACCACCTATTCATCGATTTTAAGTCCGCGTATAACAGCATCTATGGAGACGGGCTATATAGAGCAATGTCTAGTTTTGGCATCCCTGCCAAACTCGTCCGTCTGTGCAGGATGACGATGGAGAATGCACGCTGCTCCATCAAGGTCGGTAAAGATCTCACCGAGACCTTTGATGTCCAGAAAGGATTTAGACAAGGCGATGCGCTGTCATGCGATTTTTCCAACATCGTACTTGAAAGAATAGTGCAAAACTCACGAGCAAACACAAGAGGCACTATCTTTCAAAAGTCCGTCCAACTACTCGCATACGCCGACAATATTGATATGATCGGGAGAAAGCAGCGTGATGTCAGTGGCGCTTTCGCGAGTATTGAGACGGAAGCGGCGAAAATGGGTTAAGCGGTCAATGAGGGCAAGACCAAGTATATGCTGTCAAGCAAAAAGGACAACCAACACCGACGTCTCGGACAGAACGTCACCCTCGACAGATATAACTTTGAGGTAGTTAAGGACTTTGTCTACCTAGGCCCCGCTATAAATACAGACAACGACACCAGCGCTGAGATCAAGCGAAGAATAACTCTTGCCAACCGCTGTTTCTTTAGGTTAAGAAGGCAATTGAGTAGCAAAGCCTTCTCTCGGACAACAAAAGTCACCACCGTCACCGGTCCTGCTCTGTGGCGCAGAGGCATGGACATTATCAAAAATGGATGAGGGTGTTCTTGCTTGCTTCGAGAGAAAAATTCTTCGGGTGATCTTCGGTCCCGGAAACTGGAGGCAGCTAGCCAGGGATCGAGCTGGCTGGAGAAACTTGTTGACTGAGGCCTAGGTCCACCCCGGACTGTAGCGCCACCTAAATAAAAGTAAAAAATTCAGTAATAATAGAAATTAAAAAATTAAAAAAAGAATTTCCTTCATGTCTCCAAATCTGTAAAAATTAACAATAAAAATTAAACTTTACTTTTAACAATTTTTTTTAATTTTTTCAGGAACACCCTCCATCATTGTTTTTATAGTCCCATCTGTCTCCTTTTAAGAGCTATTTTCCAATATTTTTTGAATTCTTCCAGGGTGTTGACAGTTTTTTTTTTGGTGGCCCTTAACTCTTTTTTGACCAGGGCCCAATATCTTTCAATTGGCCTAAGTTCTGGCGAATTCGGAGGGTTGGCCTCTCTGGACACCACCGAAACGTTGTTTAGCTCATACCAATCCATCGCTCTCTTTCCATAGTGACATAACGCAAGATCAGGCCAAAATAAGGGAAGTTCTCGATGATTGTTTTAAAAAGGCCTTAAGCGCTTTTGCAGGCACTCATTTACATAAATTTCGTCATTAATTGAGCCAGTCGTGATGAAAGCTTGACTTCTGAGCCCACAAGAACAAATTGCTTGCCAAACAAGAAATTTTTTTTGGAAATTTCCCTTTGGGTTGGGTTCGAAACTGTGCTTTAACATTTCCTTTGCCTTTGGCAGTATACAATGCCTGCCCCTGAAGCTTTTTGAAATCAACAAAAACATACGATTCATCGTCCATTGAAAAAGTTTTGCCCGTTGTTTTGCATCCAAATTTGGAACCTTTTGGACTATGAGTGTTTTCAAGACCGTATTTCTCTTCACTTTATGAATTAAACAATTTGGACATTCTGCTTTTTTTTTGCCAAATTACGTTCAGATATGTTTGGATTTTTTTCAAGAAAGCTCAAAATCTTAGTGAACTTTTTTTTTGGTTCATAAAACCAGTTTTTCGACCAGATCCCTCTTTTCTTTCAACTGACAGGTTCTCTTTATAATTCTTAATAGCAGTAGCAACTGCATTCCCAGCATTATAAGAAAGATGAATTTGAGTGATTTTTCTGTTATTTTTGTGAAGTAAATTCAAAATGAGAGTGGGTAAAGTCTTTCGATGGCACTCTTTATGTGAGCTTGCTGAGGGGGGGGCCATGCTTGGCTAGCATATTTGAAAAGGGATCGGATAAAGGTAATGTAGAGGGACGTGGTGACATACTTATTTTACTTTAAGTGGCGCTTATGTCCGGGTTGGACCTGGGCCTCAGTCAACAAGCGTCTCCAGCCAGCTCGATCCCTAGCTAACTGCCTCCAGTTTCGCACGATAAGTTGGCTAAGGTCCCCCTCCACTTGCGTGTGCAAGCAACCAAGAACACCCTAATTCTTTTTTGATAATGTCCACTCCTCTGCGGCATAGAGTAGGACCGGGATTGCTAAGGTCTTATAAACTGTGACTTTTGTGGTCCGAGAGAGGGCTTTACTACTCAATTGCCTTCTTCGCCCAAAAAAAGGCGATTGGCAAGAGTTATTCTTCACTTTATCTCAGTTCAGAGGGTCTCCTTTCTTGAGATTCGGACAAACAATGCTGAGGTTCCATTCTTCCGGCATACTTTCGTCCGACCATATTTTACTGATGAGTTGGTGTATGCTCCTTACCAAGACGTGGTGACATAGAGGTTGGAAAATTCTTTAGACCATCGTCTTATAAAACCAAGGGAAGAGTTGGCTTTATGGATTATCTCATCAATATGCGAGGGAAGTTTAACTCCCTATCATACAATACTTCAAGGTAGCGAAGGAAATTTATACGACCGTGCAGTAAATAAGGTCGAGCAGCAGCTTTTTGAACTTACGTGACAAGGTCATAGATTGACATTTGGAGACATGTAGGTCTATCAATCTTTTTGACACCAAAAGCAATGAGGTCTAGAAAATAAAGAGCTTCGCATGGCATTTCGTAAACTATTGTACAGATAACGAATGAATCATGATATTTCAGAATAAACTGATAAGCATTCGTACATAAGCATGATAATTTTATGGGATCTTTGTTGGTGAAAATAGTGTCAAAACGAAGTGAAGAATAGATGATTTTAGAGACTGTCAACACAACGGACAGTTAAAGTGTGTCCTAATTATGTAGATTAGTTCCAATGTTTTGAGTTTAATCTAACAGATACTGCCGGTCTTAGAAGCATAAAACCGAATTTAGTTCCAGTTTTCACCAGATTAAAATTTTTTATTAACACTTAGGGACACCTATGTATATATTGGGCTGTACTATACTCGTAAGTTTTTCGGTTGTTTTCTTGAAAATAATGTTGATGGTTTCGGAAAATATCTCTGTATACCGTTGTGAAACTGTTGTTGTTTATTCCAAGAGTAAGGGTTATCCCTTACTGTTTTTAGTGCTCAAAACATTTTTTGAAAATGGAGGGTACGAAAGTGCACTTTCGGCATATTTAACTTATTTTCCTTAAAAAAGGTATCAAAGATACAGAGACGCAACCGGAGATTAGCAGCGTGCATGGAAAATCGGCTAAAAGCACTATGGTCTGTGAGGTTTTTTTGATATGGAACCCACTTGAGGTATTCCTGAACATAGTGGTTACGGGAGACGAAAAATGGGTGGTTTACAATAACATTCGGCGTAGGACGTCATGATGGGCTTCTGGTATAACACCGCAATCGGTGGGTAAACAAGTTTTTTAACGGACAGAGGCGAACAGGAACAGGTCTTTCCAAAACAATTTGGACAACAGGCAATTCAATTCCGAAGATGAGATCAAAACGTACGTGGAAAACTTTTGTACTTACTGACTTTTACAAAACAGGCATTCTGTCTGTTCCAGGTCGTTGGAAGAAAGTGATAGACCATGATGACCAATATCTGGATTAAATATAAACTTTTGTACAAAAACGTGTGTTTAACTTCGACCCTAAATAAACAGAAGAAATGTATAATTGATCAGCCTAATAATTCACAGTTTTCTTATCAACATCAAACGTGGGGTGATACGCGTAATGAGAGTATATGTAAAGATCTTCTGTTTTTGTCAAACCGGATAATGACTTTAGACGTTAATATTCTCTTTTTACAACCAAGGACCAGAGGAGTGAGGAAAATATGTATGCTTACCAGGCAGATGGAAATGCTGTGGGTGTTTAGGAGGGGATAAAAGATGTGACCCATATTGGACGCCAATTGCTATGAATAATTCAATTTTCGGCAACTATCTTTTGAATCAAAAATAATTCAGAATTCAATTTATTCCCAAAATGAGTTCACTACCGAATAGCTAAAAAACAAAAACAAAACACTGTGGCGCTGGCAGCCCGGTATGGGCCATGGCCTAGCTTCTTGACACTCATTTGTGTTGCTCATGTTGTCATTTTTGTCACATCTGAGCGGGGCCCTACGGTTTATCGCCGAGTCCGAACGGCACTCCTTAGAAGCTTTTTCGTAAGCAATTTTACTTTCGGGAGTTTGCCATTGCCCGCCGAAAGGGTGATGGTGATTTGAAAAATTGTTGGTGACCCAGCCTGGAATCGAACCCAGACTGTCTGCGTGATAGTCCAATGAGCTAACTATCGCGCCATCGCCATCGCCCTACCGAATAGCTCCTTGACATAAAATTTATAGCTCCATACCATCTTTGTAAAGAATCACGAAACGAGTGAAAAGGAAAGAATGGGTAGTAGGAACCGAAATAAACTCACAAAAGCCAACATCACAAAGACTTTCTTTTTAACGTTTCAAAGCCTTATTATATGGGTAATACGGTTTTCGCATCAATCTTTCGACCGATTCAATAGGAATCCGAACGATTTTGTGCGACGGTTTCTCACCATGGAGTCCACCACTACACGCCAGAAATGAAACAGCAAACGAAGCAGTGCGTGGAAGCTGGTAGTTCAGCGCCAAAGAAAGCGAAGGAAAGATCATGTCCAGCTTGCTTTGGGATGCCGAAGGGATCCTTTTAGGAAAATGGTAGGCAAATTTCAGCCGAATATAACTACAACCTTCCTGACCAGCTGGATGTCAAAATTCGAAAAGAGGCTTGAAAATCATCTTTCACCAGGACAGTGTACCTGTTCACAAGGGAGCGCTTCCGATGGGAAAACCGCAGGATTTGGGGTACAGTTTGCTCGGCTATACCCTCTTTTCTGCTGATTTGGCTCAGACTTTCATCTCTTCCAAGCTTGAAGAAATTTATATCTGGGAAACGCTTCGCATCCAATAAAGAAGTTAAGAGGGCCGTAAATGTATATATAGTATATATCGTACATTTTCACAACCTTCCAAACTCTGACTTTCGGAAAGGAGGTCTCTAACTGATGTTAGAGAAACGCTGGACCAAGTATGTTAAAGTCAAGGCAGATTATTTTCGAAAATAAAACCAGTTTGTAACTGACAATCGTAGTCTTCCATTGTCAGGCCGAGATTTTCTCACCTTACCCTCGTAGTTTGGATTTCAGGTTCATGTTTCCCTTTCTGAAACAGTTAGCTATTTCGTCCCTTCTGTGTTACACCCTCTGTCAGTCAAAACTCACAAATTAAAAATTAATTAACGTAAAACTTTTAAATTTTAATCAAAGGAAAAAAAACATTGCTCCCTCCTTGGGGTGTTATAACGTAGGATATGGTCATCTCTTTATCCATCGATTGTATAGCCCGTTGCTAACTCCATGCATTATTCGCTTTCACATCAGTTGGGGATGTGATGTTGCAGCCGCATCCACATCAATTCTGTAATGTGATGTTCTTCAAGCCCCTACTTGGTTTAGATCTTGTTAGAGTTTAGATTCCAGTGATCATACCTTTATCACGTCATTATCATATTGGGGTGTCTGTCTTCAAAACAATCCATCGACGGTTTTCAGACGTCCTATCTGATGCTACCCCTTGCTTGTCTCCCGTCTGTCAACAATGGTGTTTTTGGTGCACTTCCTGTGACATTCTAGGCTCGTTGTTCATCGTGAGTTACTCTTCCGTCTTAAGAGCTTAGTCGACCAGTAATTCTCGCGGACCTGTGTCTGATGTTAGTGGACCACTGACTGATGAGACTAAAGCTGCTCCTCAGCTCCTCTAGAGCCAGGTATTGCTACTCAAAAAAAAAACGCAAAAGGGATGATATTAGAGAAAAAGTGTCGCAACTGATGCTGACAAATTTATCGCAACTATTGTGTAAATATATATGTATACGCGTGGATACCTGTGCAAATGCTCTTTTGCATATGCTCGGAAAACGCCCTTAGGAGTACGATTAATAAGGGAATTCGCTTTTTATGCAGAAAATTTTTTCAGGAATAGTAAAACCAAACTCATGCTTTGAAGAACAAGGGACCTACAACATCGATCAAGCAGACAAAAGGTCACAATAGACAGCTGTTAGGTGCATGCTCCTCACTAAAGCGTTGACTTTCAAAGTCCCCTATGAGCAATTTGAATACTCGTCGTTCAGGAAGTGACAATAAGCTGGTTTTGTGAGATACTTATATCAGAATTTGTCATATAACTTTTGCAGATCAATTCCTGTTGCCAATTGTAACAATTGTAAATATTTTCATAGAGTACATACTAGTTTCTTGTTTTTCTAAGGCTCAAACTAAAAAGGCCCATAGTTCTATCTGTGTGTGAAAATAGTTTCTAGTTTAGCACGAGATACTCAAAAAATAACTTCTATAGGATTTAATACTTCGGACATTCATCCAAAAGTAATCGCTTTAAAAATGTGTCATCCTATTGCATTTTGTTGTTTTAAACGTTTTTCTAATTGACATCGTTCGCTTATAGCTGGCTTGTTATGGAATTCATCACATTTGTCATCGTTATCCCATCGATTCGCTATTGTTGTTGATATCCCCTTTGATCTATTCAACGTCAAGGGTGGTGGTCCTGTGGTTGGTGGTTATTTGAACAATGGACATAATGCTGACAGTAATCGGGTCCCCCCGTAAAACTTGGCGAAGAAAAGAAGTAGTATAGTGTGGTCGCAAAGGGTGACTGCAACACACTTGTGGTTATGGTGGAGATGTCGAACTGCCGGGGATTGTGGTCATTCAAGTGATGTTGATGTAAAGTGTGACTGGCAATCTTCGAGTTCCAACTCATGTGGTAAATTGACTTGTCAAATTCTTTCCAACGTTCAGTGGCAGGGATTTTAGTTGTTTCTTATTGTATCATTGAAGAAGATGGCAATTTTGATACCGATGAAACATGTCATCACAAAATGGTGTGATATGTGTTTAACTTCAATATAGGCAATTTGGAATGGCTATAGAGGGAACTTTGTGGAAAACTTTACGAAAGTTCGTTTCATAGTTTGTCCCAGTAAGAATTAGGATTAGGTTCTTTCTTTGACTTGTGTATTTCCATGGTAATTGTACATCCTCTCTCAATGTTTCGAGAGCGACCAGTTCATTTTCGGTCCATCACGCATATTTCGAAAAAATGTAGGTAGTATTCCTATTACGTATCTTGTTAAGCATGATATGAAAGGGAAAGAATGGAGTTAATCTCATATTTGTAGTTAACCTGCAGATATTCGTGTTCTAAAACTGTTTGTTGGCGAATAGTTGGTGGGCAAGAGAAATGAGAAACATTCTCAGTTCAAGTCATTAAACCAACAAATATTGTGCCTTCATTGGGATCAATTTACAATATGCCATCATTTTGCAAGACTTTCGCAAGTCCCAACGGAAAGCAATTGCTTCACTGGAGCAAAAAAAAATTATCGACCAAAAAGTGTGATGATAATATTTATATCAGATGCTACTTAAGGATTTGGGAATAATTCATCTCCTATACGGTAGGGTAAACTAATCACCGGGCATCATTTCCACAAATAGAAATTTCATAGAAACAAGCTTTGCAATAGGCATTTAAATTTGCCAACCGCAACTTTGTCGGGCAAAAGAAACTAGGCTCAATGAATAAAGCATCACATACCGAATCCTTAGAGGCATAACTCTGCCAGTTGCGGAATACAATTTTCAAAAAATTAGAGTACTGGAAAGCTAGTAAAAGATTTCACAAATCTTATCAATACAGGATTAAATAAAAATCTCCACATACTTGATCAGAACGTTCCCGCCAACACACACAGAGATAGATGTACTCTTGGCTACGTTACTTTTGCAAATGTCAAGCTATGATGCTAAGATTTAGAGGGAATATAAACAACAGATGTACCAACTCAACAAAAAAAAACAGAACTCAAATCGGAACAATGCAAGTGCCACACAGTGGTTATTCCGGGATTTTTCTGATCTTGGTAGTACTTATGATGTTTATTGATTCTAGCCTTCGACACATCATGCCATGAATAGCTCTTATAAAGTCTTAACAGGTTTGGTATAAGAAAATGGCATAGCAAAATGACTCGCACGTTATTTATCAGAAGGAACTATGAAAGCGAGGGTTTGTGATGTGTTAAGCGAAGATAAACCGAGCTGGTGCCACCAAATCGTTCAAAATTGGAACCATTGTCATTTCATTTCATTTTAAATGCATTTTTATTTTCTTCAATTCAGTAATTCTTACATGCTAGACAAAAAACGCTTAACAATTAGCTTAATTAACTTAAAATTATCTTATTCTAACTTACTGGCCCCATGCGGACACTCTAAGTTAAACCTAACAATTCAATTTTGTCTTTCGACTAACCGTACAGATATTTATTACTTTTTTTTTTTTTTACATTAGAAATAATTACAACTAAGAAAACATTTTTTTTTTAAATTTAAAAACTTTGTGTATTTACATTTTTTGTTATAAAATAAAACTTAAGACTAAAAACTACGAACTACCTAAAATAAATCTTAATCTACTTCACCTACTTAAACTATCTTATTATATAAGTATTATTTCTTAGATATTTTTTTTTTGGTGTGAATCAACACCACTTTTTTCAGAGAGAGTTACCCATCTCTGTTGGGTCTGCGCACGCTATGGCATGGTGAAGTGAACCTATCAATGTTGAAAAGGATTGGCGAATTGACCGCACCTTGTTGCAGACCGTTTTTTGCACCCGTGCACTGTTTCTTCGATTTGTTCCATTGGATATCAGAAACCAGTTTAGACGTGGCATGAATAACATCATGCCCCGCCTTGAAACCGAATTGATTATCCGGAACTACATTTCTGTCCTCAACCCACTCTATTGATGACTTTTTCGAAAACCTTACTGATATTTGGAAGGAGACTGATCGACCGGAGATTCGCCGGATTGGAGGTGTCTTTATCCCTTTTGGGGATGGGAGTTACCTCCGCAGTTTTCCAATGCGCTGGATAATGTGCATTATTCATTGCATTGTTAAACAGGGTGGTATAAATGTCCACCGCTTCTAGTGGGAGATGTCGAAGCACAATGTTCGGTATTCCATCGGTTCCCACTGATTTCTTACTTCTAATTGTGTCGAAGATCGTTTGAAGCTCTTCCTTCGAAATGAACGGGGATTGTTCCCTTTCATTGGCGATGACATTATTTGCCATATTCTCGTCACTGAACTGGGTGAAACCCGAGTTCTCGATTCGCCAGTTCACTATTTCATTTCGAAGGAAGAAAGTGTGGAGAAGGACTCGATTTTCCAGGTCGTGGTTCGGATCAATGATGTCATTTGTCTTGTACACTTCCTGGAAAGTTGCTCCTATAGCCTCGAACTTCTCCTGCGGATCTTCGATCACAAAGAAGTTGTCATCATCAATAGCCTCATTTGGATCTATGCCTGCTGTTGAAAGTATGCGTTCATTGTCTGTCGTTCGGGCGATTTTAAGACATGAAAGGTCGTTTTGATCTTTCTTATTTATTTGCGGGAACATATTCGGGTTACTGGTGTTTACAGCCTGAATTTTGTTTTTCCAATACAAACTTACAGAAGACCTGTAATTTTCTTTTATTAATGTTTGGAGGTTTTTGATCGACAACTTTAATGTCAAAATCTACGGGTTGTGTCTGTCGGTAAACTGTCTGTACAAGGTCTTGAGTCTTGAAAGTAGTCTACTTTTATGTCGGAGAAGTGCGTCAATAGTTGCATTGCGGAAAAAGTCTTCGATGTCAGTGTGTTGATACCGAGGTATCGTTTTGTCCATAGTCCGTTTAATTGTCTCGTCCATTGGTTTTAGATACCTGTCAATCTCCTCGTTTGACAGATTTCTGTTGGACTGTGGATAGAGCGAATTTGAGGAGAGTGCTCTTGTCAGTGTCCTGGAGAAGTGTGTCCAACGCACTCTACTATAGTTGTAGGAATGCCTTTGAACATACTCATCCAATTCCGCATTTTCGTTCGGAACGGTTATTTCGGTACTACGACCGCAATGTTCACTGTCATACACAAAAGTGCGAAGACAGTTTACAGTTTGTTAGTTCGTACCTGTCACTTGTATTCGTGTGTCAAACAACAGGAGGTCCAAATAGGAGCCATGTCTAGGAAACGACGGACTATCCGTCACCTTTATGCCGAGTCTATACATCACACTGTGTTGACCCCACCAATTGAATAGTAGGTTCCCTCTAGTGTTTGGTGTATTAATTCCCCAATCGGTGTGTTTGGCGTTGAAATCTCCGCCGACAATGAAATAGTTTTCTTCCAATTCCAGTCTCAGGAATCGAAAAAGTGTCTCGAGCTCTGAGATGAATAGGGTGGATTGAGTAGCCTTAGGTGCATAAACAGACACCATGTATAACCGCTTTCCACTACGGAGAGGGATATACATGATGCATGCTTCTAGCACCTGAAACCTACGTACTACACGACTGTATATTCATTTAAAATGTATACCTTTTCTTACGAAGATTGCAACGCCTCCTCCTTGTATGGAGTTGGGTCGATTTTATACCTTCTGTGCCTCATTTTGTGCTTAGTTTGTTAGCTTAGTTTTGCTAACCAAAAGCACATCAGGGGCTTGGTCTTTAAGCAACTTAAACAGTGTGGCTCTTCGCTCAATTCTAATCAGTGAATTAACATTCACTGCAAGGACCTTCAGGGTTTGCTCCGCCATGTACGTACCCATTACGACTGAAGGTGCGTTAGGCTCGGCAGCAGCGCGTATATTTGATCTACCCGCGTAGCTTGCTCGGTAATTTGACGTTGCGGCTGAGCCATCTGCCCCTGGATAGAGAGCAAGATAGCTAGCATGTCATTTACCGGTTCCGGTGCTCTAGGTGCTGGGGCCTGAGAAGCAACCTTCGCTTGCTGTGCCGTATTTTCCCTACCTGCCGCCATTTGGGCGTAGGTAACCTGGGGAGTAACGGCTGGTGTTTGTGGTAGAACGGGTGGTCGCTTAACTTCCACCTTTTGCTGTCGTGCCAGATTTACTCTTTTTATGTATTGGAACTTGGGACAACCCCGATAGTTTGCGGTGTGTCCCGTGTTCTTACATAAAACACAAGAGAGTTGGCTTTTTTCTGACGCTCCATCCCTACCTAGAGCGCATTCTTCACACTTGTGGTTCTTACCGCACTTAATGCATTGGAACATGCGTTGGAAAGCTACTGTCATTGTATATGTCATTCATTTGAAGCGTAAACAAAATAATTTTTTTTCACTCAAATATGTCGAACTTTGTGCCTGAAAAAGTGTTTTTGCGGGGAGTTCTTCTTCATTACTTTAATACGAAGGAAACTGCTGCCGAAAGTCATCCTATTTTAGTGGAAGTTTATGGTGAACATGCGCTAGCTGAGCGAACGTGCCAAAAGTGGTTTGCACGATTTAAAAGTGGTGAATTTGGCTTGGAAGACGATGAACGTCCTGGGCAGCCAAAAAAGTTTGAAGATGAAGAACTGGAAGCATTACTCTATCAAGATTGTTGCCAAACACAAGAAGACCTCGCAGAATCTTTGCGTGTCACTCAAGCAGCCATTTCAAAACGTTTAAAAGAAGCTGGATATATTCAAAAGCAAGGAAATTGGGTTCCACATGAACTCAAGCTGAGAGACGTCGAAAGGCGGTTTTGCATGACCGAAATGCTACTGGAATGCCACAAAAGGAAGTCATTTTTGCATCGGATTGTTACTGGTGATGAAAAATGGATCCATTACGACAACATCAAGCGCAAAAAATATCCAAGCTGAATATCCATGGTGCGCAGGTAATGCTCTGTATTTGGTGGGATCAGATTGGTGCGCTGTAGTATGAGCTGATAAAACCGGGTGAAGCCATCAATGGACAACGCTACCGAACACAATAAATCCGTTTGAAGAGAGCAGGAGCCGAAAAACGCCCGGAATATGCGACCAGATACGAGGCAATAATTTTCCATCATGACAACACTCGGTTAAGAACTATTTGGAAAACATTGGATGGGAAGTCTAACCCCACCCGTCTTATAGCCCAGACCTTGCCCCTTCTGTCTACCATTTGTTCCGGTCGATGCAGAACGCCCTCACTGAAATACGGTTCACATCAGAGCAGAATATCCAAAATTGGTTGATTCATTCTTGGCTGCCAAGCCGGCGCAGTTCTTTTGGGATGGGATCCAAAAATTGCCAGAAAGATGGGAAAAGGTCATAGCTTCAGATGGGCAATACTTTGAATAATACTATTGTACATGTTTTTCCTAAATAAACGTTCAAATTTTGAAAAAAAAAACCACACGAATTAAGTTATATACCCAATATTATTACAGCTAATGCTGTTAGAGAAAAAATCATAAGAATAAAAAAACCATGGGTCATCGAAAATGTTTAATTTTTTCATTATATTTAATCCACTAGGAAATAATATTTTTTAATATGATTATTTGCAACATTATGGCATCCAATTATTTTTACAAATTCAAGCACGAATTAATGAATATTTTTACGGTATGCATTAATTAGTGAGATCAGATAAAAGTGGCATATAGCAACCTGTCAGCTCCATTCAATGATAAAACGAATTAATTAATTTATTGACATGTCACACATATGTTGTTGGTTAAATTCCGTCAAAATGGATTTGTTTTTTTTTTTTATAATAATAAATGTGAAGATTTGATAATAAATGTGTAGATTTATTATAACATTAAGCTCGAAGTTAGCGTGTTGTTAATTTTGTTTATGCGTTTTAGACAGAGTACGTGTCTTGTTAACTACAAAAACTAACTTAGAACGTGGCTAGATTGACATTTATCGGATTTGCTTTTAGGCAAAGATGATAAATCTTAACTTTTGTGTGAGTGGCAACAAAAAGTTACAGTTAAGAGTGCCGTGGTACCCAACCACTGCAGAATATTTTGCATTGTAATTGTATGTTAATTCGTGAATTATATAAAAAAAGAAAAGCTATCGTAAAAAAAATATATATTTTTCCAAAACACATGTTTGTATTATAGAAACTTTATTTTTTTTCATAAATTTTATATTTGAAAATAAACAAGTAATAGTGTTGCAGCAACGGTAGCGACGCAGGCGAGGCATTTTGCTAAATTATTGCAGTGCTGATCGCATACTGGCTTTGTGCACCACATACATTCCTTACGTGTTTTGCGTTTACGACCTGCAACGCAAAGGTGGCAAGTACCTTTGCACACAAGGGGTCCATTTGCTCTGTGTTCTGGTGTAGGTAGAGCAGCCATTGGTAGATGAAACGGCCTATCGAGCGCTAACTGGATACAATGCGACGTGGAGAAGTTAGCCATCACTCTCGGGATTTTCGACCGCCCTTCTATACCTGGCAGCATGAGTTGCTTAACCATGTTGGTGAAAAACAACCTCCGTTTATTAGTCGCAGTGATGTCCGGGTTGGCAATGATTAGTATAAGGCCTCGAAGAAGTAGCATCTTCCGACAGGTGCTGGTTCCTTAAATGACGAGAATGAGCCTCTGCAGCCGAACATCTTGCAGCTCTGCTAATAAGTCCTACTTCACGCCTCCCCGTGGCGCCATCTGGGAATCTCACTAGAGGTTGCGAAGTGAAGGGGGCAAATGGCGAGTTTCCTGCGCCATTAACCAGGATTAGTGTTGGAAAAACAAAACAAGACCTACTCCGACATATTTGGAGCTCAGGCCGGAAAGGATTTCCAGGTCTTAGTCAGGGTCTTGGAAAAGAGATGGTGGCGGACGAGTCCTATAAGGGCCAACGGCAGCGCCCACTTCCCGGAACGGGTAACTGGCTTCGGTGTAACCGACCCCTCGTCCTAGCAGCATTAAAAATGGAACTGGTCCTGCAGGTTGGGAGTTGTGCCGCCGGAGTAATTGCCGGCCATTTAAAAAAACATAAGTTACGAAGCATCAACAAGCCTCGGATATGGACGGATGTGCTGTTGACAACCCACGCAAACGATTTAAGGACAATGAGCTTCGGATATGCACGTGGAATGTAAGATCCCTCAATAGACCACGTGCAACCGAGCAACTAGCGGAGGCCCTAGACTGCTGCAAATTAAATATAACCGCCATTCAAGAAATGCGATGGGATGGGCCGGACAAAAAGAAGATGAAAAACTGCGATATCTACTACGGCAATTGCTATCGACGGCAATAGCAGCGCTTATTTGGATGAGGATTTATTTTCGGAAGTAGACTAAGACAAGTAGTCCTGAGCTTCCGGCATGTTAGCGAGCGGCTCGTAGCACTCCGCATCAAGGCTAAATTCGCCAACATGAGCCTTATATGCGCGCATGCCCCCACAGAGGAGAAAGATGACGACACCAAGGATGCCTTCTACGAGCTCCTTAACAAGACCTATGAGCAATGCCCTAGCTATGACATTAAAATTGTCCTCGGTGATTTTAATGCAAAGTTAGGAAGAGAGGGTATCTTTGGTGGAACAATTGGAAAATATAGCCTGCACAACACCACCTCCGATAACGGATTCAGGCTAATCGACTTTGCGGCGGGGCGAAACATTGTCGTGGCTAGCACGCGGTTCCCACATCTCGACATACACAAGGGGACTTGGAGAACTCCTGATCAATCAACAGTCAACCAGATTGATCACATTGCGATCGACGCAAGACACTCCTCCAGTATTATGGATGTCCGTACGTTCCGAGGAGCCATCATCAACTCGGACCATTACCTTGTTGTAGCCAAGGTACGGTTGCGGATATCCCAAACTACGCCAAGACAAACTAATGCTGTGAGAAAATTCGACGTCAGATGGCTACAATCGCAAGAGATCTCCAAGTCCTTCTCCGATCGAGTGTCTCTTAATCTCTTAAGAGGTCCAATGCCGCCAGCATCAAGCATCGAAGACCATTGGAAACACTGCCAAAACGCCATCAGAGATGCCGCTTCTGATGTACTGGGTTTCACTCGTCCACCACAACGAAACCCCTGGTTCGATGATGAATGCCGGCAAGCACATGCAGCTAAGCAAGATGCATATAAAGCGGCGCTGCTTAGAAAGATCAGAGCTGCTCATGAGCTCTATGAGCGGAAGAGGAGAGACGAGCACCGGCTTCTCAGGAGGAAGAAGAAAGAGCATGAGAAGCGCGCGATCGAGGAAATTGAGAGATGCTACTCCAGGAATGAGGTTCGGAAGTTTTACCAAAAGGTAAAAATAGCATGCCGCGGAAACAAACCCCGAACCGAAGCCCTTAGAGATGAACAAGGGAACATCGTAGTAGAATCGCAGTCGATGCTGAGGATTTGGAAAGATCATTTCTGCAGACTGTATAACGGCGATGACGGACCAAATACCGCTGTCAGGCAGAAGCAACTTTTCAGCTGGGACGATGATAACCAACAATTCCATCCACCCGACCTGGATGAAGTGAAGAAAGCTATATCGATGCTTAAGTCCAACAAAGCTGCTTGAGTAGATGGCCTGACTGCCGAGCTCTTCAAAGCGGCAGGCGATGACTTGGTAAGGAGCATACACCAACTCATCTGTAAAATATGGTTGGACGAAAGTATGCCCGATGAATGGAACCTCAGTACTGTTTTTCCGATTCTCAAGAAAGGAGACCCTCTGAACTGCGCCAACTACAGAGGCATCAGTCTCCTTAACATCGCATATAAGATCTTATCCGCCTTATTGTGTGAACGCCTGAGGCCGTTCGTCAACAACCTGATAGGTCCATATCAGTGTGGCTTCAGGCCAGGAAAGTCCACCATCGACCAGATATTCACACTACGGCAGATCTTGGAGAAGACCCATGAGCTTCAGATCGATGCACACCACCTATTCATCGATTTTAAGGCCGCGTATGACAGCATCTATAGAGACGAGCTATATAGAGCAATGTCTAGTTTTGGCATCACTGCCAAAGTCGTCCGTCTGTGCCGGATGACGATGGAGAATGCACGCTGCACCATCAAGGTCGATAAAGATCTCATCGAGACCTTTGATGTCGAGAAAGGATTTAGACAAGGCGATCAACATCACACTTGAAAGAATAGTGCAAAACTCACGAGCAAACCCAAGAGACACTATCTTTCAAAAATCCGTCCAACTACTCGCATACACCCACGATATTGACATAATCGGGAGAAAGCAACGTGATGTCAGTGGCGCTTTCGCGAATATTGAGACGGAAGCGGCGAAAATGGGTTTAGCGGTCAATGAGGGCAAGACCAAGTATATGCTGTCAAGCAAAAAGGACAACCAACACCGACGTCTCGGACAGAACGTCACCCTCGACAGATATAACTTTGAGGTAGTTAAGTACTTTGTCTACCTAGGCTCCGCTATAAATACAGACAACGACACCAGCGCTGAGATCAAGCGAAGAATAACTCGTGCCAACCGCTGTCTCTTTGTTTTAAGAAGGCAATTGAGTAGCAAAGCCCTCTCTCGGACAACAAAAGTCACCCTTTATAAGACTTTAATAATCCCGGTCCTGCTCTATGGCGCAGAGGCATGGACATTATCAAAAATGGATGAGGGTGTTCGTGGTTGCTTCGGGAGAAAAATTCTTCGGGCGATCTTCGGTCCCGTCTGGCGGTGACGGTGAGTGGAGGAGGAGATACAACGACTTAGCCAGAAGAGTGAAGATCCAAAGACTGAGATGGCTGGGTCATGTAGAGCGCATGGACACCAATGCTCCGGTTCGAAAAGTCTTCGAATCCGCTCCCGAGGGACTGCGCAGTAGAGGAAGGCCAAGACTCAGGTGGCGCACGCAAGGGGAAGAGCACCTCAGCCAACTTAGCGTGCGAAACTGGAGGCAGCTAGCCAGGGATCGAGCTGGCTGGAGAAGCTTGTTGACTGAGGCCCAGGTCCACCCCGGACTGTAGCGCCACCTAAAGTAAGTAAGTAAGATGTCCGGGTTGTTGAAAGAATACACAACATAGGCTGCTAGACCGCAGATATCAAGCAAATTGTAGAACATGGCAAGCGGCCACCTTTTGGTTCTGCTTTTTGTCGTATAAAATGCAGTCATTTTGTTCATCGGCGATAGAGTTATCCTGATACAAAGACGATAAGACAATCACAGCGTTTCTTTTCGGTACATATGATACGAGTACCATACTATATTTCGATTCATGGAAGCCAAACACGCTCGAAAACTGTTCACGGTCCTTGTGTTTTGTCATTTGTGGTGGAATGAATGTTTAATTTTGGCGAACGGTGCCAAGCAAAGTTAAATTTTTAGCGAGAAGGTATTCCGCAAGGTCCAAACTAGTGAAAAAATTATCGGTGATTACATTTCGGCCTATCCCTCGTAGCTCCGCATCAACCTACATTTTCTCCAACGTTGGTCTGGCGTGCTGCACCTGCCTCCTTTCCAGTATAGATTTCACCACGCAGTGGATAATAGTTTGACCAATCGCAGGCCCACCAAACCTTCATGCCATATTTAGCTGGTTTTGAGGGTATGCACTGCGTAAATTAAGAACGGCCTCTGCGCGGAAATAGCTGTTCATCGACAGTGATGTCTGCCGATGGCCTGTAGTTTTTATGCAGCAGTTCGGTCATTGAGTTCCAAAGATCAGTAATTGGGGCGGCCTTATCAGTAGACATTCAGTCGGCTCTAGTGTGCATATTATCGAAGCGTATAAGGCGCGTAATTGCTGAATATCGGCAAAGAGACATTGCAGCACGAAAATGGATGACAGAGTCCGAGCTCCAGAGAACCGATGTGTGCTCTCCACTTGAATGGTGAACGCCGGCCATAAAGAGAACATCCAAGTACAACTGAAATTCTTGAACAGTGAGTGGTTTCCATACCCTTGGTGGCCTATCCGAATGACTGGAGTTGAACGATGCATACACACTAAGAGCTTTTTGATTAGTTTCTTTTACCACGATGTCTGCCATAATTGGAGTGAGAAAAGCCATGAAAATATCAGCTTCATCTTTCGTCTCCATACCAGCGGTAGGCCCACTTCTTTGTCGAATGATGTTATACGCAGCAGTCCGAACACTCGTATTTAGTGGAACTGTACTCCATTGCGTTATCCCATCTTTGCCTGCCATGATTTCACTTACAGCGGGCAACTCCGCGGCTGCATTCTTCTCCATTCTCGTCCATTTCCATATTTTCAAACTCAACCTCGTGTTCGTACTCTACATCAGAAGCCTCACCTATTTCTTTCAAATCTCCA
Organism: Volucella inflata; assembly: GCA_928272305.1. Classification (NCBI taxonomy): domain Eukaryota; kingdom Metazoa; phylum Arthropoda; class Insecta; order Diptera; family Syrphidae; genus Volucella; species Volucella inflata. The sequence goes on along the minus strand of OV743720.1, from coordinate 52,844,539 downwards.
CTAACGTTGCCACTGCAGTATGATATAGCTGTCAGTTGCGGTACATAATCGTTTTCGGAACCATCGCTAAAATCACATTCATCGGTTTCAAGCTCATCTAAAACCGTCGCTCAATAATTCTCCTGCTCTTTGATTTATAAGGTGATGGCGATGGCGCTATAGTTAGCTCATTGGACTATCACGTGGAGAGCCTGGGTTCGATTCCTGGCTAGGTCACCAGCAATTTTTCAAATCGCCATCACCCTTTCGGCGGGCAATGGCAAACTCCCGAAAGTAAAAAATTGCCTACGAAAAAGCTTCTAAGGAGTGCCGTTCGGACTCGGCGATAAACCGTAGGCCCAGCTCAGATGTGATAAAAATGAAAACATGAGCAACACAAATGAGTGTCAAGAAGCTAGGCCATTGCCCATACCGGGCTGCCAGCGCCACAGTGTTTTGTTTTTCTTTGATTTATAAAGCTGATATGGATATATGATTTTTTTGAAATCACATAAAAAAGGGTAAAGAAACTAGAAAACACAGCGTAATTGCAATGTTACTTATTCACTGCGCGCGCTGAACGAAAACGAAATTGTGAACCATTAAAACCAGATGAAGATGCCATATTTATAACAATTATAACATTATAACATTATAACAATTTATAACAATAGCTCATTTAACAAAGAAATGTTTTTTAGGAAGGTACTGAAAATACTGACAAAGTGGCTGTAATGGAACACTTTATTTCTTGTAAAATTATGTTGAGGAAGTACCCAGGTACCTGACACCCACACAAGGGTTAATTAAATTGAATTAGATACAAATTTAAAATTTTAAAGTGAAATGATATTCGATATTAAGTCTGGCGAGTTGATGTATTTGGTGGCTAGCTTACTTTACGATTAAACATTGCCCGAAGGAAATTCGAAGGTGTCCGAAAGGAGCAAGCTCTATTGATTTGATTTCTACAGGTAATATGACAAGGAGGCAAAATAAATTACAACAACTAGGACCGACTATTCCATTAAACTAAATGTTCCAATTTTCTTTAACATCTTTCAGCTATTACAAAGGTTGATCAAAATAAATAAGTAAAAACTGATCTCGTTGGCAGCCCTAATGCAACATTTTACTTGTCCAGAAAAGTAAAAAAGGTAAAAGAACGCATATAGACTTTTTTACAGATCTGTCGAAGAGCTTTTTATTACAGACCGTAAAACATACGCCAACGAGAAATTTGTAAGAATGAAAAAAAGTGAATTTCGTGTGCTTAGTTAACACTATTTTTTGCGCAAAAAAAAGCCAGAGAAAGTGTTGAAAAGTATTATGAGGACTTTGAACCAAAGATTGGAACTATCCACCACTAATTAAATCAATTTCGGCGCGGTCGCAGCAGTACAATTGACGCCCAATTAAGGTCATCCCACCAGAAATGGTCGATAAAATCGACTGTATGATATTCGAAGTTTGGGGAATAAATGTGAGCGAACTTGAAAAGGCTACAGGTTTATCACACGGGTCACTGATTTTAGTTTTACACAAATATTTGGGTGTGAAAAAGTTATCCATCAGATGGTTGCAGCATTCACTCCCAATTGACAATAAACGCAATCGTTTGACAACTTCAAATTAATGTTTGCCGATGTTTCATCACAATCCATACTAGTTTTTGTACCGTTTTATTATAGAGGCCTAGAAATAGTCTTCTTCTTATCCTTTTATTAACCCTTTCCTCGTTATACGAACTTATGCGTAACGAGTTTCCCATTTTTACTGCATCGCTGCTGCTCCGCTTATGGGGTTGGCTAATGTCGCAGACCGCAGAACGCGTCTACATAATGCTCGGTCCTGGATCGCTTCAGTGGTTAACCCCAGACGTTGTTGCGCATTTGCCATCTGAGAAATCCAGGAATTCTTTTTCCGACCTCGTTTTCTCACAGTTGGAGTGACCGTAGTTGATAGTGCCTTTTTAACCGGATTTTCCGCAGATCTTCTTTGAACGTGGCAATACCAACTTATTCTATTCGCCTCAAGCTGTTCGGTTACCAAATTCTTTATATGTAGACTTCCTCTTATACGCGTAGATCTAATGCAATCACGATTAGTGACTCCACTAGACATCCTTAACATTTTCATTTCCGCTGCCGTCATTTTGTTTTTAAACGCTTCGTACATTGTCCAGCACTGTGAACCGTATATAAGAGCTGGTCTAACAACCGTGGTGTAGAGTTTCCCTTTAATTTAAGTGGAAATTTTTGGTCGCGAAATATTCCCGAATTTTCCCGCCATTTCATCCACCCCACACTCACTCTGTGGTTTACGTCATCATCACATTTCGCTTCCATGTTAACGATTGATCCTACATACTTAAAGATAATGCTCTTCGGAAGAACTATTCCGTCTAACATTATATCCGGAACAGGTCGCAACGGATGCACAAATGGGCACGTCAAATGCTCCATCTTTGCACGACTTATTTTAAACCCGTTTCTCTCTAGCGCATTTTTCCATGAGTCTAAGGCGTTCTGTAAATCTTCGGCGTTATCGCTACGTATAACTGCGTCGTCAGCGCAGAGAATTGGCGTTACATTTATTTCGCGCATGCAATCTTTTAAAAGATAGTCGAATACTATGTTAAAGAGGAAAGGGCTAAGTACGCGTCCTTGATGCACTCCGACATTAACTGGAAATTCTCTCGTTAGTCCAGCAGAGCTTTTAACCGCAGTGTTCACGTTTCCATACATGTCTTGTATTATTCTAACATACGTTTGCGGTACATTTTGAGACCTCAGCGCGGCCCATATGAGATCCCTAGGCACTCGATCGAATGCTTTCTCGAGGTCAATAAATACCATGTGTAAATCCTTAGACGAATCTCGGTGCTTTTCCATTATTATTCGTAGGCTTTGGATAGCGTCCACCGTCGATCTTCCTTCAACAAATCCACACTGGCTATTATCGAGCTTTATTATTTGCCGAAGACGTTCGTTTAAGACTCTTTCGACGATTTTCATTGTGTGTGACATAAGCTTGATTGAACGGTAGTTGTTGCATTCTCGAGTGTCGCCTTTTCCTTTGTATAATGGAACCAAGAAGCTACTTCTCCATTGATTCGGCATGGGTTGTCCACATTTTAATTTATTTAAAAGTTTCGATAGCCAAACGCTGCCGATCCCCTCCATCTTCGACCAAAACTCTGATGGAATGCTGTCTGGTCCCGTCGCTTTCCCGCGCTTCATTTTTCCAATTGCTATACTTATTTCTTCGATTGAAAAGTCCGAAACTTCCTCCTCGAATAGACCAGCTGTCGGCACGATATCACGTGGAAACTGTTTGTTAAGCAACTCCTTGCAGTATTCAAGCCACCGGTCACAAATTTCCTTTTCATTTGTTAGTAAGCGACCGTCTGCGTTTTTGATGTATTTCGGCGAGGTTATTTCCATTGAATTGCTCCTCTGTGCAGCGAGCTTAAAAATATATTGGCACTGTAGTATTGGACGCCGTTGGAACTTCTTGTATAGCTTGTCTTCTATCTGCCGATCGTGAGGATATTTGTTCCAACTCCTCGTACAGGTTTTCCGTTGCTGCCGCTTGAGTTCGAGCCAGGACTTTCTTTGCGATCTTTTTAAGGCGCTCGTATTCGAGAGCCAGTCGAGCTTTTTCGATATCGTCGCTCCGATCGCATTTTGTCCACGCTTGGAATGCACTCTTCTTGTCGGCCACAGCTCGTTTGGTTTCGTCATTCCACCACAATGTTTCTTTGCCGACGTGATGGTATTTCGATATAGTCCCCAGATGGGACTTTGCGAGTGTTATGCATTCCTCGTGCATGCTGTTCCACATTTCTTCCGGGTTAAGTGAGTTTGCATAATCATTTATATTTTGAAGTACTTCTTTAGGCAGTGCGATAAATCTTGCGCTTCGTTACTTCGATAGATTATACCACCAGATTTTTGGATTTCCAAACGATGCCCGTGTTTTCGGTGGTTGAAAATGATGTGAAAAATTCTGTAATGAGCAGACGGTGTTGGCTTACTAGCGATTCTCCAAGTATAACTTTACAGTCCTTAACACGGTTTCTCATCGACATTCTGCAGAGGTGATAATCTATTTGCGTTTCGTGGCCTCCGCTGCTATAAGTGATAAGATGTCGTTGATGTTTAATAAACATTGTATTTAAGATGGTTAAGCCATAAGCCCTACACGCTACAAGGATGTCTTCGCCAGCTGAATTTCTGGTTCCAAAGCCTTTACCGCCGTGGCAGTCCTCATAATCAACATTTGTTTCTCCGACGTGGCCATTTAAATCTCCGCCTACGAAGAGCATCTCATCGATAGGTATATTTCTAAGCAAATTACCGAACTCTGACCAAAATGTATCTTTTTCCGATTGGTCGCATCCATTTTGTGGAGCGTACGCGCTAACAATGTTCCACGTTTCATTGTGTATGACGAGTTTAACACTCATCAAGCGGTCGCTTATTTTCAAGATACCAACGATGTTGCTTAGTAGATCCGCTGCAACAACGATTCCAACACCGTTTCGTCCATTGACCGTTCCATGGTAGAACATCTTAAATGCCTTAGTTTTTAAATCTAGAAAACGCGCTTTATTTCCTGTATTACACCACTTCGTTTCCTGTACGCACAGGATTTGTAGAGTTCTGCGACGCATAATTGCTTCCAGTTCTAAACTTTTTGAGGTCATCGATCCGACGTTCCAACTTGCAAACCGAAGTTTATGAAATAGTCGAAATAGTGAATTTCTCCTGGTGAGGAGTATGTGATCGCCGACGTTCATTTTAAAGGAAGAGCTCCAAACGACCTTCTTAATATGCTCACTAGATGGAATATTAGATATTAAAAACGGTCTGCAACAAGGTGCGGTTGATCCTCTAATCCAATTCAACTTTTACACAAGGGATCTTGTGAGATGACTTGATCGCATACAGGTCAGGTCTTAAAACCGAGGTCATAATTATGCTCTTACAAAGTGACTTCGATAAAATTAAACGATATTGCAATGACTGAAAGTTAAAGATCAACTCTCAGAAGTTGGAAACCATTCATTTTAGGACGCCTTTGTCTGGGATCTCTGCGGATACTAAAAAAAAATGGCGAAAGCTTACGAACAGTGGCAGCCACTTGCTTGCCGAAATGTTTTCAGACACCTTGGAATCTGACTACATTTTAACAAATGTTGCTTTTTCCAGAGCATAAAGTGTTTTTGCCCTTACAAACAGACTGCTACAGCTTTTAACCGCAGTTTCAACGTTTCCGTACATGTCTTGCATTATTCTAATATACGTTTCTGGTACCTTTTGAGACCTCAGCGCGGCCCATATGAGATCCCTAGGCACTCGATCGAATGCTTTCTCGAGGTCGATAAATACCATGTGTAAATCCTTAGACGAATCTCGGTGCTTTTCCATTATTATTCGTAGGCTTTGGATAGCGTCCACCGTCGATCTTCCTTCAACAATTCCACACTGGCTATTATCGAGCTTTATTATTTGCCGAAGACGTTTGTTTAAGACTCTTTCGACGATTCTCATCGTGTGTGACATCAGCCTGATTGAACGGTAGTTGTTACATTCACTAGTGTCGCCTTTTCCTTTATATAATGGAACCAAGAAGCTTACTTAATTACTTTAGGTGGCGCTACAGTCCTAGGTGGACCTGGGCCTCAGTCAACAAGCTTCTCCAGCCAGCTCGATCCCTGGCTAGCTGCCTCCAGTTTCGAACGCTAAGTTGGCTGAGGTCCTCTTCCACTTGCGTGCGCCACCTGAGTCTTGGCCTTCCTCTACTGCGCTGTCCCTCGGGAGCGGATTCGAAGACTTTTCGAACCGGAGCATTGGTGCCCATGCGCTCTTCATGACCCAGCCATCTCAGTCTTTGGATCTTCACTCTTCTGGCTAGGTCCATGTCGCTGTACAGTCCATACAGTTCGTCGCTGTATCTCCTCCTCCACTCACCGTCAATGCAGACGGGACTGAAGATCGCCCGAAGCAACCAAGAACACCCACATCCATTTTTGATAATGTCCATGCCTCTGAGCCATAGAGCAGGACTGGGATTATTAAAGTCCTATAAAAGGTGACTTTTGTTGTCCGAGAGAGGGCTTTGCTACTCAATTGCCTTCTTAAAACAAAGAAACAGCGGTTGGCAAGAGGTATTCTTCGCTTGATCTCAGCGCTGGTGTCGTTGTCTGTATTTATAGCGGAGCCTAGGTAGACAAAGTCCTTAACTACCTCAAAGTTATATCTGGCGAGGGTGACGTTCTGTCCGAGACGTCGGTGTTGGTTGTCCTTTTTTGCTTGACAGCATATACTTGGTCTTTCCCTCATTGACCGCTAAACCCATTTTCGCCGCTTCCGTCTCAATACTTGCGAAAGCGCCACTGACATCACGCTGCTTTCTCCCGACTATGTCAATATCGTCGGCGTATGCGAGTAGTTGGACGGACTTTTGAAAGATAGTGCCTCTTGTGTTTGCTCGTGAGTTTTGCACTATTCTTTCAAGTACGATGTTGAAAAAATCGCATGACAGCGCATCGCCTTGTCTAAATCCTTTCTTGACATCAAAGGTCTCGGTGAGATCTTAACTGACCTTGATGGAGCAGAGTGCATTCTCCATCGTCATCCTGCACAGACGTACGAGTTTGGCAGGGATGCCGAAACAATACATTGCTCTGTATAGCTCGTCTCTATAGATGCTGTCATACGCGGCCTTAAAATCGATGAATAGGTGGTGTGTATCGATCTGAAGCTCATGGGTCTTCTCCAAAATCTGCCGTAGTGTGAATATCTGGTCGATGGTGGACTTTCCTGGCCTGAAGCCACACTGATATTGACCTAACAGGTTGTTGACGAACGGCTTCTTATATGCGATGTTAAGGAGACTGATGCCTCTGTAGTTGGCGCTATTAAGAGGGTTTCCTTTCTTGAGAATCGGACAAACAATGCTGAGGTTCGATTCATCGGGCATACTTACGTCCGACCATATTTAACAGATGAGTTGGTGTATGCTCCTTACCAAGTCATCGCCTGCCGCTTTAAAGAGCTCGGCAGTCAGTCCATCCACTCCAGTAGCTTTGTTGGACTAAGGCTTCAATATAGCTATCTTCACTTCATCCAGGTCGGGTGGACGGAATTGTTGGTCGTCATCGTCCAGGTTGAAAGGTTGATTCTGCCTGACAGCAGTATTTGGTCCGTCATCGCCGTTATACAGTCTGCAGAAATGGTATTTCCAAATCCTCAGCATCGACTGCTATTCTACTACGATGTTCCCTTGTTCATCTCTACAGACTTCGGTTCGGGGTTTGTTTCCGCGGTATGTTATTTTTACCTTTTGGTAAAACTACAGAACCTCATTCCTGGATTTCCTCGATCGCGATCTGCTCATGCTCTTTTTTCTTCCTTCTGAGAAGCCGGTGCTCGTCTCTCCTCTTCCGCTCATAGAGCTCATGAGCAGCTCTGGTCTTTCTAAGCAGCGCCGCGTTATATGCATCTTGCTTAGCTGCATGTGCTTGCCGGCATTCATCATCGAACCAGGGGTTCCGTTGTGGTGGACGAGTGAAACCCAGCACATCAGAAGCGGCATCTCTGATGGCCTTTTGTCAGTGTTTCCAATGGTCCTTGATGCCCGATGCTGGCGGCATTTGACCCTTTAAGAGATTAAGAGACACTCGATCGGAAAAGGACTTGGCGATCTCTTGTGATTGTAGCCGTCTGACGTCGAATTTTCTCACGGCATTAGTTTGTCTTGGCGTAGTTTGGGATATCCGCAACCGTACCTTGGCTACAACAAGTCAATGGTCCGAGTCGATGTTGGCTCCTCCGAACGTACGGACATCCATAATACTGGAGGAGTGTCTTGCGTCGATCGCAATGTGATCAATATGGTTGACTGATGATTGATCAGGAGTTCTCCAAGTCCCCTTGTGTATGTCGAGATGTGGGAACCGCGTGCTAGCCACGACAATGTTTCGCCCCACCGCAAAGTTGATTAGCCTGAATCCGTTATCGATACCCCCTCTTCCTAGCTTTGCATTAAAATCACCGAGAACTATTTTAGAGTCATACCTAGGGCATTGCTCGTAGGTCTTGTTAAGGAGCTCGTAGAAGGCATCCTTGGGGTCGTCATCTTTCTCCTCTGTGGGGGCATGCGCGCATATAAGGCTAGTGTTGGCGAGTTTAGCCTTGATGCGGATTGCTACGAGGCGCTTGCTCACATGCCGGAAGCTGAGGACTTCTTGTCTTAGTCTGCCTCCGACAACAAATCCGCATCCAAATAAGCGCTGCTTTTGCCGTCGATAGCAATTGCCGTAATAGATATCGCAGTTTTTCATCTTCTTTTTGGCATATCCCACCGCATTTCTTGAATGGTGATTATGTCTGCTTTGCAGCTGTCTAGGGCCTCCGCTAGTTGCTCGGCTGCACGTGGTCTATTAAGGGATCTAACATTCCACGTGCATATCCGAAGCTCATTGTCCTTAAATCGTTTGCGTGGGTTGTTCACAGTAAATCCGTCCATATCCGAGGCTTGTTGATGCTTCGTAACTTTCTTTTTTTTAAATGGCCGGGCACTTACCCCGGCGGCACAACCCCCAACCTGGAGGACCAGTTCCATTATTAATGCCCCTAGGACGAGGGGTCGGTTACACCGAAGCCAATAACCCGTTCCGGAATGTGAGCGCTGCCATTGGGCCATATAGGACTCGTCCGCCACCATCTCTTTTCCAATACCCTAACTAAGACCTGGAAATCCTTAACGGCCTGAGCTGCAAATATTGTAGCCCGGATATGGTCTTGTTTTGTTTCTCCGACACTCGCCATTTGCCCCCTTCACTTCGCAACCTCTAGTGAGATTCCCAGATGGCGGGGAGACGTGAAGTAGGACTTATTAGCAGAGCTGCAAGATGTTCGGCTGCAGAGGCTCATTCTCGTCATTTAAAGAACCAGCACCTGTCGGAAGATGCTACTTCTACGAGGTCTTATACTAATCGTTGCCATCCGAACCAAGAAGCTACTTCTCCATTTATTCGGCATGGTTTGTCCAAATTTTAATTTATTTAAAAGTTTCGATGGCCATTCGCTGCCGATTTCCTTCATCTTCGACCAAAAACTCGGATGGAATGCTGTTTGGTCCCGCCGCTTTCCCCCGCTTCATTTTTTTCGGATTGCTATACTTATTTCTTCGATTGAAAAGTCTGAAACTTCCTCCTCGAATAGATCATCTCTCGGCACGATATCAGATTTATATTTATTATTATGAAAACGATTTTTACATTGTAATACATAATTTTTGTCATGTAAAGCGGTACAATTTAATATCGCTGGTTCCGGGTATGCTCATCAAATGGTTAAGATTCAAATAAAGTTGAAATCGAATATAAAAATTTAAACAGCCATCACTTATGAAAAGAATAACATTGTACATGTTGATAGTACCCCAAAAGCAATAACTTCCTTAATTAGACTGTGTCAAAGAGATATAATTTCGAAAAAAAGACACTTTATCCATGAAGATTGCCCATAAAACTCCACTATCCTGCCATCAATTTCATTGTCTAGAAGTGCTCACTTCCCATCTTGTCGGTTCGCCTAAGTTCATTCATCTCTCAACTCATCTCAATCACATTAAAACAATGCTTAAACGACAAGAAATATAAACAAATAAAAAGAAAAATAACAACGAACGGAAAAGGCAACATAAGGAAACGACTCTATCACCACTCTATTAAATACAATTTAAATACCATCGTTGTTGTGATGTTTTGCTTCTGTTATTTCTGCGTGCATAGTCGGCACATGAAGATATATAGTACATGCTATCGGATATGTGTCTCGAAAGCATCCGGAAACATCTTCATCATGGTGTTTGTAAATGTTTGGAATTTTCTGTGGTAGCTTCTTGGAGGTCTACAAAAGGATACACAGCTAAAGGAGAAGTATACTGTGAACATAGAGTACTATATTACTGTTACTGTTGGGTATTAGGAATTTCGCATAAATCCGGCTTTCCGAGGGGTTGAAGGGTGTCAAAAAAAAAACCATTCCATCTTAAGATGGAAAGTCACTTATGCGGCACATGACGAACTCTCCATGAATGAGTAATGATTTATACAGTTGCGACAGGAGCATGCGGAACCGAAAGACTCTTTAGCTTTTAGCAGGGGGTATGCTCCATGCCAAACAGAACTATCTATCATATGGGAAAGCTCTAGTTGTATTCTCTCGCATTCTCTGTGGTGTCAAGTAGTCTACATCATTGCTTATTCTTAAGCCTTTTCCTCATATTCTCGCTACATTGAGATCCTTCGAATCGAAAATGAAAAAAACAAAAAGTGTAGAATTCTAGAAAAGTCTTCATTACTTTCGTACATCCATTTATTGTTTGTGAAACTTGAAGATTGATGATGAACTCTGCAATAATTTACAATAGATAATGATCTGTGGATAATCTGGGTTAAAGTTGTACAGAGTTCAGTTGAGTGGACTCAAGAGCGCATACAATTTTAAAGGTTAATTGAATTTAATGGAAGAATTTCTTCAGTTTTATTTAGTTTCCGGAAGCTGAAGCCATGACAAGAAAAAATTAAACCACACTATAAGGACTTAATCGCTTAGCCCAGAGTCAAAAAGACTAGGCAGAGGATCACATTAGAGCCATAAGTTACCTCTAACTTAACTAACCCCACCAACACTATTTTGAAACTAAAGTCGGTAGCATCAACATAATCTTTAGTGATTGCTAATTCAAAGGCAACTACATCATGCAAAAAAGCCTCAAATACATAACATGACATATTCTGTTTGGGAAATTCGTTTGCTCAGGAATGTGTATCGCATTAAAAAAAATTTTCGAAGATGCTAAAACGTGTGATTTTTGTCGACAAAATCGACTGAAGTACCCAGAAACGTATTGCGTCGACCGGAGCAGAATTATCTAAAACCCAAGTCAAGATCTCGAACAATGGTTACCTGGTTCCTAAAAGAAACTTAGTTAGATCGATAGTGGCTATTCATTATTATTTCAGTCGTAGTCTCTGCTTGAAAAAAGGGGAAGTTGATTCGCAGAGGATAACCTACTACTCCCTACTCCGAAAAAACTCAAAACCCAGACCTGCAAGGCACTTATCTTGAGGTGAATTTGTCATCAAGGGTAAAGGTTTTGAGCTTCAAAGACCTGAATTGAAGTTCAAATTGCTTCTACAAACTTCTAAACCCCAAGTATGAACAATGGCCTAGGCACACAGTTTAGGTCAGCCCTGTTATAATAATCTAATCGCCAAGTTCAGAAAGAGCATCTTTGATAACAAAAACGTAGCCATTATCTCTGGAAATAGACTCAGGCTAATCGACGGCAGAATATCATCACAACCGGCACCTGTTTTTCAAACGTAAATACCCAAAAATGCAGCTGGTAGTTCCTCGATTCGAATACCAGATCGATCACATTGCCACCGAGAGCAGCCGAGAAAAAACATTATTCTACTATAATGGCTGCCCGAACATTTCGAGAATCCAAAGTCAGTTTAGACCACAACTTTTTTGTAGCAAAGGTTCGAATCTTCATCTACGACTAAGTCTTTCAAAACTTTTCGAAATTTCATGTGCTGTCAAACCCAGAATATCAGTGGAGCCATCGTCAGCCAACTAATGGAGACGACACACCTGGATCGCCGTCTAGGTTTCACTCGCCCATTACAACGAAGCTCCTTGTTTAAGGGAGAGAATCGGCAACCGCAAACCACTAAACATGGTGGTACTATAAAAAAGTGTGAGTTGCACAACAGTCTACGATCACAGGACATGAGATATACATAGGCTTCTCATGAAAGAAACACTCCACCGAAGCCATAGGAAGGTGCTTCTTTGCAAATGATGTACGGAAGTTCTATCATAGTCGGACATTATGAACAGAATTCGGAAGAGCTTCTTATGCTACTTTTAGAGCGATTCAGATCCACCTCTTCTTATCTTCTCATCCTTTTATTAACCCTTTCCTCGTTATACGAACTTATGCGTAACGAGTTTCCCATTTTTACTGCATCGCTGGTCTGGTCGCTAGATATGTTGATTCGACAGTCCACCCTAGGTTTATTCTTCTATTTGCACCCAGCTTAAGTATTTGTAGGCATGTAGTGATTGGTATACCTATGATACCTTCTTAAGGTAGAATGGGTATTGTGGTTTCAATGTTGGTATGTTCGTCTACCCTACAGTTCCCTGGAATATTTATATACCCCGTCACACAGCAAAGATGAGTGTCGAACTGCTCTGCCATTTCCATGAGAGATGATCGGCAATATATAACGGTCTTGGAGTTAAGCGAAGATGAGTTCTGGGATCTGATAGCTGCCTGACTGTCATAAAAGATGCGGATATCCATTACATATCTCAGGTCTTTGTCAAACCGATCGATCTTGTCTGGTAAGGTTTCTAGTGTGTTAAAAATATTTGCGTGGCCTGAAAGTTTATTTGTCCATTGCGAATTTCTTTAAGGCAAATAGGTGCGTTAGCTGCGTCTGCAGAAAAAAATATCGAGGAGAGTCAAGTGAAACAGAACGTCCAGTACAGGCTTAATGAAGCATCCAACGCGAATGATGATTGACAACAGCTTCGTTCACAAGAAGATAAATTGAATACCAATATTCAAATGAAAAACTAAGCTCTTGGAGAATATTATTTCAAACAGTGGTGATAAGGTTCAACTTATCTGAACAATGTGGACGCGTGAAAATATGTACTCATATAGTGAATTTAATGTTAGCACTAGATAGGAATAAGTGTCACTGCAAAGGAATGGAATGGAAGAAGTAAGTCTCTTGCATGTCCAATAAGAGTCAATCTACTCTTCTATTAAGAATTTGTATGTTAAAACAATTTATTCAAAAAGAGCGATCCGATGTAGTCAAATGTCAACCGAATTTGTTTGTCCTTAAATCGAAGCTATGGAACCGATGTGGAAAAAATATGATTTCAACAAGACAGTATCGCATCCCACACAACACCACTCGCTTTGGCCGTTTTGCAAGAAAAATTTCCTGGACGAGTAATTCCACGCTCGGCCACCAAGACGTGTGATTTTTTACTGTTGGGTTCCTTTTTGTGGGACTGTTTATGCCCACAATCTGTAATCTCTTGACGTTTTGAAAACGACAGCCAACGGTCCTTTTATCATGCCCCGTTTTACGTTTGCCGATTGGCGTGAAATGAAAAAAAACATAGCCGCTGCGGCGGCCAGTATCGAAGTAGATCCAGAAATGTCGATTTAAAGTTTATAAGCTGACCATTGCCAGAGAGTCAACCCGGCTCAAATTTTGTAATAATTTGGCGTACATCCAGATGAGATTGTGCTGACGCAAGAACTGAAGCTGGACGATCATGGACAATGCCATGAGTTCACTAATTGAGCGCTGGAAATGTTGACCGGAGATCTGAATTTTGACCAAAATATCATCTTCTCAGTCGAGGCCCATTTTCGGCTCAGCGGCTTTGTCAACAAGCAAAATTTCCTTTATTGAAGCAAAGACAATCCACAAATTTAACTATTAAGTGCGGTCTATGAGGAAGGACACACCGTGTCCATCAATGGTTTCAGTTAAAGAACGATGTTAAGCGACTTTCTGTGGTCATAGGTCCTTACCGAAAAGGATTTATTCATTTCTATCTAAATTATCTCTTACCGCAGCTTGGCACTATAGGTAAAAGTGTATAGACGAGGTCTCTGTTTCCCTAAGTATAACCGCAGCAGCTGCATTTATATTCTGTCGTAAAATACACAACGGTCATCATTAGATCCAGGCTATTGATAGGTATCGCGGTAAACGAAACAATACCCGATTTCAAATCAGCAGCAATAAATCTGAATAGATTTTTATTAAAAGTAAAATACATACTATTTAACGTCCTCAAAATGCTCAAGCTAAAACGGCCTGGACGTTTAGAAATCTGAGTTGGATCCCAAGAAAGTCATCTTTAGAAAAAAAATAAAAATTTCTCAAAATGTAAAAATAGAACTGTGATACTTGCTTTTTTTTTCACCGCAATTATGGTTACATCTTTTCGACCATTTAAATGGTATCGTAAAGAAATCATGCCTTCTCCCTTAACTAAAATTGCCTTCCTTTCATTTCTACTACCAACCATCAGGACCCCAGCATTTCCTTATAGTTTGATATGCTAAATTAGGGAATAAAAATACTCCTACTCTCCCGAGGGAGTTTTTTTCTACTACAAAATTCTTGAACAGTTATTCTTTTTGCCACGCAAATTCATCAATCTTTCAGAAGTCAATTAATGAAATAATTTTAAAAAAAACTTTTCATCTAATCCCGTCCTTAAAACAGAGATTTATTTATAAGAACAATATTTCTGGAAATAATCAATTAATGCCAGAAATTGTATCATTACCTGACAAACTTTTTCAACTTTCATAATTTGGGTTATCCGCAAAAATTCCGGGCAAAGATGTTAAAATAGCACGGAGCTACCTCAAAGTATTCCAGGAAAAGAAAACTCATCATCTTCAGCCCATCATTGTGCTCACATCAAACTTCTGACGCCCACACTATCACGGTCTTGAAAGACGAATGACGGAATGGTTTTCTTTTTTCTTTCAAAAACATCTCATGTCTAAGCAAGCCGCATAGAACAAGTATCACCTAAAAGGAAACTTTTGACATTTCTGATACCTCATCTTGGTAGTGTGTTTTTTTCTTTTTCCCATTGATGTGTAAGGCAACAACTTCCTTACGAAAATTCATACTTGGCCCTTGTTTCTCGTAGGTAGTTCTAGGTCGAGATTATCCTTTCAAGGCTTCCACACGGCAAAACTTTCAATCTAACCATTGATTCTTATCGACGTCGCTTTTTCGCCATGACAAAAACGCAAAAGGTGCAAAGCAATGGAAAGAGACTGAAGGAGAAAAGGCAAAATAATTTCCACGGAACCTATAAAAAATGTACATAATAATTTTGTTCGCCTTTTTTAATGGTTTCTCTTTAGCACCACCTACACTCTGAATCATTTTAAATCCATTTTAATATTTTTCTAAGTGCGAAATGATTATTTTTCAAACTTCCATAAAACATGCGAATGACTTTTCATTCCCCAGAAAAAAAAATAACACAAATCCAAAAGTATCTATCGGCTTTGTAATTCGCATACAAATCACTCAAATATCACCAAAGAATGAAAGGAAAAAAATTTCGAAGAAAAATTTATTGATTTATGATTTATCTTCTAATGCGTCGCTTTATATTCTGAAAACATACGCCACCTGATTCCACCACTTTTGACGCCTGCCGCGTGGCAACCTCTCGTAACATCAATAAAACCTCCAAGAGGTTTTACTCATATATATCAAATCAAATCCCATAATAATATGGCTCGTGCTATCAATAAAAATGACAGGAAAAAGCAAATAATAACGCACGCAGGTACCATCCGCTGTAGGTGTTGGCGCCACCATCGATATGAGGGTTGTTTAAGCTGTTTCTCGTCCTTAAAAATTCAATAGTACTTAATAGCAAAGCCTTAATGGCATACGGAATACTTGAACTCGCATAATGCCTAAACTCACTTGGTAGAATTTCTATTCTATTGTACCGTGCGTCGGTCGTCATTTCGTCACGTATGATTAAAACTGGCGCATTTTTCCCTTTTAAAACCGTGGCAGGGTTGCCAACAAAGAAAAATGGTTCAGAGTTGCTACTTTATCACCTACACTAATTCCGCCATAGGGTGCCTTTGGGAGAAATATTTTTATATTTCCCACGTTTCAAGCAGGGTGTCCCAAAAGTCACGCAAACTTTTAATTTTATTCCAATCGTGCATTTAAGTGTTGCCATCCCAAAGAAAATGACAGCGTGACAATGACAGTTCATTGTTTTTAACAATGGAGCGCTGCACCAGAGAACAAAGTGTTTCATGGTTACACAATACTTTTTTACAAATAATAAACGTTCGACAGTAAGGGGTTCGCAATTTTTACACCAAATATTGACGGAATGGTAATTTAACTTCAACTTCAGTGGGACAAGTTCAATTAGTGATCACTGACAGTTTGTCCATTCTTAAACAAATCGTTCAACACAAGTTTGTGACAGTGTTGTTGAGACTCCAGAAACATCGATTCGGTACCATGCTGAAGAATAAAGAATTTCGAGAAGCTCTCTATAGCATATTCTCACGGAAGACTTGCATCTTTATGCATACAAGGTGCAATTGACTCGAAGAGAGTTAATTGATTAGATTATGGCACATCATTTGGATGCTGGTTCTTCAAACAAAAAATGTGGCTCATTTATGAAGAATAAAAAGAATTGATACATCAAAAGAGGAAAGCACGCATAAGATGACAACAATCCCGAGCTCCCCAGCCGAAAAATTTATTAAATCACTTGTGTAATAAGCTCAAGAAAGCAATAAAATATTTCAAAAATCGACCAATCTCTTGAAGGCTTGGCTGCCCGAAAAAATTCTATTTATTCACTATGGAAAGCTATGAGAGGTATTAAAAAACCCAAAATGCAATCGCCGCCGATAAAAAAAACAACAATGGCGAGTAGGCCAAGGAAGACAAGGAGAAGTCGGACATATTTGCCGAGCACTTAGAAGAAACGTTCAAACCATTTGACGGACAATCGCTCACAGAAGACTTTGGTGGTATGACTACGACACCTGACAACTTTAAGATAAAGAACGTGTCGCTGGTCGAACTTGTCAAGCAAGGCCCCTGGATATGATTTAATAACCAGACAGATTCTCAAGGAATTGCGAAGGAAAGCCCTGATCAAGCTTATGCATATTATAAATGCCGCGCTTAGATTATTATACGTTAGAAGGCCATGGGAAGTTGCCGAGGTTATAATGGTTCCAAAATCAGAAAAACCTCCAAATTACAAAAAATCGTACAGATCGATATCGCTCTTCCCGATAATGTGTAGGGCATTTGAAAGACTTTTGTTAAAGTGCCTACAACCGGTCATTGTGGAAAGACGTTTGATTCCTGACCACCAGTTCGGCTTCAAAACAAAGCATTCCACAATTGACCAGGTTTATAGAATAAGAAATGAAATAGAGAATCCTTAGAGGAGAGATTGATATATTCTAGAGCTTTTTGGATATCCCTCAAGCCTTTAACAAGGTATTGCATGAAGTCCTGAAATTTAAGCTTCGACAGGTTCTTCCAAAACAAATTTATGAGATTTTAGAATCTTACTCAGCGAAAAGTATTTTCCGTGTTAAACACGAATCGAAATACTCCGAATTAAAGGAAATTGCTACCGGAGCACCACAAGGAAGTGTTCTTGGTCCAGTCTTATTCCTACTTTACACTCGATGTGAAACCTCAATGAAACCAAATCAGCCCATAATAACTTTATATTACAACCTACCCATCTTCATTGACTCGGTACAAAAACCGTATGCAAACGAAGCAAAGTATCTAGGAGTGGCACTAGATGCGAAACTCAAATGGAAGTCACGTGTTAAAAACAAACGTGACGAGGGTAAAAAAAAACTTCAGAAAAAAAATTTGTTGAATTCCAAATTCTCCAAGTTCAGATAATTCACGGCTGATTATAGAGAAGCAAATGTATCCGCAACATGTCACTATCTGATGAAGATCTTGGGCCCCAAATCGATCCGGCCGGTCAAGCAACACCAGTTATGCTCATTTCTGCGACACTTTTTTTGTTTTTAATTACAAGGAATGGATGTAGACGACATGCGGTTTGAAAAGATGATGCAGTATGCCATATGCTCTATGTGTGACTGTGAGTCGTTACTGATCAGATTTAGCTGTTCAGATCATGCGAATTTAACGCCATTGGATTTTTTTCTTTAGGATTTTTTCAAGTGCCACCTTGGCCACGATTACACACGCCTTGAAGGAGCCAATTGAGCGCTGTATTAACGAAATTCACAATATTTATGCAAACTGACATGAAACATTTCGACAAAATAGTATGTATGTGCCAGCAAAGTTCAAGAAGCTGTTTACCTAACATGCTATTCCATACATAAGCTAGACTACATACTTTATAAATCAGTGAAAAGAATTACAATTCCTTATTAGAAACCTTTGTTTTCTATCAAAATTATTTCTTCGTAAGTTCAAAGGATGATGAACCGTTTTCTTAAACAATAATGAAAGAATATAAGTCTTTGTTTTTTTTTTAATGAACTGCAATCCTGTCAATCTTATTTTAAGTCACTCTTTTAAATATCTACGTATTGGCTTTTTTTTGTTAACAAACCTAATGAGCCATAAGTGAGCTCAGTAGAAACATTTTATTGATAATAACGAAAGAGTCACTTTTTCAATAGCTCAATCCGCTGTACATGTCGCAAGCCACGGTCTACTGGCTTTGCCTTCTACATAAGCTTCAGATAATACATTAAACCATAAATGAGGTCATTGTTTGAATTTTATCTGCATTAAAAGCTTTTTTGTAAGCTTATTAGGTGGCCCAAAAGTAATCGCCCTAAAGAAAAATGCTATAATTTTTGAATATGGCGGCAAATATCAATTCAGCATTGAGTTATGAAGTAAACAGACACAAAATACACGTCAACAAGACATATGTATATCGTTATACACTTTAAGAACGCGGAATAATTGTTACGATTTTTTGCGGAATTATTCGTCGGTAGTGTTGGCACAGCGTAAATTTCGGCGCAAATTTTCCGGTCGTCTGACACTAACTGGGAAACAATACAACGTTTAGCCGCTTGCCTAGAAGAGTTTGCTAGGTTTGGCCGGCTCCGGACCAGCCGTTCTGCTGAGAATATCGAAGCTGTGGTTGAAAATTTCGCAGAGGCCCACAGAGCATCAATTGGCTGTCCTTACAAACTGTAAGGAAAGGTAAAAAACCGTAAGACGTTCCCTTACAAAGTGCCAAAAGTGCATATCAGCTTTTAGCTATTGATCGCCAAGCACGTGTAACCTCCGCTTAAGCCATACTGAATCTCGACATCGAGTGAGACAACTTTTCATCGCAAATCATCATGAACGTGAAACAAGCAAAATTATCACTTCTGTGGGACCGAAAGTTCGCGTATAACCCAAGAAAAGTCAGTACACCCGTCCAAATTACTGCATAGTGTGAGGTTAACGCTGGAGGAGTCAGTCAGGAGTCAAGAGCAGAGCCAATGTTTTTCATTCAAAAAAAAAAAAATTACGGGCAAAGAACATCAGGTGATAACTTTTGAACCACCTTGTGTATGTAAATCTCCCAGCTCAAATTTTCTACCAGCGCAAATAACTCGCATTACTGGCGATTAGATTAGATAGAACAAAAACTGTGAGGCTTTCACACATAAAAGGAATATCACATGCAAGGTTGTGGCATTTGTCCGCAGAAGAAACAATTATTAACAGCTTTAGAACAGCTAGAGCACGACTATGATGAAGTACATTCCCTTGGCGATATAGTCTGATGAAATTTAATGAAACCTACTACAGATATTCAACACTGATCGGTTTAATGTCTTGACTGGAAGGGAAGTCAGACCACTGATCTGTTAAAGTGCCAATAATAATTTCTTCTCACTTAAGTTGCAATTGATTTGTACACGTATTTTCAAGGAACTGAAATACAGGAGATATCACGTTTTCAGATTGCTCTTTAAACTATTCTGAGTAGAATTTAAGGTCCACTCGACAAGAAATTTCTTATGTCTACAATCAAGTGTGTGGAAATTGTGAAATTGTATTTTCCGTTGTAATAAAGGCGCCTGCTCTAAGGTGGGCCCCCGCCAACTATCAAGGCTTGGCCTATCAATGACGTAGTCTAATAATGAACGGGAGTAGAGCAATACTGGTTTTATCGAAAATTTTTTCAGACTGAGGCCACCGAACTTTATTATGATTTAACTAGTTACATGCTGCCAATCGTAGGCTCAGTTGAGTGGCAGAATCTCCAGTAGTCAACACTAAGACTTACAACACTGTAGAGAAATTGGGCCCGTGGATTTCGGCCCGGGCCTGACTTGTTACAGGTTGGCCTTCTAGTTGGACCGTCACTAAGGAAAAGTCTTCCAGTTGGGTTTGACAAAAAGTAAAGTTTCAAAATATACTGAGTGACGAAAGGCAATGAGCAGACCGACCTGGACTCATATCAAGGCTGGAGTTTATGCCCTTAACACAGGTTCCGTTTTGATATTCATGCAAGCGCTGGTCAGGCGTATCTTGGCGTCCATGAATGGGGATCCCACGGAATTAAATCTCACATAGAGAATAGTTCACGTATAATATTAACTTGTCTGCGATAAGTTGTAGGGGTTTTCTTGATTCCACCGATAATGAATAAACTCGAAATGAGATTTAAGTCAAGGGAAGGAAGAAGCTCATTGATTTGCTCACACCATGCCTAATCGCATTACCATTAATTTCCTCAAAGAAGTTGGGTCTCATCCAGGAATAAGCAGGTCTATTCGAAAACCACATTGACACTGTCGTCTTTCTGACAGTGTTAGGGATATGTGGCTTGAAACTCTCTTGGATCTATATGACAAGGTCAATCAAATATTTGTGCCAACTTATGTTTAGAAAAAAGTGGTCTTTGCGCACAGACTTTGTTTTGACTTTGATCTGAGTTTTGTGACTCAAAGTGCCTGTGCCTAGAAAGAGTTTCGGCGAAAATCTGAGCTAGAGAAGGAATTATGTCAATTTTGACTGTTATGTAGACATTGCTCCTTGCCAAAAAAAAACTCGAATCATGTCTTTCAAGCTGTCCTTCGGCCTAAATGACTGCAAACTGACAGGTCACTTTGCTTTTGCTATAAACCTAGGTACATATGCTTGGTTGATTAGAGCTGAAAGCCTGACGTTCTCGCTACTGTTGTGGTTAGTACTGGTACTATTGGCATTTTGTCACGGGTTTATTTTTTTTTTCGCGAAATACTGAGAAATGTGAGTAAAAGGCTGAAATGGGCTTGTTCCTTATGGAAGTGCTCTGGTCCAATGAGAAAAAGGGTACAAGGCACTTTCATCATCAAGGGAGAACATTTCATTTAAAGATGATAATCCTGGGTAAAGCTGAAACTCCCCGCGTATTTTAATTTGTGAACAAAATGAGAAACACAACTCATCAGCAACAGAAAAGCAATCAAGTTAAGTTTAATTATTTTGTGAAAACAAGAACTTAGGGCTTTCAGCTGGAAACAAAGTTAATCTTTTGTGTATTTAGCCCCAGCGGCAACACTCGTCGTACGTACAAGTCATTTCAGACCGTATGAATAAAACATCTAAAAAAACACTTTTTGAATTTGAAATATTAAAAATAAATTTTGAACTGCATGACTGGAGAACCTCTGCACTTGGAATTTCTGCAGATGTACTGGAGAAGCAAATGTTACTTTCAGGGTGCGAATTCCTATACCACCCTCAACTACGTATGACTCTTATGGAATTGTTGTTGGATTTTTAACATAACTTTTCTGAATAAATTTATTTCTTAGGGAATTTGAAAAGTGTCTAAAATTCCAGAGCTCTTCCTTAATTAAAGCATTTATCTGTGTTAAGGAAGTAATACCTAACATGACAACCAATATGAGCCTGTGCACATGTGGCACTCGACACTGAGATCCGATAAACAATCGGCTTCCTACACAATTGCCTGCAAATAGAGGTTTACACAAACAATTTAAAGTATCCACTATATTTACTTTAATGCTTAATAGAATAATCAAATATTTGGATTGTTCGAAATGCCACTAATTATAGCCTGAAAATTCAACACAGAGTGGACGGGGAATGAGAAAAGTGCTGGATTTTCAATTTATAATTGGCTTTTGGTCTAGGCTCTTTGAATAACTGAATTTAAATTAGATAATATCCGAGTTCAGGGTATTGAACCAAATAATAAATAACAATCAGAGTTCATGATTTGAATTGTGCGAATCAGTATCTGTTCATGCGAACTGTGATGTTTGTTTTATGATTTCGTATCTGTTTTTAAATGAAACGCTCATAATTACGTCATAACGAGTACATTTCATATTCGCTTTCCCGATATAGTCTAACATGGACTCTAGCAGTTGTATGCAGTATATGTTGTAAGAGACGAATGTGAATTCATCAAAGCCGATTCTCATGTTCAACATCAATCAAGGTAACTGATGTTATATCAAAGCAAACAAGACTAGGGAAGATATGTGTGACTCCTTACCAAAAAAGCCCCAGAGACGAAGCAATTTGAAGCATCTGTCGTTACAGAAATAGAAGCAAATTATTATTCATACTCGTATATCTTGAAAGTTTTCTCCGGCATAGTTATGTATGCATTTGCATGATAGGTTGAGGAAAACAGCAATTATATGCATCTTTTACACAAGAGGTTAAAGACCACAATCTGGCTTTAAATACGTAAATGAAAACAAGTAATTAACCAGGCAGTACCGGGCCTTGAAAAAGGATAAATTGACGAAACTGTTTGCAAATTGATGATACTTGGACTTGTTCTAGTGACTAAATAATGCGGCAAAACAGAACGAACATAGGTGAGATTATTCTCATCCAAAAGTGTTGAATTGAAAGATAGACATTTGCCACGGTAAGCATTTCGTTGTAAGCAGATGAAACCGGTCATCATTAGGGCGCCGACTGGGTCATAATCGCGAGATTCCGCGAGGACTACAGGATACGGTAGGTAGTTGGTAGAGGCCTCACCAGGCAGCGACGGGGGATTCAGTTTTTACGTCGCAGGTTGAGTGGTCTTCGTCCGCCGCTTTGCTATCATAGAATGTGAGTCAATCCACTACTTACTTTTGGAGAACTCATAGAAGGGGACTGATAAAGCTACTGACGCATCAGCTGCGCTGTCTACGCTGATTCCCAATATTGGTGGCCCGAAGAGACAGGCTACCAGCGACTTGCGGCAACTCCATATGCGGGCGCATACGCTATCGAGACAGGATGTTCAAAAACAATTTACCTAGGCACTGCGTGTCGGGTCCCTTTGAGTCACGTGTGCTTACTACACGCTCTCCGCAGCAGCCGTAATGGTAATCGGGGGAACCGGTTACCGCCAATCATACTGTCTTCATTTGCGTAGGATTGCATCAGCAATGACAACTGTTAGGGGGCCGACTGGGCCTGAAAATAGCGCCCAAAACCAAAAAACAAAAAACAAAAATCTTCACCGCTCCGGCAACATTCAATCACCAGTGTAGGACTTTAATTAAAGTTGAAGGAAAGTTCAATCCGCCTTACAACGATTGGACGAGGAGCTTACGCAAATGCCACATGCTAACACGAACAAGTAATTATTTTAACGTCGATTTTGGTAAAAATGACTTTATTGTTAACAGAACGGCCCATCGATCTCTTTTGTATTTCTTCTTCCGTTTATGACTTCTTAGATACATAAAACAACTCACTGGGTCATCTGAAGTCAGCTGTGCTGAAGTCCATCAGCTTCAGCTTTTCTTAGGCTTTTTCTTAGGCGTACTACAGATATCGAGCCGTAATCCTTTTCTTAATCTCATCACAATTTAGACCTCTTTTAACCTTTGTGTCAATGCGAGTGTCGCGCAACGCTTAGTCAATACGTGCATACCCAGGTATGCAACTAAGATTCGTTGCGCTTCTTCGGCTTAAAGCAGTTGAATCAAGAATCCAAAGAATACAAATTATAAGTAACTTACAATTAAATAATTTTATTTTTATGTTTGTTTAAAATAAGTAATCACAAACAGTTTTGGCACGTAGTAAGATCGCGACTATGCCTATGCCAGACTGCCTTGTTACAAACTTGGCATACCTTTCCAGTTAGCCGTCTCTTGGAATCAGTATAACATATGGTACAGTTGGCTTTTTGTTTTATGCGTCCAGTTCTATCACATTTCTCTTGTGGAGACTAGTGGCTGGAAGTTGAGGTTAAACTTTAACACTCTGTTCGAACATTACTTCTTTTCCATTCCTTGTGTTGAAGTTGCGGTAAATATATGAGGATTCCGATCGAGTCCTTATAGATGGCAATGCAAGTTTTCTTTCGAGATTCTGGAAATTTTTGCAACGCGCACATGTATGTTGAAAGTTCCGGTTTTTTGATTTTAAATATTTTATGTGCTGCTAATGCAGCGACGTCTAAGATATTATAAAAAAAAGCTTCCGACCACCTTTTAGTTCGTCGTTTTGTGGAGTATTCGCCAAGGATTTTGTCAAAAGTATCAACTCCGCATTTAGTGGAATGGTATTATCTTATGATTTCTGGCTTACTTTTGACACCAACAATTGTTCTATCGTTTTGAACTGTGGACTATAGAATCACTGATTTTTGGCACATACTCATAGAAATACAATGTTGCATTATCAGGAAACACAAATTCACTACAAAGAACAGCACGTTTTTTCTGTCGTAGAAACTGTATTGGTATATACGGCTTATTTTCTTAATGTTCCAACTAGTCCCAAATTCTATCGCATTAGTTTTTTGGCTAATTCAAGTGATGTGAAAAAATTGTTCGTCGCTCGTTTTTATAGGATTGCACTAACTGACTTACTACTTGTTCTCCTTGGCTTATCGCTCGATGCTTGTCTGGTTCTTTACCTTTACCTAGAACTAGCAAAAGCACAGCAAGATGTATGCGCTTCAAAGCAGGTTTTAAATCCTATCGTGCAATAAAATACCCCAACCGTTCTGATAAACAAAATTTAATAGCTAAAAAACGCACTAGGATTCTGTATGACAAACTTTTAACCAAAAATGGACGAAACTTAAAAATATATTGTATATGTATAAAAGTCGATAAATTTGCTAAAAAATCAATGATTTGGCAGGCGATCTGCAGCTGTGGCCTAAAGAGCAGGGCTTTTGTGACAACTGCCACAATGACATCGGATGTTTACATCAAGGAGTGCCTTACAAAACGACTTCTGCCTTTCATGCGTAAGCACCATACAGCAGTAACATTTTGGCCTGATTTGGCCAGTTGTCACTACTCCATGGTTGCCACCTAATTGCCCCCAATTTCGACCAATCGAAAAATATTGGGCAATTGTTAAATTTAAATTGCGGAGGAATGCAGGAGTTGTAAAAAATTTAAATTCAATGTTAATAAAATGGAACCATGCTGTAGCAAATGTCAAAAGGAAGAATGTTCAGAAGCTCATGGCGTCCATCAGGAAAAACACCCGACATTTTATTCACACGAAAGAAATCTAAGATTTATTTTAATACTACTCTTAAGCTCAATAAATAACTTTTAATTTGAGGTTCTATTTGTTTTTCTCGTAGTGTTATTTAAAAAGTTATAATAACATATATGTGTACAGATTTTGTGTGAACCGGACTTTATATTCCGTAAATTTAGTCCTACCACGGAAAGAGCTGCTCGGCGACGGTAAGTTCCTCATATGGAATAAAATATTTACGGAAATTTCTGTTAAGCATTTGAAATAAGTCTCTTATTGCTGCCGATGATATTCGGCAAACGATACACCACAGATGGACCTGCCGGTTAAGTGTCTAAACAGAAAGGCACTACCATATTTAACATGAATAGACAGACTACATACCCGGGTATGCCCGTTTAGTGCGGTGTAACTGTGAAAAACTTCTAACCTTGTAGGTGCCCCCATTTTGTGATACTTGAACTAACTAACCTTAAACACATGTTAAGTACATTGATCAACTATGTTTGAAACTGAAACCCTTTGCAATAAATGTGATGCTTTTCAAGGGGCTTAAATTATCTCGTTAAGTTACAAACAGTAGTTTATTTTAATCACTTAAAAGGGATGCAAATAATCCAAAGACAATAAGAACTTTGATATACACTACGAGTATATATTAGGACCGGAGCTGTTTACTTATTATAGAACTATTGTTTTTGAAAGAACAATAGAGGCATTGTTTGGAACGTATAAAGTCGGTTAATACCCGGAAAATGCATGCAGACTATTAGAGCAGAAATCAATGAAAATATTTCTGTTAATTTATGTAAACATGCTTCTGTACAATACAATTGTTCAATTTAGTATTAAATATCTCTTTGGGGAATTGTGTGATGTAACATGGTAATTAAGTTAAGTCTTTTGTGGTTTATCTTTGAAGTTGGCCAACAAAGGGGAATCATTAGCGATTTTCATCATAAATTCAAGGATGTGTTTTTAAACGCATGTGCTAGGTACTTTAATTAATTGATTATTACCAAAACAACTACACAAACCGCTATTTTAAAGGCGGCTTAGTCTTTAGGTGAGCTGGCAGCTATGTCTGCCGCTTCGAGGTACAATTTACCAAGATGACGTTGACGCGTTTTGATTAAACATAGAATGTATTCTGCTCTTTCCACGTGGTCGTTGTCCAGTCTGCAAAAATTGTATTGTGCTATGCCCATGGTCATCAGGTATTTTTGACACGGCAGTGCCCTGTGAGAAAACCAGTTGTCAGTCGAATATAACTTCTACTTAGTTGTAGTAGTTGTTTCGTTTTTTAGTGGGAACTGTTTGGCAAAAAGTTGTTGGCTTGTATGTTTCCTTCGGTGTTCCTCAAAAAATGGATTTTCATTCCCTCTAGCCAGGTTTTATTACTACTATGGTGTTTATTGATAGCCCAGAGAATGGTCTTGGCATCATGAATTGGGGTGCAGTCCTGTCTGGCTAACTCGTCTGCTTTTTTATTGCCCTTATAACCACTATATCCTGGCACTCAAATCAGATGGACAAGTTGCTTATTTTTCCTAAATTCATGATGGATTGCAGTATGAATTTAATTTTGATCCATCTTCTGTGAAGAGCATGCAGGCATTTGCCACTGCTTCTTTCATGAGTTCTAGATAAAGTTATGGGATATTTAGGATAACTTCAAATGCAGCTCTTAGTGCAGTTTTTATTACACCAGTTGCATAGACATAGGCTAGTCTCTGTTTTTGTTGAGTTTAGCCTGTGATGACGTCTAGGTTGCTTTGTACCACCGGATGGCAGCAGCATACGTGTCATTTTGGGATTAAGTCCCACATTTTTCCTCGAGACGACAGGAAAAGTCTTGTCGATAGTCTAAGAGAGATAAGTGTTTCAAGTTAGTTTTTCATTCAGTGTGATTCCTAGATACGAGTATTGAATTAGGAACTCTATTATTTCGCCGAAGAGGGTGGGATTTCTTATTCTTCTTTGCCTTCTCTTAGTGAACAACAATGGTGCTTGTCTTGGGATTGACTTCTAGGCCAATCTTGGTGCACCATTCAACAACTAAGCTCAGAGCCCTCTGGAAGCAATCTAAGATTGTGTCTTCGAATTTACCTCTATTTAGGATAACAATGTTGTCTGCATAATCAGTGCTTCATTAACTACGATGGACCATAGTAGGGATGAGAGTACTCCTCCTTTTCGTTGCTATCACACTGAGTTTATTACTGCTTAATGAGGTTTTTGTTGTTTTATCTCTAGCATACATCTTATCCATTTACATGTAGTGTCATCGACTCCCATGTTTAGAATACGAGTACATCTATATATCTGGGAGTATTCAGAGTTGTCAAATGCTCCTTCTATATTGAGGAAATAACCGACCGCTCCCTCTTTATATCTGAGAGATTTTTCAATTCTTGAAGTAAGATTTTGCAGAGCGTATGTGATTGATTGGTAGGCATATTGATACGAGTACTTTTGAATGGGGTTCATTTAAAGTGCCTCATCTCTTATTTGTTCCATGGTTTTGAGGAAAAAGAAAGTAAGGCAGATAGGTCTATATGATCTTGGCAGTTCCGGCGGTCTGTATCCCACCTAAGGTACATATATATTGGATTTTTTACCACTTTTTTTTTAAGTATCCCCACGAGTAACTTGCCCTGAAAAGGTTGATTAGTACAGGGAACAGATGTGAGATACCCTTTTCTAGTGAGGCTGGGAATATTTCATCCGCACAAGGGGCTTTGCAGAGTTGAAAAAGTTGTTATTCTGCCTTCATGAAAAATTTCCTTTGAAAGGTCGGTTTATTCTTGTCTGAGGAGGATTTTCTTGGGCTTCTCGAATTATTGTCAAGTCTGGGAAGTGTGTTTCGACTAAGAGTTGAAGCGTCTTTAGCCCGTTTTCTGCGTATCAGGTTTTTTTTATTGAACCAAAAGGATTAGTGTGCTGCTTAGAGAGTATTTTGTGAATGCGAGCACAACTTCTCGTGTCATCGATTAGATGACAGAAATTTCTCCACGATTCTCTCTTATCCCCTCTAATTTTTTGGCTGTAAATGGTGAATCATTTTCTATATATTTCCCATTCTCCATTGGGCTTAGCCCGGTTGAAGATGTTTCTCATCTCTGTTTTAAATTTGGCTAGTTTGGCCGCCGATCTTGCCGGATTTGACTACGGTGTTAGCTTAAGCTAAATTTTAGTACATGAACATGTTTCTATGTCCTGCCTCTAACTCGAACAATCAGTTTCTTGGAGCGCCAAATTTGGAAAGTCAAAGTCAAAAGACTTAAAAAATTGACTTTTGTTCTTCCTTGGTATTAAATTCTCTGTTTTAGACAGCGATGAATGACGCGAGTTTGATGAATAACAGCCGGTATCTCTACTTCGTTCGATACCTTGCTTCTTTTAAGTTTCTGTACTTTGAGCCAGTGAGAAGTTTGTGTTTTGGACAATTCCTGGTTATAACCATAATCCAGTAACCAAATCCGGTAACCAAGCAAATCATTGTATCTGTGTCTTGTTTTAAGACCACTAACTCCTTGTAGTGTGTGCACAGGAACATCCTTGTACCTGCAATAAATGAAGTCATAGTGTATTGCAATCCGACACGTTGTAAGAATTTAAGCCAAAGATGTTTTCCACCATTCAAGAGAGCAAAAAAATTATTACATATCAGCATCACACTTTTGGTGTGAACTTTGAAAATCTAGAAATGAACTCCGAAAAGTAGAAAACTATATTCTACTCACATTTTGTTATTTTCATTTAAAATTATGTACAACAATGCTATCCAAACATAACCTTGTAATCATTCTAAACAACCAATTATTTCTCAGAACTGCAAACTATCTTCTGGCGTCACTAAAAATTACTCAGGTACTTACATATTCGCTTCAACAGCGAAATATTTACTTTCCAACCTAAACCAAAGAGATGGTAACTCGTTATGGTTTTTTTGTTAACCACCAACAGGTTTGCAGTCAGGATTCCGGTAATGAAGGAAATTTTCTATATACCTTTCCCAGGGCTCTATACCCATGTGGTTGCATAGCTTAAGACCATTTTTTAGTTTTCATATGCAAATGCAGATATTTTTAGCAAAATAACGGCCAAACAAGTTATTCTTGAAAAATGATATTGGTAACACAACTCGGAATTTTGTAACAGGAACAGATTGCTGCTGGCAGCCTTCTAATGTTGTATAAAACAATTGAAATCTGAGAGAGATTCTGTAAAGCGAAGTTAAATGATATGAATATGCTTCCACAAACATCTACTCATAGTTTTCAGATACTTAACCAAATTAAAAATAGGTGAAACAAAAAAAATAAATAAATCTGACAAGTCGAATCCAATCGGTTATTGTTCAAAAATATTCCCAACTAACCTGAAGAAAAAAAAAGTATCTATTGTATTAAAAGGTTTTAATTAAAAATTCATTGACACATATACTTATGGACAATTTAAAAAAAATGATGCATGGGCTATGAATTTTTAGTTAGATTTTACTAACAACCACTGCCCTGATTGGGTGAAGCTAATGCAGTCAGGATGCGTATTTTCAATTTCGATGCGGATTCCTTCTCATTTTTTTTATTAATTTGTTCTTTGGTGGCGAGGATTGTCGTGGGATGAGCCGGTTCCATCGGAACTCAAGGAAGGAGTGGGATAATTTCTGTCGAGAAGATCCGTATCCCAAGATAGATTCACCTGCAAGCGGAGCGAAAGATAGAACTTCATGGCTTTTTTGATGCGCCGGAGAAGGCTTTCGGGGCGGTTATTTACTTGCGTGTTTTGGATGAGGACGCCAACATTCATATGCACGTATTGATATCCAAAACTTGGGCGATTCCATTGAAGACCACGACACTTCCAAGGTTGGAGCTTTGCGGAGCGGTGATGTTGGCTATACTCTTGAACTAAACAGCTACGGTGTTGAGGTTGGACAATGTCAAGACCTACGCCCAGCGTGGACCATGGCACGCCCATCGAAGTGGAAGACGTTCGTAAGCAATCGTGTTGCAGAGATTCAGTATGTTACCAAGTATCCACATCTCGCATCCTGTGGACTGCTACCTACTAGCCTTGACGACAACACTTTCTGGTGAAACGTTCCAGAATTCCTGAGATCAGATTGGAATTTCACTACATTACAACAACCGTGATTGCGATTGATGAGGAAAGCCGTAAGATAAAAATACACTGATAATATCACCGACTTGCTGATTCATCGTCACTTAAATCTTCACAAGTTATTAAGGCCCGTAGCATATTGCCACAGGTTTGTTTCTAATGCTCGAAAAACAGCAATACAACGAGAACTGTCCACTCTCACGCCGTTAGAGACTCAATCTGCGTTGCAACTTTCCATTCGCAAAGTTCAAGGTAATATGTTCTTTGACGGCTTATCAAACAAAGGCAAAGGTAAGAAGTATAAGGTCACTAAGTCCATTTTTGGATAATTATCATATATTGAAGGCAAGAAGTAGATTGGAAAATGCAAAGTTTCAACCAACGTTTCAAAAACTTGTCGACCCTTTGGAAATCCGGCTTTTCAAATAGCCTTGATTCGTCCAGTGAAGAGAGTGTGTGTTTTGTGGTTTTGTCATCTTCTATACCGAGTAGGCACTCAATTTAAGGAGCTTGGTTGAATATCTCAGCCTGAGAGGATTTTGGTAAATTTTCAACTTCACTAGCCTCTTGATACTTACTTACTTCAGTTCGGGATGGACTAGCACCAGCTAGTTTGTCTCCACTAAGCTTTCCCTCTGTATTTGAAGTGCTCTAAAACACTGATATCAATGCACTTAAAGTCATTTAGACAACTAAGCCGGATTATCAAAGCTTTTATGACGAGATATGCATAAAGCCCAAACAGTTCACTATTGAAACATATCCTCTCTTCTACTTAAATGCAACCACGACTGAAAATTGTTCCACCCTTCGTATAAGTCGAGGCCTACCCAAAACCTCTTACTGTTCTTAGGGTCACAGCACCCAGTACTTGTTGCAACTCTACATCGGGTGTGACCAGCAGGTGCACCTTCCCTGCGTTTTAGGTTTAAACAGCCACCGTGAGGCTCCCACAAGGAGGCCTACCTCAACAAGTTAGGTCCGGACCGAAGTTCGGGGGGGCCGCTTCAAAATCCGGTACCGTGTTTTGAGTCCTAGTATGGACTACCGGTTGTCTGGGCACTCAATAAACCCTATGACCGGCAGCTTGTAATTGCAACCATAAGGGGCGAAAGGGTCTGATTATGTTATACTCGTAGATAAATTCGGTTTTGCTCTACCCCACTTTTTATTTGACAACTTCGTTGATGGAAGAAGCCTAAATAATTAGCCAGGGGCTCACTCGCGGATCAATTGAATGTATGAGAGCCATGGAAAAGAATCAAAAGATAGGAAAATGGGTTCCACATAAACAGAATGAAAGCCAGCAGGAAAGCAGTAAAACCGCTGAAAACCACTTCCGAAATGCTGCTGGCCAGGTTCAAAAGAAGATTATTTCTCCATTGAGTTATGACTGGTGAAGAAATGTGGCTATATTTTGAGAATCCTTTGAGATCATGGGTCCATCGATCCAAGCGAATCATCGACATCCACTGCAAGGCAAAATCGCTGTAGATTGAAGACAATGCTTTGAGTTCAGTGGGATCAGAAAGGTGTGATCTTTTATGAGCTGCTAAAATCTGAGGAAAACATTTGTACCAAACGCTATTTAAAAACGACAAGAGGAGGCAACACAAAGTGATTCTGCTACATAATAATAAACCATCACACCCAGCAAAACTGGTGAAGGAAACAATTGAAGTGTTTAGTTGGGAAATCGTTTCGCATGCGGCCTACTCGCCTCCGTCCGATTTGCATAGATGGGACACGCACATACGGCATACCTAATATTTACCTTGTTTTGCCTCTATTCACAGCTAAATTGATATTTGCCGATTGTTTTTCGATAGTCAGAAAGGCTCCACTGATAGCTCGCTGTGTTCTTCTCGTAATATCAATGACCTTTGCATACGCGAGTAACTGAAGAGACTTTTGGAAAATTATGCTTTTGAAGGTGGCTTGCGAATTGCTCACAGCTCTTTGAAGAACGATGTTAAAATGATTCAGTCCATTTCTGACATTGGACGTCCCGATTTTATCATATATTCTCCTTCGCCATGTTGCATAGCCAAATGACCTCTATAGAGATGTTAAAAATAGACATGGTTATGGAGAAAGCTCGACCCTACATATGCCTCATATGCGGCTTTGAAATCGATGGTGGTGTGTATCGATTTGGAACTCTTGGGTTTTTCTAAAATCTGCTATAAGGTGAACATTTGATATACGTTGGACACTCTTCCCCTGGAACAACACTGCAAGGGACCGGTCAAAAGTTGGCCAAAGACATAAAGCGTTCATATAATACTGTTAACGGGATTTTTTACGAGATTTTGAGTAAAATTATTGTCATGTACTTAAAGCAGTTCAGACCATCTCCCTGCCTTACGAATGGATAAAATCATGTTGAGGCTTCATTCGTTGGATCTGTTCGTCGACCACGATTTTGGAGATGAGTTAATGTGTGCTCCGTATCTAATCAGCAGTTAAGCCATCAGAAACAGTAGCTTCCTTGGCTAGACCTTGGGTCGGGTATGTCCCGACTTCATCTTGGTCGAGTCGACCAAAATGATGTGTTTATTTGTCCAAGTCTATTGGTTAATTCCACCTGAGCTGAGATTTTTTTTCGGTATTACTGTTTAACAATAAGCAGAAATAATTTTTTTTAGATTCCCAAAGGCTTTCTAAAGATTTCTGTTGGGCACTTACTGTTTTGGCATGCTCGTTTTATATCATTCTTCTGGTAGCAAATCTCTAGACTTACTGTCTGCATTAGTCAATGAACCAAGAATTTCACTGTTGAGACACGAAAGTCATGATGCTGGTATTCTACTTTCAATGCTATAGGCATTGCTCTTCTCAAGAGATAAGGGGAAACTCGATCGAATAATGCTTTAGCGAGCTCTTGCGATTATACTGTTTCCCGTTTAAATTCCTCAAAATAGTTCCGTATCTGCTACGGATATCCGCAAGCGTATCTTGGCTTTTTGACTTAAGAGAGATATTGATCCGAGTCGATCTAAGCTGCATGAAATATTCGTACACACAAACCGTTGAAAAAGTACATCGATAGCAATATAATCAATTTGGTTGACAGTTTGTTGACTAGGAATGAGCGTCATTTTGCACAGCCGTCAACAGTCAATCCGTTATTGTCCGAGGGTTTAAGCTGGTTCGACACTTTTTTTTAAATCTTCCGTAAAGAGATATAAACGTTATGACGGCCTAAGCTAGTATTATGCTACTGACCGAACACGCGCTTTCTATTTCAGCCACTTATATCGGGGACCATCACTGGGAGATGTGTTCAGACCACGCTTAAGTGTTACGCAGCTAATCCAATCCAAGTTATATGGCAGTCTAAAGTGCCTGGAGAGAGTTAATAACTTATCGAAGTAGCTCAAGAGACTTTGTGAGGAAGCCCCTTAAGAATAAAAATTACAGTACCACCATAGCTTTAATGGGATGGTTACAGAAGTCTCCATGCAAGGAAACTGATAGCGTAGATGTTTCAAGCTGAGCATATCACCTGGTAACGACATGTACAAAGAAAGTTATTTAAAAATTCCGGTGGTAGAAAGGAAAACCATTCGATCAGACAACTGCAAAAACTACAACAAATTCTCGGTCTTTCTGATGATGCTTTCAAAAATATACCATCCAACGGAATAGTAATGAAGACCCTAATTGAATAGAAATATTTCTGGAACCAATATCTTTTCGACAACTTTGATCAAACCGAATTAATAGAAATTATAAAAGAAAAACTCTTGCATGTGGATACCAATTTCATTAATTGTAATCGAGCACACGCCTCCAATTTGTTAATTATGAAGACTTAAATTTAAATAAAATAAGTGGAACTCAAATTGTATGTAATCTTCGTGTTTATGGAAGTTAACAAATGCAAACGACATATCATCATGATGCTTAGACAAAATTTACTTGCAATTAACCATCCTATTGCATAGCATATCGCGTGATAAAAAAACATATGCGTAGGCTCATCTATCTGCCCCAGATAAGCGACAAAGTCACAGATGATGATGATAATTGAATCAGTTCCGAAACGTAGAGAAATCAAACCTGCGTGAAGCCATAAATAAAAACCCATAAAAAAACAAGAAGGAAACACGCCACATAAAACAAATTTATTGAAAACAAATGCATTTGAATTTGAATTTGGAATTGAATTCATACCTGTTTGGCGACCTGCGTTTTATTCTTCAATAGAATTGGAATAATGATTTTTTATAAATCCGCGTATTTCCGCTCCAATCGATTCATTAACACGAATAAAAACACCAAAACCTCTGAAATTTTCAAAACAGATCCGATTTAATTAAAAATAAATTGATTGCTACGAGCTGTTGTATCCAATACTTCAAAATCGGAAACATGAGGAATGCGATATGCATATAGCTTTTTCATCCAATTAAATATTTCTGGGAAAAAATTGTGAATTTTTTGGTTTTATAATATTTAGTTCGATTTGCAGGGTAAAAAATATATCTTAGGTGTTTCGGGGTAAACAATTTCAAATCCATTGCCAACAAAAGCTTGCTTTTGAAATAAAATAAAATAATAAATAGTTCCTGAGGCCGGAATGGAGTTCACAAATCTGTATTTTCTTGCTTTGGGTTGGTTTTCTGTCACTGGCACGATTTCAGTTCAATTTACTCGTAGTTCAAAATTCTTTACCAAGTTAAAGATTGCGTTCTTAATTGGTTTCAGCAATATCCTCACAACTTCTAAAGCAAATTTTAAGAATTTCAATGAATTGCAGAAAGGTGCGTCATTCTGTTTGTAATCCGTGAAATCTCTTATTGAAACAAATCTGGAGCGTTTTAGCTGAAAACAAATCTAAAAGATTTTTCTCGGAAAAGCCCTTTGGATCTCAGTTAATAATAAAAATAGAAAAAGTTATATTTGGGCCAATACACTCCCACTTTAGCTAAGGCCATCCGCATATGCATTGACAAGTTATATGGGCTAACAACAATTGAGGAGCACCGACTAAACAATGCCACAACATAAGTCTGACAAAGACTCTCATGTATGAGAGGAAGACGCCTTTATGGATGACAAGTCAATCTATTTCTACACAGATGGATTTAAGATCAATGGAGTGGTTGGTGGTGCTGTTTGGTCAGATAAACTTCACCGTCGCCTTTTCTTCAGCCTGCTTAATCAATGCAACATGCTGAAGAAAAACTGTTTTTTCAGATAGTCAAGCCGCTTTTAAAAGCCTGGATTCAAAATTCTAAAATCTCTTTTGACTTCCGATCGTATATCAGGGAGATGGCAGGGCAGTTCAACATGCACGTATGTTTGTGCAAACTAGTTCTTGTTGTTGGATACCTACTATTAGAACAACACACCTTAGACAGATTGATGGGTCAGCATATCTAGCTACCAAACAAACGTAGCCAAACTGGATCTGAGTCGATATAAGAGTTTGATCTTTCTAAATAGGAAACATTTGAGCGATATCATGGGTGTCGTCACCAAACGCCAGTCAAAAATAATTATTATTACTTGTTATTGATCAATTAATTAAACAAATTAATTGCGTCATCATTTTAGATTGATTTTAATATTTTAATTGCAAACAAATTAATCAACAATTAAATTAATTGCAGTTAATTGTAAATTTTTGATCGAATTCGCAATAGCAAAAAATGTTAAAAGAAAATTTGAATTTTGAGAGAACTGAAGACAAATGTTATTGAACTAAGTGAACGTAATACATTTTGAATATGAAAATATGATTTTACTACGTTTTTCATTTTCCGCTTTGATTTGTCAATTTTAATTGCTATTAACAACAAAATATTTCAACTGCCGAAACTGCAATTAATTAATTTAATTGTTAGTTTTTAAAAAAGAATTAATTGGAATTGATTTTTTCCCAACACTATCGGGCGCTGTCTTATAGGGAAACATGCGAAAAAGCAAATATTAAATGAAAAAAACAAATTTCATTCGGGAACTTTCTTTTACAGAGACTCAAGAGATTTAAATAATATAAACGTTAAGAGTCACCTACGATTCGTCAAAAGCCCAAATTGATTCCGAAAGTGGGACGATCTCAGATCTAAGTGGCATCACTACGGGCCAATAGGCCCAAGTGGTTTTCCAACAGTAAAAGGCACCTAGCCTAACTAAGCCTAGAGTTTCTTGGACAAGCAGACCCTCCGTTTCGCGAAGAAAGCTGTCAACAGTCATATGCGTATGCTGTACTTCTGAAAATAGAGACAAATAAGGAATATTTTTGGCGTAAAATGGACTGCAAGAAATGCCGCACAAACACGAAGCTAGATTTCCGCTGTCCACGGGGATAACTTTCCGGGGATGATTCCGTCGTTTTCATGATACCTTTGTTAATATATACCTTAGAATTAGTGATATGAAAGCTGAGTTCTCGCAGTGTAAAAAGGCTCCATAAGTCTATCCTAGAAATGCTCAGGTCTATGATCACTAGATCAACTAGTACCAGGTGATCAAAATACAAGTTTCCTAAAAAAAATAAAAATAAACAAAATGAAGGCTTTATTAGAATGAGTAAATGTTCCCATTCGTTGTGAAATTCGAAATTTATTCGAAAAGACCCCCACTTGCCTTCCAGGAATGGCGAAGTCTGTCTAGCCACTCATCGATTGCACCTCATGCGTTGAAAATTTTCCACTTCTTGGGTAAGGATGCGTTTCAAAAAATTCAGTACTTGGATGACAAGCAGTACAAGTACAAATCACACTTATAGTCTCCAGATGAACCGTAGTTTGTAGTCAAATGGATTAAGGTCTGGGCTACCAGATAGCTTATCAAGCGTGAAAATTAAGTTTAAAACGCGGTTTTGAGCTGGAGTGGAGTCTTGTTCAAAAGACCACTGTTTATTTGTAAATAGTGTTTTACTGAAAGGCTTTATGAACTTATTTTAAATGTCCCTTTCTGGCAGGAATGGGGCCTGGTGAGCCCATCGTAGGCGACTTCCTATCAAATGGACGTAGCAGCCGAGTTGTGTCACGGAACGAATTCAAACGCATGTCATGACGACAGATCATATACTAGGTATGATCTGTCATACGTTTCTATTATAATGATTCGGTCATTAAGTCGCCGGTGTTCCGCTTATACGCGCGGAGTCCCAACTTACATTTTGAGATGCTGTTCTTTCGCAGGGATTTCGACCAATTCGCTTCCCTACAGCTTTGGTAACTAGTGGTGTTTGCACAGTGCGCGGACGACCACATTTTGCAAGGTCAAAACTATTCCACCAGTATCCTCAAATATTGTAACTTCACGATACGATACACAAAGTTTCGTATGATTTTCAGTGACCGCAATAGCCATTTTGGCAGCCGCAGTTTTGCTGGTCACATACGGCAACACAATTTTCGAGCCTGTTGAGTACTTGAACAAGCAAAATTTATTTACATGTATTTCTAAAATTCTACATTTTCGCTGCTTATTGTCCAGTACCAGTGGACGAAGAAAATGCAAGTAGTGCTGAAGATACTGATGCCATAAGTGCCTCCAGTTATATTGGCTCAAATCAACCCATTCCTCGTGATTTGCAGAAGTTGGGCTTCGCTCAAACAGCACGGTGGCGAATTTCCGAAAGGATCTCGGCCTACACTCGTATGAGATCGAATTTGCTTAAGAAGAAATAAAGCTTGATGACCGTCTGAAGCTTCGAACTTTCTCAATAAGTTGGTGTGGTTATCATGAGGCTGACGTTATTGGGCCATATTTTTTTTGTTGGTGAATGCACTCGTTTGTGAGATGTTGTTTTAACTGGCGCTGTCCAAACCACTTACGGCTGACCGGTCCAAACAATCGAGATATTCAAGTCAAAGGTTAGTGAACGTTTTATGTCAAGAAACTGATCAGTTACTATGCCGCCTCGTTCGTGCGCTGTGACACTTCTGGACTCTGCTTTTGAGGTTTTGTCAAGTCATTGATCTATGTATGACTTGAATGACTTGAAGCCAACAAGGTGTGACTTGCTCAAAGGCAATATTTAACGCGAAAATGTGTGAAACATCTGTCGAAAATAGGTTTCAAAAAATTTATCGCGGCAAACGAGCTCGTGGTGGACATATGAATGCAGTCAACTTCAAGGCATTTTCCCTAACTGACCGTTTATCATAACACATCTATAAGATATCTATGGTTAAGCTGAAACCAAACAACAACCTAATTTCAATTTAAAGGAATGCTATTATTGAACTTCTGTTACTAAGGCGATACTTTTATCAATTCAAGAAAAATATTTAGGCACTGAAGATTTCTGCAAAGTAGATTAAAAGCCAAGACAAATTAGGTCTCGTTAGAGAACTTTATATCTAAACGATATTTCAAATAAAACCAGTTCAAAAACCAGTAAAAATCATTCACAACTAGCATTTATGTTCTTTTTTTTTAACCCAGCAATAGCCATTTTTCAATTGCATTCTGGAAAAGTTTGAAATAATAGTTTTTCTCCAACCGTCGCGTCGAGGAGATTCCTAACAACTATAATCGACTTGAATTTGCCTCAATTTGTGATTTACAATAAGATGCTTTCCCTAGCTAACGAATGCTTCTAATGCGTTCATTGTTAAAAAAAAAACTCTATAAGTCCAGGACAAATTGTGAAGAAATAAAATTAGGTACCAATCCAAACTTTTCTTGGAAATAGAATCTATTGTTGGAATTTTAAGAATTTTACGAAGCAGAACTAGATGGCATGGTTTCGAATTGGTTTCCAATGAATACAAATAAGTTGAGACTGCCAAAGGTAACTGTTTCATTACATAATATTATTCTAACATAGGACATTTGGATTTTTTATGAAAACAATTATTTTTTTTTTGTAAAATGAGAAAGATAACCACAAAAGAAGATTGTTTCTGTGTGATTTGTTGTTGACGTTCGTTTTGAAAAGTCAATTTGTTGGATACAAAAAAATCGTTAAATGGCCCGCAAAAAACTCAAATTTCTGGAAAATACTTGCCAAAACTAAAAATAGAAAAATAAACAATGAAAATAGAATAATCATGTTCATGAAAGCGGTTTATGCAATTGAAGGAATTCGGTTTCCCCGATTCCCGATTCAAGTTTAGATGCACATTTTGCCAAGAAATGTGATCTCATCGAGGACACTAAATATGTATCTTGACCAGTTATTGAACGATCATAGTAAAATCGACATTGTAAAGGATTCTCTATGTTTATTTTGATGAGCCAGAATTATCAACGATAAGACATATACGAATACGAATCCATTCGAATCTACGTGAGATGTTTTAAATCTTGAACAGAATTTGATAAAAGCATCCTAGCCTCGATACTATGGACAGCTCTAGAGATTTAGTGCTGAAGCAAAAGTAGGTGGAGAAGATCTTCTTTAGCTATGAAGCGCATTTTTTACTCTAAGGAAAGCGACTCAAATCAAGCGTCACTAGACTTTTTTTGTGGGTCTGATTTATAAAATTTGTTATCCAGATATTTGTAAAAGCCGATACTTAAAAGCGAAAACTTGTCGAGTTATCACTTGAGTACAGGGATAAATGTGCGAAAAACTGATTTCAAATAAAAAAAAAGAAAAGCGATACCGTGCCTACATAAAGGGCAAATTCATAGAAACCGCCCTACATGACGTGGTGGGGAAAAATGGGCCTCCAGCAACGTGAAGTTGAGCATAGAACAAGGGATAAAAAATTGGATCTGCAACATGCTGGCAAGTAGGGTAATAAACTCTCGGATAGTACGAAGTATCTTGGCGTGATTCTGGATAAGAAACTGAATTGGAATCTCAACGTAGCGGAAAGAATCAAAAAGGCATTTAATGCGCTTTTTATATCCAAAAGAACTGTGGGAACAATTTGGGGCCTAAGACCTGCTATGGTGTACTGGCCACCGTATACGGTAGTGGTGAGACCCATACTGACATATGGCGCACTAGCATAGTGGAAAGCAACAACTTAGAAAACGACGTACGGAAAATTAGCGGCGGTTCAGAGAACGGCTTCCACAGCCATTACAGGTGCGCTCCATACCACCGCTACGGCAGCATTGGACACCTTTCTGCACCTAACACCGCTGGGCTTACAGATAAAAAAACTTGCCGGAAAATGGGTCTTTTCAAAAGCAGAAGCTTCGAACACGGCACGATCCTGGAGGAACTACTGCCAGGCAATACTATTAAAACGGATGAAATCCGTTCCTTAATCGATTTCGACATTCCGTATGATACAATATATCCGGAGAGGAAGGACTGGCAAGAAAATGCAATGATAAGACCAAACGAAAGTGCAGTTTTCACAGATGGCTCGAACATAGAGGAAGGTGTCTTCTTGGAGGATCCGTAACTAAGAGTGTCCACAAGGCTACCCGACACTAGTAGTGTCTTCCAATCAGAGATTTTGGCTGTCTTCAGGGCGGCTAAACTGATGCGGATGAGATCGGCATCCGGTAGAGATAACGATATCTACATCGACAGCTAGGCCGCTCTTAAGGCAATGGAATCAACTAACAACATCTAAGACACAGTTAGGGGCTGTCGCACAATGCTCAAAGCATTATGCATTCAGAACCGGGTCAAACTGTGCTGGCCGTCAGCATAAGGTGATCGAATCTGGAATAGGGTATGGACATAGGGTTTCAAAAGCTCTATGGCCACTTCTCGACGGTAACAGATCTAGGAAGGTTATTAAGCTGAATAGGGATAAGCTTAGGACGCTAATAGGAATACTGACAGGACACTGTTTACTGCTAAAACACGCAAAGGGACTAAAACTGACAAATATAGATACTTGTAGATTCTTCGGGGATGTGTCTTATGGCACACCCTATTTTACGTCACCTAAGCTAATACCGAAAGAAATTTGAAGGACATTTA
Organism: Volucella inflata; assembly: GCA_928272305.1. NCBI lineage: Eukaryota > Metazoa > Arthropoda > Insecta > Diptera > Syrphidae > Volucella > Volucella inflata. Next base: position 52,803,410 of record OV743720.1, on the reverse strand, counting down.
ACAAGTATTTTGTATAGTACAGTTCAAATGCTATATTGTGATAAACATTTCAAAGCAGAAGGCGAGGCAAAATTGTGTTTTTTATTACAAAAATATTATAAATCCTTTAACTGGAAAAAGAGTTCTTGAGCAAGGCCTAAAAGCAATGCACTAGCTATGACATTAAAACTGTCCTTGGCAATTTAAATGCAAACTAAAGAAGAGAGGGCGTCTTTTTTAGCACTGTCGGAAGATATAGCCTGCACGACACCACCTCCGATAGCGGTTCCCCCATCTCGATATTCACAAGAGGACTTGGAGAATTCCTAATCAATCAACCGTCAACAAGATTGACCACATTGCGAATGACGCAAGACACTCCTCTAGTATTTTGGGTGTCCGAACATTCCGAGGAGCCAACATCGACTGGGAACTATTAGTGTTCGAATCCGCCCCCGAGGGACAGCGCAGTAGAAGACGACCGTGACTCGGGTGGCGCACACAAGTGGAAGGGGACTTCAGACTGCAGCTAGCATAAGATTTAGCTAGCTTGAGATGCTTGTTAACTGAGGCCCACGTCCACCCCGGTATGTAGCACCTTAAGAAAGTAAACTAAGCTAGAAATAGATGACCCTGTTGAAGAGGGTATTTCAACAAAAGGTGTAGAATTTTTTTTTGTTGAATAAAGTATGCAATTGTCAAGATATCTCTAAAACCTGTCTTGCTTTTAAACGATCGGCTCGGCTCTGCCTGCAGACCCTGTTCCATTTCTCGAAATTCTCGAAATTTCCCACTAATCTTTACACATAATTGGAGGATCCTCTAGACTTCATTGTTCAGTCTTAGGTTTGGAATTGTTTTCTTTACTTTTACCATAGCCAAAAAGAAGGAAGTCTGATGATCTTGTCCGGCAATGTATGTCTCCAAAATGCCAAAAAACGCAGCCAGACAACTTTGTGCGAAATAACTTGATTATTTCGAGGTAACCCATTCTTTTGAAAGTTGATGCACTATGGCTGTGGAGAGGTAAAGCACCTGCGAACTGTTACAGGTGTTTGGGTCATTTCCGTCACTTTCATTTGTTTCGGTGATATTTCTCATTGGACGTCCAGGGCGAACATGATATCTGCATACACTCGTATTGTTACTGAGCTCCTTTTTTGAAATGGTTTAATTATGTTACAGAAACACGTCTCAAGAGTTATATTTTTTTTTTTTTTTTTTTTGGTGGGTAGGTGTGAAAATCTTCATAGACACTATGAACCCGTTGCTCATAGTAGTGTGAGATTCTTACTCACTAAAAACACGCCTCCCTTCTTATCGACTACTACTTAGTAACCTTATCAAGTAGTTTCCGTTTCAAATAACGTTCGCGTGGGGCAGGTAGCTTTCCAGCAAAAGCACTTGTTAGTACCGCTATTATATGCGGATAGTCCTTATCGCGCCAGATCGAATGGTCTCATTCTTTGTAATCGACGCACTAAGTTTGTCTCGTCCAGAATTTGGAGTATTTTATTATTACAATGACCATGAAGACGAATATGGAGTTTGCGAGCAAAGTTCATTATTTCGTCCTCGACAGGAACTATTCCTAAGTCTCTGTGGATATCACTGTTTCTGATATACCATGGGGCGTTCACGATTTGTCTTAGAACTTTGTTTTGATAGCCTTGGAAAACATTTCGGTTGCTTGGTTTAGTACAACCCCAAAGTTGTATACCGTACGTCCAAACAGGTTTAAGCACTTGCTTATAGATGAGCAGTTTGTTATGTATGCTTAACTTGGAATGTCTTCCTAGTAGCCAGTACATTTGTCTGAATTTATTTTCAAGTTCATCACGTTTCTTCTTAACATGCGGCTTCCATTTCAGTTGTACTCGTACATCTAGTGTCATTCCTAGATACTTTGCTTCATTTGCATATGGTATTTGTACCGAGTTAATGAAAATGGGAAGGTTGTTTATTTTCCGGTAAGTAAAATTAACATGAGTAGATTTGGTCTCGTTGAGAACAATTCGCCATATCTTTGTCCATTCGTAGATTTTATCCAAAGCCGTTTGTAGCTTTCCAGTAGCTAACTCGACTGAAGTATCTGTAGCTAGTATCACCGTGTCGTCCGCAAACGTGGCTACTATGGTACCTGATTCTTCCGGTATGTCTCGAGTATAGAGTAAAAACAATACCGGACCAAGTACTCTTCCTTGCCGAACTCCAGCAGCGATCTCTTTAAATTCCGAGTATTCGGTGCCATGTTTAAGACGAAGAATTCTGTTTTTCAGGTACGATTTCAGAATCGTATGCAGCTCTCTCGGAAGAACCTGACTTAGCTTAAAATTTAAGCCTTCATGCCATAACTTATCGAGGGCTTGAAACACGTCAAGAAACGCGCTAGAACATATCTTTTTCCCCTCTAGGGCTTTCTCAATTTCATTCGTAATTCTAAAAACCTGGTCAATTGTGGAGTGCTTAGTTCTAAGACCGAATTGATGTTCAGGAATTAGACGCCTCTCTTCAATGATCGGTTGCAACCGCTTCAATAGGAGTTTTTCAAATATTTTAGATATTATCGGCAGAAGCGATATCGGTCTGTAGAACTTTTTTTCATTTAGAGATTTGCCTGGTTTCGGGACCATTATAACTTTGGCAACTTTCCATTGGCTTGGAACGTTTAATAATCTTAGCGCGGCATTTATAAGTCGGAGCAGTTTGATAAGGGCTTTCTTTGGCAACTCCTTGAGAATTTGACCTGTTATCAAATCATAACCAGGGGCTTTTTTATTTTTCAATTTTTTAATTGCTTGGTTAAGTTCTCGTAGGGATACTGTTTTTATTCTAAAATTGTCCGGTACCGTAATTATATAATTAGAACCTCCTGTTAACGCCTGTCCATCAAAAGGCTTAAACGTTTCTTCTAGGTGCTCGGCAAATAGATCCACCTTCTCTTTATCTCCTTTTGCCCATTCGCCATTATTTTTTCTTATGGGAGGAAATTGCATTTGAGGCTTTTTGATTCCCTTCATGGCTTTCCAAAGGGAGTAATTTGAACTTCTTTCGGCAGTCAGACCTTCGAGATATGTAGAGATATTCCGATTTTTGTAATCTCGTATTGCTTCCTTCAACTTGTTGCATAAGTGGTTTAAGTATGTTTTATGCTGGGGAGCACGGGATTGTTGCCATCTTTTGCGCGCTCTCCTCTTTTCTCTCACCAGTTCTTTTATTTCTGGTTAGTTATATGAGTACGTGCCACATTGTCACGAATTTTTCGCATCGTTGTCGTGATTGAACGTGAATTTTCGTAAACAATTTGAGTTTTTTCTTTCACTGTGTAGCATTACATGGTAAATTTCATGATACTCCAATCCTCAGTGCACCAACTCCTAAACCTTAAGTTGAAACACTCGTTAGTATCAGAACGAAAAGTCATTTTAACAAACTCATATCTGTATGATATGTGCTTTCAGGCTTCCTTAAAGCTGGTGTTACTGTACACCTTTTTGTGACCTTTCAACGCCTGGAGGCTTTTTCAAGCCGTAAAATTTGTCTAAGGCAGAAAGTTAAGTAACGAAGTATGGGGTGCCGATATTCGTAATAGGAAAAGCCCTTGGGCAATCAACACAAACCGAATTGAAAAAGATTTTATTCAGAACCGCAGGGCATCACTCCCTTTTAAATGATAACTAAATCAACACAATCGATAAGAAGCAACATTAGGTCAAAGAAAAATTCTCTTCCACATTAATGTTGAGAGTGTTGTTGTGATTTTATATACAAAACAAAATATAATCAGAGTTAACTAAGGAACTCTTAAGACGGATTCATCCGCTGATTGCATTCAATTTATTGTCATATTTGCTTGAAATATTCGTAAACAAGTAATCGGATTTTAGCTCTGTTCCATCCGTTTTCTGATATGCTCTTCAAAAAAGTTTATGGAAGCACTATCCTGGTGTGTTCACTTATTTTTTTATTAATTATATCTGAGAACTGATATCCTGAATTGTCGCAGAATTAATGGCATTGACCTTACTCTTTATATCGGGTTTTCCAATAGGGACTTGAAAACTTTGAATTTAATTTGTGAACGCACTCTTTCACTAATCATCAAATTTAGTCAATTTATTCAGTAAACTCAACATTTTTATCATGGTAAAGTACACGAACGAACAGGGTCTGCAAATTATAATTTCTGTGACTGTAACTTTAAGAGCGTTAATTCATGTTCAGTGAAGAAGCTCATTTTCGGCTCAATGGATTCGTCAATAAGCAAAATAGGCGTTATTGGTCGGGTGAATATCCACATGTGCTTCATGAATCACAATTTCATCCACAAAAAATAACTGTTTGGTGCGATTTGCATGCCGGCGGCGTTATTGGGCCATATTTTTTCGTCGACGATAACGATCGTCACGTTACTGTGAATGGTGAGCCTTATCATGCCATAATCACTGATAATTTTTGCCACAAGCCACACAGCACACGTTACAATCGATTTATTGAAGAGTAAGTATGGTGAGGTTGTTATCTCAAGAAATGGGCCTGTCGAATGGCCGCCTCGTTCGTGCGATTTGACGCCGCTTGACTATTTTCTGTGGCGCTACGTTTAGTCATTGGTTTATGCCAACAAACCGACCACATTGGAAGAGCTCAGAGCCAACATTGAACGTGAAATAGCGGCCGTTTCGGCCGAAATGTGTGGCCGGCTCGTTGAAAATTGGGTGCAAACGTGCCCGCGGTAGCCATATGAACGAAGTCGAGTTCCATTCATAAATGTTTTGATTGTACTTCAAGCCGATAATAAAGTTTTTGAAATACCTCAAATGGTTTACGTTTTATTTAAAAAAAAAGTTATCAAGTCCCTGTTGGAAAACCCTTTACAACCCCACATGAAGAAGTTTAAAGGTTTCAAATAGCATGACCTTGGAGGACAATCAAATTCCCCTCTTACCGAAATAATGCAATCTTCAAATTTTGTTCGCAATAAACAATAAGTTTATTGATTGATGACTTTTGTGGGCCGTAGCACTATCCTGTTGAAACCAGAGTGTTCGTCCAAGTCCAACCCATTCAATTTTGGGAAAATATACCTGATCAACGTGCTGAGGTAACGTTTTCCATTCACTAAAACTGTCTCTCCAGCTTCATCTTCGAAAAAGTATGGGCTAATGATGCCGCCAACCCATAATCCGCACTAAACTGTGACTTTTTGGGATGCACTAGTTTTTGTGAATCTCTTATGGGTTTTTCGGTCCCCAGAAAAGACGATTTTGTTTATTTACGGACCTATCAATCCAAAAATGGGCTTTATCGGAAAAGATCAAAATCGATCCAACATCCAGTTAACAAATCGGCGATGACGTAGATGGTCCAAAGGCTTCAATTGTTGTGTTATTTGAATTTTATAGGCCTGCAAGTGAATATCAACTTTTAAAATTCGCCGTAAAGTGGCATAAGTAAGGCACAATTGTTGACTTCGGCGACGATTGAGGTGCCCGTCTGGTTTTGAACACTTTCGCTCAAAGTGGTGATGTTTTAGCATGAACGTACTAGCCGAGCAAGCTGATATGGAGCTTGGCCCGATACCGAACTAGTTTCTTCAAAACGCCTCACCATTGCACGAATTCCGGACTCACTAGGACGAATTGAACAAAAAATTTCGGAATCTTACGAAATTATACTTTTACAAGTCGCCCATTTTCGTAATAAAATTGAATAACGAAAATGCGTTGTTGCGTGGTAAACGACTCCATGACCAAAATTGCCAAAGATTGTATTACACCTGTCAAAAAGATCAACCCCATTGTATTCAGTAAGTGACAGTAGTTGGCAGCCAACATCCACACCTTTTTTAGCCACTCTTAGACCTTGGTATTAAGGTTGATGAATGGTTGATTTATCACATTGATATAATTCGACTTGAATAACTATTTTGTGACCTGCCCTAGCTAATGCCAAGTAAAAGGGACTATTAAATTCAAACTTTATTTTTGACTTTGAATTTTTGGAGTGGGATGAAAGTGCATTGTTAAAAGTGTCGACTTACCACCTATAGTGATGTGCAAAAAAGTCCAACGTCACTCTCTCTATTTGTTTTTTATCAATGCAAGAATAAAATCACCGAGAGTGACAAATGAGATTCTGCCCTTGACATTTATCAGTTGATTCCCCACTTCATATCATCAAGCCAAAATCTTCACCTCTCAAAGATAAGATTTTCGTGACTGTCTCATTTTCACGGAGATATTGCCCACCTTCAACAGAAATTAAACAACCCATAACGAGAATTATAAAAATCCAACCATTGTCGTACATTCAATCTGAATGCAATTGCTGATTGACAATTTCCCAACCAGGCAGTCCAATTTTGCAGTACATTTTTATGACCAATATTTTGCACAGGCGCCTAAATCTTCTCTTAAATACCATATTAACCTAAAATCGAATGCAAAGGCCCACAGTTAAAAACCCATCTTACTTGATGCGAGTGTGCACATTCCCAACAGCTACTTCTATATACTTAGGACTTTGATTGGCAATTTTATAATTAAGATAATTCGAAGGCGTAGCAAAAGTCTAAATTCGGTTCTAGTTTATTAAATAGAATGTATTATGAATGAAAAACAGTTAATACAGAACAGATTGGCATTCATAAAATGGACAACTGCCGCCTAAATTTTTTAAGATAGCTCTTAAAAATTCTGCTTAGCTTTCATAATTTAAATGAATTCTGGTACTCAACAACAAAGTATCTTTAAATATTTTGGCCTTAATTAAGGTAACCATCACACTTAGATTTAGAACTTATTTTAGAAAGCTTATACAAATCACTTTTATGGAAATAACTATTGCTAAGGAGAGAATAGCCCATACCCAGTGGTGCTCTAAAAATCATAAGAAACGAGAACATCTATCTTCAAACTCTAGCATTAAGGTTACTAAATTATTTATAGAAAAATCTGCTTACAAAATTGTTTCCTTTCATCTTAAGTAAGTCAATTTTCCCCACGGACATAGACAAATGTGGTTTCATATTCAACATCGTACAAGGGCAAACAAAAATCGATCGGCTTCCAAGGTTCAGCACAAAGAGAATCATTAACTGTCTCGAAAGTATAGTCGTCGATGTCTATTACTTAGTCCCAGTCATGGAGTATAATAACCTTTCGTAATAGGTTAAAACACTTTTCCTTGAATTCTGCCCAGAGCAATTATTTTTCTTTACTTGTGAGCACCTTGAATAAAATTAAACCCTTCGAGAAAACCTGCGTTGAAAACCGAATTAATGTCCCCCAAATATTAAGTCTTTATTCTTGATTGTGCATAGGAAGCAAGCTATGGAGTACCCATCATAATGATGTGGATGTGTACTAGAAACTTTGATCTTCTTAAGCACTCAAAGATAAGACTTCATCATACTGCGAAATAAATCTCTTGGAAACATAAATGTAAAGGTACAAAGTGTAGCAAATAATATCCCGGACACGAGTCATATATCAGCAACAATAAAGAGCGCCATCCATTTGTCTGAACACGCATTCTAAAGCTTGAATCTTTCTCTGGTATCTGTCAGAATTTCATGACTCTTGGCTGACATTTAAAAATTTTTAAAATTACTTTTTCAGAACAATCTATTATTTGATGTTAAAATTTAAGCACAGATTAAAGAGCGGTCATTAAATTCCACGTAAAACTTGGTAAAGATGCATCAGAAACATTCTCATTGATGCAACAAGTAAACAGTGGTGATTGCTTGGGTAGAATAGTTGTTTTCGAGTGGCTAAGATGCTTTTGGGCGGCAGAGAAACGCTGGAGGATCACAAACACAGAGGTAAGACAACTTCAGTTGATTTTGTTACAGAACACGGCAATGCTTCACTCAGAATGATGGAAAAGGCCTAAAACATCTACAAAAAGACTATTGGAACCAGTCTTCAGAAGGATTTGGGCAAAACAAGGGTCTGTGCCAAATTTGTTCCACACACATTGAACAATAATCGAAAATTGTTCAGACCATTCCACAGACGACATTGGGTCCTCAATAAATGATCCAAACTTCATGAAAACAATTATTACGTTTGATAATGAAACATAATGTTTCCGATAAGATTAAGGAACCAAGCGCCAAATTGTTAAATGGAAGTCAAAAAACTCACAACAAGCTAAAAACAATAACGAAGAGTTGCTTTAAAAATGAAAACAATGCTCATCACAATTTTCGATAGAAAATTAATTATCTAGAAATTCTTCCAGTTGTCGAAAGCGTTTAATGGCCAGAATCCATCGTATTCGATCTGAATATCGCGATCCAAAACGCTCGTTTCCCTTGCACGATAATGCACTGAGTCACACAGCACTCGTTACTTATAAATTTTTGGGTCAAAATGGAGTGTGTGTATTAAATTATCCACTGTATTCAACTAATTTGGCGTATTACAACTTCTCTTTGTTTCCGAAATTGAAATTGAGGTTTGAAGAATGCTTTTTTGACGACATTATGCCCGACAGGCACTTTAGGCAATTCCACAAAATGACACCGAAACAAAAATCATATTTTAATTATATGAGCCAGTCCGGCATACTATTTGCCACACTGTTAACTCCTGTATTTGCAAATGATGCCTCAAATCATCGTTAAAACTTATTCATTCTATTGACAAACAAAGTTCCTGCATTAGGTAATTGAGTGAGGTTTTTTAAGCCAGCTTTGGAAAGTCGTAACTTTGTTTCCCACTTGGAATTTTTGAATGAATGGTACATTTAGCTCATGTTAGATGTCCGAGACGAACTATTTAAAAAAAAAAAAGTTGGTATTTCGAAGTTTTAAGACATCAGGATGATTGGCTAGGTGAAAATTTTAAATTTTTCTTTTCTTTAAAAAAGTTAGTCACTGTACGGGCTCTAGAAAATGAGTAAGAGCACTGTCTTTAATATTTTGTTTTTCTTCTTTTTTTTTAAAGAAACTTGAGTGTTAAAGCGGGTATGAATAAATTTATAATACAGACGCATATGTAAAGAGTTTTGAAAAGTTGAATGAATGCAAATGAGAAGAGGAAGAGAAAAGTTTGGGCTCAGTGGTTATTTTGCTTCGTGGGTAACATCCACCATTTCCCTACTTAATGGACAGACTAGATTTTTAATGGAAGCCTGCTTGTTGCTGTTTTCTTGTCATCCACTTATCTTATTTATTTTTTGTTTCTTAGGTGAAAAAGTATGTTACTTCAAAAAAGGCAGTGTCTATTTGCTAAGTTATCTCCTTGCACTTCAGACCTATCCAATTCAGATGTCAATTATAAAGTTAAATATAGCAACAAAACATTCAGAGCCAATTGAAATCTGAAAATACCTGCTAGTTAGGACTTAGGACATCATACCTATATACACATGGGAAAACTTTTTTGGGTGAACGAATCGCACCCAACAAAGTATTGTTTAAATAGTTAATGTTTCCGAAAATTTAAAGACAGGCAAGAAACTTCACTTTATGCATATTTCATTCATTTCTGAATATGGGGTGTTAAGAACTTTCTCGGTCTAACAACATCAAATTCAAACATTTTTAAAGCATCCCGAGCCGTGCAAATTTCAAGTAACAAATTTCAAAAAAATATGTAGTTTAAGCAAACTTTTCGAACGGCATAAAGTACGAGTACTACGATTTTATTATGTTCCATGATCCATCAAAAGCAGTAGAAAAGAGTTAACTTTGCTGCATAAACTACAATCTCCTCATTTAATTAAAACCCTGCGGATTTAAAACGGCCCGGATGTCTGAGAGTATATACAGAGTTCAAATAATCTATATCTTGTTTTGATATCGCTGCCAAATTTATTCATTTGTATAGGATAATGCTAGTCAATGGTCTCTTTTTCATTAACATTGATTAAAATTGCAATGATACCTTTAATGTTTAGAAGATTTGAAGTATTTTTCTAGGCCATAATATTTAAAAAGTTCATAAAGATCTCGGTCCCAGTTATTTATAGAAAAACAAGGGAAAGTTAAAGTAACATCTTAGCAGTTTCTCTGCTGCTCTATGACAATGAATTAGGGGACATCGTATTCATTTAATGGAGTGTTTCAAGAACAGAATGACAATCAATCTGCATTTCAGTTCAGATGCCGACAAATCGGGTATCAATGTCCTACATCGCTCTCTGTTGACCGTAGCCGTCTCACCATTACCGTCTTCGTAAAGAAATGTTAAATGACAACTTGAAAACATAAACTGCAACAGAGTGCTCCAATAATGAACTTACTGCGTATTAACGCTTCAACATAACGAAAAATAAGCTTCGAAGGTCTTAATCACGTGTTCCAAAAAACCGGGATTATTACAATATTTTGGATGTTTTAAGCATTTTAAAGACGACGCAGCTTATACAGAAACAATTACCCTTGAGCAGTTTGAATCCTGTTGTGCAAAGCAATCTTCAAACTCCACATAGTCGGTGGAAGCAAGCCAAACTGCAAAGTGCAGTGGCGATATTTCTTGAATGTTTGCCAACATCGGGCTATATTTGTACTGGAATGAAATTTCTATCAAGACTTGTCGAATGACTATTTCAAAATGAATCTATGGTTTCTTGTTTTGAAAAAAGGATAATGAAGTACACAATCTACAAGACACTGTTTGTGATAATGATAATAACTATAAGCTGTTCCATAACTACTATTTCACATGTCCGATAAGTAAAACTTTTCATTATATTAAACATTAAACATCGGTGTTCCTAGCATCAAGAAATATTAAATCTTTTTCGAGGGCAAACTTTTGCTAAGCCAATATTCAAGATAGCAAGAGTCGTTGGTAGAAGGCTGCTATTTCGCTTAGAATGTTATCACGAGTGTGAGTTTGTGCTTGCAAAGAAATTTGGTGGACCTCAATATTAAATCCTATTTTTCGAGGCCATATCTTTGGAATAGAATAAAAAAAAAGGTCATCCAGTCTAAATTCATCTAATTGAGGAACGAACATGGCTATGTAGCGCTCACTGTCCACATTAAGCATTTAGTCCACTCCGTTCTAAAAAAAATTGACCAATGACTCGTCACGCGTAAGCAGAACTCAGCTCAGTGATTCAATGGTTATTGGTATATTACGAGTTATTACGTATTACGAATTCTTAGTGCCCCAGTACTGCAAATTTTGTTTGTTCACGTAACCACATACATAGGTGGCAATGGCCTCGTCACTCATGATGATTTTTGACGTAAAATCGTCCACATCGTTGTTGAAAAAATATTGAAGGTTAGACAGTTTAAAATTTACCTATATAATACAAACGGAATACTGATTTAACTTCATTAAATGTGAAGAGATTATATCAGCAATTCAAAGAGACTGTACCAGTTAGTAATGTTAGCTATCGTGGGGCCATTTTTATTTGAAAATACAGCTAGAGTGGTAAGAAAAATTGGAGGTGCATAAATTGCAAGGTAAAGATGTGAGCGACGTGTAGTTTCAACAAGACTGTGCCATATCCAACCCAAGAAAAAATTCTATTGGTCATATAAAAAGTCTCCGCGGTTTGTTGTCACTAGATGGTGTTGGTGTCCATTTATCTGGAAGCACTAATGCAATTGTGTGAAACGAGCATGTGTTTGAAAGGTGACAAGTCAGGCTAATTTTTTTGTAATAACAGCTGTGTAATTCGTTGCTCGTGTTAAAAGTTATAATGATTTGAATATGAGTGAAATATCTGAAGAAATACGTAATGTGACGCTTTGCTTTTTTACTATTAAAAGGGAAAAACATTGCAAAATCATGCCGCAAAATTTGTGCAGTTTTGAGTGAACGTTGGACCCAGAGTGGTTTGTTCGATGTAAAAGATGCACCTCGCACTGGTGGCCTGTAACTGAAAAGTCGACGAAATATGGAAACTTATGGTGCAAGACCGACACGGAACCTGGCTGGAGATGAAGCAGGCACTAAACATCAACTGTTCGACAGTTTGGAATCATCCTAAACGAGCAGGCTACTCAAAGAACCTCGATGTTTGGGTGCTACATGAATTAACACTAATGAAATTTAATTGACCGAATAACCATCAGTGAGACGTTGCTGAAACATAACGAAATGGAATCATTTTTGAAGTGATTCATAACGGGCGATGCAAAATTGATTAAATCCGAGAATGTCCAATGCAAGCAATCATGGTCAAAGACCGCTGACCGACCTTCAAAGCCTGGATTGATGGCAAACAAAGTTATGTGGAGTGTTTGGTGGGATTGGAGGGGAATTGTCTATTACGAGCTGCTAGAACGTGGCGAAACGGTCAATTCGATCCTCTACTGTGCACAATTCGACCGGTTTAGATGAAGCTATCAAGAAGGAGCGACCATAATTGGCCAACAGAAAGGGAGTTGTCTTCCATCAAGACAATGCTACGCCACACACATCTTTGATGGCCCGAAACAAATTGACGAAGCTTGGTTAGGAAGTGTTGATGCATCCACCCGTATAACCCGAACCTTGCACTCTCTGATTGCCGTTTTTTGAGGTCTTTACAAAACTCTCTTGATGGTAAAAAATTCGCCGACCGAAGACCCGCTGAAAATCACTTGCCCAAGTTATTCGCTGATAAACCACAGAAGTTCTACTCCGATGGAATTATGAAGCTACCCGGAAAATGACAAACGGCCATAGATAATAATGGCCAATATGTACTTGATTGAAATTCATTTTGAATAAAGAAAATTTTTTTTCAAAAATGTACGAAAAAACCGCGGAGACTTTTTTTGATATTTTGGTAGTCAGAATTGGCGAATTGAATTGATCAAATGGTTTGGTTCTTTTTTAGTCTTCTTACTAGATTCGTAAAATCGACGGGAATGATAGTTTCATGGTTCGTATATTGGTGTAGTTGGTTTTTATGTTTTTTTTTTAGCGAATCTGTAAAGGTATTCCTTCAGCACATTCCTAGGCACCTTGTTTCGAAACCGTTTTATGACTTGAATGTTGCTTTTTCTAGTACAACTTGAAAGTTGAATTCCATAAGTCTATTCTGGTCCTATTATTAGCTTTTTAAGCAAAACCTTATTGTGTTTATTATTTTTTTTTTTATTGACATGGGCTTTCCAGCAAAGTTTCACGTCCAAAGTCATACCAGGATACTTTGCATGGTTTGTGTACGGTACACTTTCTTGTCCAATATAGAATGTACCTTTTTTGTAGCAATCGTAGTGGTAGTGTATTGACACAAGAAAACTCCCTCTTGCTAGTAAAGGACAGGATTCGAGAGAAATCCTTGAGATAAAAGAAAATAAAACGCGACTGGAAGTCGTTTTCAATGACCACAAAAACTGGCTTCATTTAGAAAGTACACAAATTATCATTTATTGCTACGACTACAATATATTAGCAAGACGGTGTTTGTTGTCGTCGTATCCAATAACACAATGATTGGATCAACCGAGTTCCCGGATCTGTGTCCATCTTTGTTTATGGCGATAACAAACGAGGCTTACTTTACTAAAAATCTAATTTTTCCTTTAGACTCTTGCAGGTAAAGATTTTCTTCTCATCTTAGAACTTGGGATTTGGGTCATGTTAAGGGTCTTTTTCTATGATAGTTTGCCATAGAGTTTCGTGGGTCAAAAGACCCTCATTTGTTAAAGTAAACAACTTTGGGACCTGGCTAAAAACTTGTCGTGATACATTCTACTTCTCCATACTCTATCCTAAATTTTAGTTGATTAACCTCCTGGTTAATCCTGACTTACGATACGCCAAACCAAATCCATCCTATACCACAAAGGGGTTCCTATCCAAGGTCTGTTCTATAAAACAGATAGCATTGATAAATCAAAAGCGCGTAAAACGTTCCCAGAAAAAAAACCAAAACAAAACTTTGAATTTAAAGTTTGGCTGTCTTAAACAGAAACCTTTAAATTTTGATCGAAAAAGCTCTTTAAACAGAAACCAGAAGTCATTTTCAACTATACAAATCCCTCCTAAAACTTTGAGATGAAACAGACAAAACTCGATATTTTCAAAGAAAGTAAGAGGTCGCACCTTGATGACACTGTTTTAGATTTAAAAAAAAAAAACTATAAAAACGAAATCCTCATAAAATTTGAAAACTCGAAAATTATGTAGTCGTTGTTCGGATAATTAAAGTCAAGCGACCCGGTTGGCATCCAACCAGCAAAAAACTTTTTCCCAAAATCTCATTAATTTTAAAATTTTCCAACTCAATGAACATCATTTCAAATCAGAACTAATGCTGCTGCTTTGAAGAAGAGTTTCACTTGTACCTCTGAATTTTTGATAAGGCAAATAATTTGATTTTTTTTTTTGAGAAGATTGTCTGGCGAGAATATGTTGTATTTTCATGAGTTTATCATGGGTAAATACGATGAATCAATTGAAAATTCAACTAATTTCCGAGTCAAACAAACGAGAATTACGAGTAAGTTTGGGTATCTATACACAAATCTACTGGAGTGTCCAACATTTACATAGATTTCCTACATTTTTCCTTTTTTGTTTTTTTTTTTTAAATGCACGAGTAGCCTCCTTGCAATTGGAATATTTCTTAATCCCATTTCCTATCCAAGGATGGCATACTTTATTGCTTCATGAACGGATAAGCCTCTTGAGCAATTACTTACCTCGGGATGAGAAATATGTTGACCTGGTTTCTCTCGATCGGTCTTTGTTGCAAATGTTCGAAGGAAATTCAATAGAATCCTCAAGATCCGGTTGGAAGATGATGGATGGATGGATGTCTTAGCAGGTCGAAGGAAATACCGAAAACGTTTTTCTTCATTAATTTTCAATCAGAAGAGCTCACGAAGAGAGATGAATAGATACGGTGTAGTGAAGTTGAAGTACGTATAGAGGATGAATAAATAGAAGAAGACGAAGAAGAATTCGAATTCTATATATAATATCAATGCACACACACTGCAAACACTTGAAAGGAGAAAGCAAACTTTTATCCTTAAAGCATAGGGCACATTCCTTTTCTACATTCCCTTTGCTTGAGCTCTGGGCACCTCTTTCACTGATTTTAACGACTCAACTTATACCGTATTGTTTTGCAACTACTAAATCACTAAGAAAGCAATTTCACAGGTATTTGCACATCCTTTCGAGGGACAAGGATATCGCCAACGATAAAAATAAAAATATCCGTTCTACGCACAACTGAGCAATCCCGATTCTCAACCGAATTCCCAACGAGTTACTATCGAATTACAAACGAGTCCCAAAACAATTCCCGAAACGTATCTGTTACAAGCAACACCTCACCCTACCCAACACAACAGGGGTAACGAACAGAACACAAAAAAAAAAATTAAAAAAAAAAACAGAAATGTAAGAAAATCGCGAACTGCCGGTGACCGTTTTCACCTGTAATCTTTTCGTCCCTTCAGTATACGAGTACCTTAACCCTTTGTTTGGAGTATAAATTACCAACTGACATCCACACACAATCGGGCACTCAAACACTATTATCCCTTTGGATACACTTTCTTATCGCATATCATCACTTCATCACGGGCACTAGGTGTAAACAAAACCACAAAAGGATACCGAGATCTGACGATAGATACGAATACGAGTGTGTATCTAGCCACCCTGTGATAATGACTCTAGATGACTGTAAAGGACGGTGACAAGACAAATAACACCTTTTTCACGGATGGGCGGTTGAACGACGAAAGGAGGATGCTGTAGATACGACTACGACTATGACAACGACTATGACCGTAGAAGAACACAAGGTTAATATTGCAGCAAACAGTAAAGACAAACCGGAAGAGTGGTATGCATCCGTTCGCTATCTGCAGAAGACCGTAAAACCAAATCCAAAGAAAACCAAACCGAAAACAAAAACAAAAAAACAATAATCGAACGGTAACAGGCCTCACAATCTCGTAAATGGCTTAAACTTGTTCACTCCCTATACTAACTGTATTCACGTACACGTACGTAACGTATGCGAGTGGAATGGGAACGCGCTGCTACAACGTACACCGACCATCCAATTCGAGGTTACATGGAGTACTAACGTTCTGGAACGCTGGGAGATGGGATAAATAACTGTTGTACAGTGTACACTTGTTCTGTTGTTGAAAGCGCTCGTATGGTTGCTATTAATTTTGCCCAATCTACCCCAGTGCACCGTATACAACAGCCACACGCAATCGGCTTGAATTCAAACATGTATGAGAGAAAACAAAATTCTAACTCGAATTACCTATGAGTGATTTTGCCGCGTTACGGGTGGATTGGATTGAGTGATTTTGGGACACTCCTACATGTGAGCAAGTAGAAAGATTTAAATATGAATTGGCGGTAAATTGAAAGTGTAATTCATCTTCTTTAACCCTAGACCTGTGTATTTAAATTTTTGTCCATAAGGTGTACTTGGGCACCAAGTGCCCCAGGGTACTTTGCATATGAAATTTATGGAAAGCGTATTAAATATGTATGTAAGACGATTTTTTTAAGAAAGAAAACAGATACAGCAAGTAGAGATGTACAAAAGCAGTGGTTAGATTGATTTGTGGTTAGAATTATGTTGTACTGCGTTGTCTTGAGCGCATTGCCGGTAGGCCTGATGAACTGGATGGAAGCAAAGTGTCAGTGAAATCCAAGTAATCGTCATCATCGCTACATCGCGATACTTACGTAGCATTTCTCACACACTTTTATATAGTGCTTTGTGCAAGCTGCTGTATAGCATAAATTACAAGCGGCTGTAGTTTTGTTGTCCTCCTTATCAGCTTTGCATATTTTTTGTTGTTTTTTCGAATTTCAGGTAACGCAGTAACAGTTTTAATTTCATAGCCAATCAACTTCATTGCAGTTATCACATCTGTTTGAAGAGTGGACTAGGCTATTCGATTTTTTATATGCATATCTGCTAGTTCTTTCAAATTTTTGTTTTCATTTTTCTGACCGTTTTTTGCTGGTATTACGGCGACTCCTGCATAGTCCAAAACAACGTTACTGGCCACCGATTGGTTTTCCGCTTACAGGTGTACACAGTTCCCATGCGATTGAATGTATCAACGCCACCTTTTGTAGAATTTTAGTCCGAAATTACTGCTGGTTTTTTTGATACTTCATCAATTTTGTCTTAGTGATGAGCAGTTGGCAACATAAGAACATTTTTCTTCGTGTTGCTTCAGTAATTGCATAATTGCATGCTTTGCGAATAACAAAATATCGTAGAGATTTTTTCTCTCGTCCGTATGAAATTCTTATCGGCTGGAGTAAACAATTGAGGCAACTGTGACTTATCTTATTTTATCGCTCCAACTGTATTCGGCTTATCAATTCTAAAGCTAATGGCACTGATGCAAAATAGTTATTGGTTGTAATGTTATAACCATTATCCAGATATTTTGCTGCCAATCGCATCACAAGATGATGCTCCACCCTCAGACCGATTATCACACGGTTGCTGACTGATATAAATTTCGCCTTTCGAAAAAAACGGCTTATTTGTTCAATCCTTTCCAAAGACGTTACTACGCGGTAGAATGCCATATTACTTTGATGAAAGAGATTCTTCGCTCCAACTCCGTAAGATTTTTCAGCACCAGCATACAACAATATAGCAAGAAACGCATAAACCTCTTCTTCAGTTGTATCGTACCACCTGCGCATTTGCTTTGGATTGCTGCACAAACGATTTTCCTCATTAGACTAAATCACAATATTTGAAATTTTATTTGGAGTAAGCAACGACTTGAAAACGTCAGATTTTCCCAAAAATATTTTTGAAAAACTCGCAACGTGGTTCATTCTTTCCCAAAAATTTCGAATGGCTCTTCGATGTTCACATATTCATACATCAGGCATTGGCCACCAAATGTCGTTGAATTTGACGTCTTTCCTCGATTGGGTGCAACAGGTTCTCTTTCCATTTCTTCCTTACGCCTGCTTCCAAGTTCATAGAGCATTCCTAACTCTGCATCTTTCCCCATACCAATACCAGCTTGTTCAACGCGTACATCAAACAAAGCTGCATTTGGCTTATAATTGGGTTCATCGGCATCCGAAAAATCTGCATCGTTATCATCACTATCATCGTCTTCGGAAATGTTGCGTTCCTCCCCTTCTGCATCTGAAAGTCGGGAGTAATGGTCATCGACAAATTCCTGTTCTGAAACTGTCAATTCCCGATTAGATGCATTTAGCAGATAAAGAACACAATTCATAATTCTATCCATACTTCTATAAGCAAATTCTTGTAAATAACAACAAGCAATCACAAAAAATTATACTCAATTCAAATTATAAAAAAAAAACACTTTCTCAAAAAAAAATCTAAGAAAAAACACTCGCACTCAAATAGACACTTGTCTGCACTTACTATGTGTAATTAGACTAAGAAGATTTTGACTATATACGAGTACATAACCTAAATGGAAGTACCGCACAGAATGTAAAACGGAGCCGTTACAGAACAACAGTTCTCATATGAAATTACGTGGCACTGAGACACCAAGAACACGACATTCTTTATTTTCATTTCCTTTGCAACCACAGTGTGTCAAAAGCATCCACTAAAATAATTACAATTGTATATTTTCTTGTACTTGGGCACTGTATGTTTCAGTGAGGTATTTCCCTTTGTAATGTTACTGAGCAAAGTAAACGTTAAATTTTGATTTGAAAAGTGCACGGGCCTAGGCTTAAGGCTTCCATTTTTGGTTAAAGTTATACTAGTTATAAAGCAGTGAGCTAGTGTTTCGTTAAACATCCACTGTATAAGACTTTAACCTTAACTTTTTGTGTTCCTATAAAATATTGCAAAGAGTGTGGTTGAAGGAAAACGATAGAGGAAAGAAAGACGGGAACCTATGTAAGTTGGTTTTGAACGTTTGCAGGTTATAATGAATAGAAACTAAAAGGCTGAAGAAGTCATTTCATAAGAAAGCTATACAGCAGAGCAAGGAATCATAATATTGAGATCTGACCTGAGGGAGATCTGGCGCGCATTCTTAGCCAGACAGGAGTTGCAGTTGAAGGTTTAAAGAGGCGAAATGCTAGGGCAGAATACACTTCGCTCGATTTTGATACCTTGTCGAGCAACTATTGTTCAAAGAGGTCCCAGGAGTGCTTGATCAGAAACAGACATTGTTCTCCAATTTTTGCGGAAAATACCCCTTAAATATACTCGTATAAGGGGCAGGTTAGAGGGCGGAAATTACTTCTTAAATCACCTCTGTAAATCTAGACATTTTGCAATATCTTCGGGTTCTAGGTGTTTTGATTTAACAACTGCAAACATCAATGAGTTTTGGAAGCATTGAACTCTACTTGATTGAAGGTTCCCCAATTAACTCCATGAGCCCGAACTTTAAAGATTCATTCTGTTCTCCTTCACATAAAAAGGATAAGAAATATCCGATTAAAGTATACAGCTTGGACAGTGTACTGCAGCCTTTCGATATGAGCCAACCTGGCAGAATGACAAATAATTCTTGCTTTAGTTCTTGGCTTTGTTTTAGCAATATATACGAAAGTTGAGACTACTATAGTACATTGTTTATAAACGACATTAGGCTAAGAAAATTATCTGTGCTGATTGTCGGGGATATTAGTCAGAGTAAGTTTCTCGCGGGCACCAATACTACGATTACAGTTACAATGTACTACTCAGTGATTTTTATTTCTTTAATAGTAACAGAAAAGCTCGGGACCGGATTCAAAGACTTGTCGGAACTTGTTGCTCTACATGACCCAGGATCGTACTAACAATGTTGGGTTCTATTGTCGATTGGTTGGCCGACCATATGTTACACATGAGTTGGTGTATATTCCTTAAGAAGTAATTTCCTGCCGCTTTAAAAAGCGCGGCGGTAACACCGTTCGCTACATCTGCTTTGTTGGTCTTAAGCTTAGACATTATTATCTTCACTTCATCTAGGTCGCGTGGAAGGAACTGTTGGTCTACATTGTCCAGGTTGAAAGGTTCATTCTGCCTGATAGAGGTATTTTCTTCGTCATCGCTTTTGCACAGTCTACAGAAACGCTCTTATTAAATTTTCAACATCGACTACGACTCTGCCATGCTGTTCCTTTGTTCATCTCTACAGGTTTCAGGCATGTTTCATTTGTACCTTTTGGTAAAACTTCCGAATCTCATTCCTGGAGTAGCATCTTTCAATTTCTTCGACCTCGCGCTTCCCATACCCTTTTTCTTCCTCCTGGAAGGCGGTGTTCGTCACTCTTCTTGTGCTCTTATACTCATGAGCAGTTCTAGTGCAGCGCTGCTTATTATATGCATCTTGCTTAACGGCATTTGTCATCAAACCAGGGGTTTCGTAGTGGTAGTCGAGTGAAATCCAGCACATAATAAGCGGCATCTCTGATGGTTTTTTGCCAGTATTGCTACTGGTATTCAATGCTTGATGCTGGCCGTAGTAGACCTCTTAAGGCATTTATAGAGACTCGATCTCAAAACGAATTTGGCGATCTCTTGCGATTGTAGCCGTCTGACCCCATTATACCTTGGCTATAACAAGCTAATGTTCTGAATCCGGGCTTAAAAGATCCACCTCATGGAAGAATTGAAGCCGAATGACCATCGACTTGGAGCTTTGAAATGCATCCGAGAGCTTAGTGCAAATCCTGTAATTGCCTTTGAAATAAAAAAGAGAGCACAAAGCCAACAAATGATAAAATTGCATGCCCAGTAGTTCCCATCAATCCTATTTTTATTTGTGATTGACGACCGATTACTATTCTCTGGTTTACCACAAATTACCTGAATTACGAGGAGAAACAAGAATAAAAAATAAACGTGGATAAAAGTTATATCAGCTGGAGCTATAAATGGCCCGTGTCATAAAAGTAGCGATTTCATTGGCATTACAAATGTGGGCTATTCAATTAGCATGAAAGACGTCATTAAAAATGGAAACACCACTCCCCCACCCTAGTACAGATGTCATCGTCAACCACTACCTAACCTAGTTGTACATAAAAAGTGACCTACTACAGCGAAACTCGGTCAATAGAACAAAATTTCACTCAAAAAAATATTTCCCTCGAACTGCAACCATTTCCCCAAACATGCTCGTCATACAACTACGAGTATAATTCGAATTTTCTTTTTGAGCATCATTCATTTGGTCCTCATCAAAACATTCCTGACCTTAACCAAACCAAAGTTTACTGAGCAATGGCGCATGTCCTTTAAATTTCATTCATTTTTCAGGATCATTTTGAGGGAAGAAAAACGCTAAAAAAGAAATCTATCTCCCGAGAGCATCCTTAACAGATTCATCAAGAAGCAGAATGCCATAAGCGACCTCCGGCTACGGTTGAGCTGAATTGCACAAAAGTGTTTTTTCACTCTTTTTTGTGGTTATTTCACTTTTTCTCTACTGGTGATTTTTTTTTAAGTTTCTTTGAATTTTTTTTTTGCAAGTTGTTCGTCCTTACAACAAAATGAATACGAAACATTATTTAAGGTCAAAAAATGAGTGTGGAGAGAAGGTTAAAAGAAGAATAAAAAGGGTTGAAGGAGGAAACTTCCACGGAGGTACACCGTGGTACTTCTGCTATTTAATGCATAAGACATTCGTTGGCATATCGGTAGTACCTACACAGATCCGACATTGCAGTATACGATTGTATATACCAGTATCCAAGCAGGCTGGCAAGCAAAGTCCCTTGGAAAGTTTTTAATCAATTTATGAGGCTGTTGAGGCTTACACCGAGGATAACTTTATTCTCTGTTTGCATTTTGTAGTTTGGCCATTGCCATCTTCTTGTTTCATTTGTTTTTCGTTTATTTTATTTTAATTTTTTTTTTTTTTGAGTTTTGAGCTATTTTGTTCGCGTGGTTTTACTACTTGTTTCCCTACAATCACCCACAAGATACGGATACAGAGTGTTGGCGGAGACCACTGCCGGAGGGGATATCAAAAAAGCGGGAAGACGAATCCAACAAAAGTGGAATAATGCCCAACATGGATTTGGGTCAACAAGGTTGATCCTGTGTAGTGTTACTTTTGTTACTAACTCAAGGACTATTTTTTTTTTGTGTTCCACCCCCTCTCTTAGCGGGGCGTAGTTTTGATGGTTGTTCAGAATAAAGAGAGGCATGCATTGGGTGTGTAGCTTCATCATCATCATCGTTATCATTGTCGTCATCATTACGTTATGACCTGGATATTAGAGTTCAAATTGAAATTTTTAGGAATATTAACCACAGTTTGGTCGGAGCATGTTGGATAGACAGAACGTTGAAGGACATATTATTTTTTAAGCAACCAACCACAAGTTAGGTATGATATAAGCACGTAAGATAGAAAAGTTTTTTTTGTTGCCCATTCATGGATGGCTAGAGAACAATCTGTATTCATTATAAGGTTTGGTCATTCTTTTGAAAAATAACTCGCAGGAGGTTTGTAATGACTTTAAGCATAAGTTGTAGGGAGGTTTTTGACGAAATGGAATTACAAGACGAAAGAGCCTTTTATAATTGGACGTATTTGTTTTTTTTTTTGTTTTTTTCTTACGACAAATCACTTGACAAAAATTCTGTGCAACAACGAGTGTAAATCTGAGGATGTTTCAACGTTGTTGGATGGTTCTTATAGAAATAAGCTAGCTCTTCGCAAAGCTTTTCCTCCATCAGGAAATCTATTAGTTAATAGAAGAAGTCCGAAATATTTTCTGATTAATTTCAGAATATGTATGTCATGCTACCTACAGATATGAGGGAAATCCAAGTTTAAGTCCAATGGAAACTTTGGCTAAAATTATGGCAACATTGCTCAGAAAGCTTAACTAGCAAACAATAATGTGAGACTCACTTTAGAGTTATAAGTTAACTCGGAAGCAAGTTAATGTTTACAAGAGATTCTATGCCTGGTTTGGCTTTACTTGCATCTTCGCTTAAATTTTGTGACGTTTGAATCTTAAGTCATTAACAACTGCCGTTTAACAAGACTTGGATCTGTAAAATTATTCAAATCTACCTAAAAAGTAGATTTTATACTCAGGTATTCAGGTAGTCAGAGAGGCGATGGCGCGATAGTTAGCTCATTGGACTGTCACGCAGAGAGTCTGAGTTCGATTCCTGGCTGGATCACCAACAATTTTTCAAACAAAATGACAACATGAGCAACACAAATGAGTGTCAAGAAGCTAGGCCATAGCCCATACCGGGCTGACAGCGCCACAGTGTTTTGTTTTTTTTTTTTTTCAGAGAGTCCTGCTTCTAACATAAAATCGCTAGTATATATAGTGCTTGAAACTGGACTGCATGCAATCGGACTACAACTGTGCCCATACAATAACCTCTTTCCTAGGATCGTTTAAATATTCTTAAAAAAATTGCTGACAATCTCTGATATCGGCAACCTTGAATAAAGATCTACACTAATGAAGGGTCTCTGCTTACGAAATTGCCTTAGGTAAGCTTAGTGTATTTTTCTTTAAGGTGAACTTATAGCAGTTGTGGATCCATTGTGCTATTACAAGAAGAGTGTGAGAAAGCAATTATTCCTAACCACTCCTGGAACCATAGATAGATGGATATTTCAGTCATGGAGTCGTTAACTATTCAATCTTATTACAAAAAGGGGAGAGCTGTAAAAGCAACATTTTGTAAAATTCGTGAATTTTTCGGTCAGCATAAACCCCCTAGTAATTCCGGAATTCGTACAGTAGTGAAGCGTTTTGAAAAAAACGGGTTCATAATCGGGTCAAACTCCATATCAGTATGCTCGGCCAGCAAGTACACGCCAAAACATTACCACTGTGAGCGAAAGTGTTCAAGGCCAGTTTGCCTCAATTCGTCGCCCAAAAAAAATCCGGGGGTGTTAGATCGGACAAGCCGGTGTTGATACGAATCCTTACAGTTTCAACTTATCCCAACAAATTTCGTTTGCTTGACCAGACAATTGCGTAACTGACTCACTGGCATCAACTCGGAAGGAACTTCATCTACCACTACCAACTCAGACAACGACACAAGCACGAAATGTTGCAATAAGTCACTCTTTCCAATCGCTGCTTCTTTGAACTTAGAAAGCGATTGGGTAGTAAAACTCTCTCTCGAGTAAATAGAAAGATTTTATATCTACAAGGCAGTGATTACGCCAGTCCTGCTTCACCGCACAAAAAATTGGACACTAACAAAACTGGATGAAAATTGTTGTTTGGTGCCGTTTGCATCAAACTAACAGCGAAGTGCATGGGCTGGATTGCGTTGCCGGCTTTGTCACAAGAAAAACTCTGATAATCCGGCTTAATTAACTATGTGAACTGTGACGTTTTCACCGCCAACCCAGGGGGAAAACGCAGTACAGGACAACGTCGAATTAGATGGCACACACAAGTGAAGGTAGATCTCACTTAACTTCGGATGCACAACTGGTGGTAGGAGGCAAAAGACGGCACTTGCAACTGATACATTTTAGTTGAAACCCTGATTCAGCATGCCTAGAATGTACGAGTACCAGTAACGAGTATAAAAGAAATTTCAACCAAAACTACGACCAAATATTTTGGATGGTTTGTAATGAACTTCTCTTTCTGGATTGTCAAAAAAAACGAGTTCGATACTTGTATATCGCATTTTTCATCAAAGCGATACTTGGAAAGAGGGGTTTATTCAAAATTCAGAAACATTGAGCCGATTTCTTGATTCATACTGCATTTGTTTGTTGTATCCGATTCTTGTATCCGATTCACGTTCCACCCCCGAAAGCAACATACCCTCAATATACCCTAAAATTTTAGCTAAGAAGTAAAACCGAAAAATCACACACACTCGAGCGTTATAATGAAAAATCCCTTTAAAAAATATTTGTCCCCCTCAAAAGATTGCTACTCGTACATGACAAACGAATGCCGTACGTGAGTTTCAGCTTCAAGGGTTTTCCATTCAATAAAAAGAAAGAAATAGAAAATAAAAATCCCGCCAAATTGTCAGCCAACGTAGGCGTCGATTCCCAAACATATATATAAATCTACATATTTTTATATACCTGTACTATGTATATGCAAAAAAAAATAAAAGTTTGGTAAGGGACATGCTCGTTTTTCTGTTTGCAATTTCTTCGTTCACTTATTTTTTCAATGACGAAAAATTCTAAAATAAATTTATCCACGGCATGTTTTTCCTCTCTCCTTCCGGGCTCAGTTACTAGAATAGATACCAAAAGCAGCAACCGGAACGTGCCTTTTACCAACCAACAAGAACCACCACCCCATCATTCCCATCATCATCATGCAAACCGTCTCAACACTTGGTTTCTTTTTAAGAAGGATACTTGATTCTGAATCTATTCGTAGATACATTTATACACTCTTTTACATAGATAGTGCTTAAAATTCACCCACAGTCAGGTTTGCAATACTATGTTGGTTCTATATTGAACACCACATGAACAAACCCAGACACATTGCTGGCACTCATATGGCACAAGGGGAACCGGAATAAAACAGGCGATGCTGTCGTCATACTCGTACCTTCCTGATTGTAGAACACACATCGCTGCACTTACTTCCAATCCGTAGTTGCAAAATGCAAAATTCGAGTGCTAGGCGTCAAATGAATTGAGCGGACTCAGTCGTAGTTAGAAGGGGGAGATCCAATATCGAATGTGACCCAGTCAAAAGGGCTGCAAATGCAAATGCTACTCGTCGAAACGGAAACGACTGTGGATTCACGAAATTCCGCTTTTTCCATAATTATTCGCGGAAATGAGGTTGTAAATAAGTATCCTGGCTGCTGAAGTCAATGGATATTGTATGAAAGGCGAGGAGGACACTTCCACTTTCCCACTTAGAAAGGCACCATGCCACTCGTGGGAAATTTCCATTTGCAGAAACTTCGGCTACTCAACGGGCAATACACGGGAAATGGACGGCAATTTGAAGAGCTATGAAGTGCTGGTGTTCCTGGAGTGCTGATGACAAGAATCTGGTCAGCAAATCAGGTTTTTCTTCACATTTTTACGAGTTACTGCGTCGCATAGGATAAATTGGATTTGAGATATGGGCTCTCTGGAAAACGGCATGGTGTTGGTGTTGGCAGGTGTTTGTGGGAACAAACAAACTTGGTGATGCAAGTTTTTTTTCTCGTTTTTTTTTGAGTATGCACGCCATTAAGCAATTAAAACTGGCGCAGGTTTCCGGTTTTATTTTTTATTTTCTGAAGAAAGTTGCTTGTAGGTACTTCTTGAGATTAGGAAACGCACAGCAAACAAATGAACAGCGAATCAAAAACTTTAACCATTCATTTTAACGGAGTGGTCTGCTTTTTCGTATTTTTTTTTTTTTGAATAAACGTTTTGATATTTACTCAACTATGACAAAACATGCCGATTTTTTTAAGTTGTTCATTAAGTTGTTAGAAAAGTCTGGCAATTAGAATGGTACGAATACACCAATCCAAACTTTATTTAAAAGTTTGTGAAGGCATTTCAACGATCTGCATTGGAAAAAATTTAGTTTTTGAACAGAAACAACTTTGTATGTAATTTATTTTTCCATCCATCTTTGATGATGCAGCGAAGCTAGTTTACAACTATAAGACCATATCGTCTGCATCTACGATCGTCTTTATGCTGAGCATTATTATTTATAAGCTTAATGTGGTGCTGTCAACGCAGTGGATGAATTATTTTATACACTTCCAATTATGGGCCAAATAGACCTGAAAATGCAGATGCAAGCACTGTAGAGCGGAATTTCTTTAATAGTCCGTCCGAATGAATCAATATGTAAAGTTATTTGGTGGATCAAATGAAAAATAGTCATATTCGACATCTACACAGTGTGGCAAATAATATCCCGGACTGGCTCTAGAAAATATAATTAGAAAACATGATTTCTGTTTAGTTTCGGATGTTTGTATTCGAAATATACTCCCCTCTATTGAACACTTGTTACAACGGTTCAATAGTGATTCAAATGCCTGCTCTAGGTCATTTTGTAGAATTACATCCAGTGCCTGTATCGAAGCTGCTTGAATGGTCGGAATGTCTGTAAAAAAAAAACATCCTTTTAACTTCAATTTCAGTTTTAGGAACAAAGAGAAGTTGCACTGCACCACATCACTCTATTTCGTGCCAAAAATTGCCGAACAACGAGTGCTTTGTGAAATAGAAATTGGACTTCCTGTGTGCTTGTCATTTTTCAACTTCTCTCTTTGCCCAAACAAATTTATGCCACTCGAAAACAACTGTTCTAGAAAAGAGGCGGAGGCCCAAGCTAAAATAAACCTGCTCATGTTATTTGCTTGACGACTCAAAGCATGCGTGCATACTTCCTGAAACGGAAATCGACCACGGAAGTGGATGGTTTTAGTGCAAACGCTGCAAGTAAGGTCAATTGTCTTGAGACTGATATAGTTACAAGAAATATGTGTCTGCCTATACAATCTTTTTGAGACAACCAGTGATTTGTTGGTCATTCCAAAAAGAATATGCAATAATAAACTCTTAAGTCTATATGGCGAATTACTAAGAAGAATGTCAATTCACCTGCTTAAGTAGTTAGGACTGAAAATCAGTGCACAGTTCGGAACGCAAGTAACGATATAGTTAGCAACATATCTTTTTACCTACTATTGTATGTAGATAGGGACACATTTTGATAAAAAAATATCTAATGGATTATAAAAGACGTTAAATCTTTTTCTTCTTAACTGGCGCTACAGTCCGGAGTAAACCTGTGCCTCTCCAGCAGACACGGTCTATGGTCAGCTTCTTTCGTCGGTCATACACTCCAAGTTAGTTGAGGTCCCATCACACTTATTTGCACCACCGTAGATTCGGTCGTCCTCTGCTACGTAATCCTCGGGGCTCGGATGTGAAGAGCGGGACCAAAAATAACACGAAACGGCCAAGGGCTTCTTCATACTTATTCAATAATATCCATATCTCTGCGCCATAGAGCAGATGAGCAGATGTAGTAGGGATGAGCAGATCTTGTATAAAGCCAATTTGGTCTTGCAAGAGAGGGCTCTGCTTCTCAATTGCTTTTCGAGCCCGAAAAAATAGCGGTTGGCAAGAGTTATTCTACGTCTTATTTCCCTGTTATGGTTGCTACTCGTGACTGCGGAGCCAAAGTAGACGAAGTTTCTAACTACCTCGAAGTTATAACTCCCAATGATGACACTTTCAACAAGTTGTCGATGTTGGAAGTCCTTTTTTGATGACAGCATATACTTGGTTTTTGCCTCATTTACCGTGAAACCAAATTAAACTCATTGACTTCTTGCTGTCTTCGTCCAATAAATTCGATGTCATATGTGTACGCAAGCGATTGGAAAGACTTATAGAAAATCGTTCCCCTTCTATTGGCCAGTGAATTTTGTACGATACTCTCTAAAGCGGTGTTGAAAACGTCACATGATAGCGCGTTACCAACCCTAATGGAACAGCGAGAATTCTCATTTGTCATCCTGCACAACTTGACGAGTTTGACAGGAATCTTGGACGAATGTCTTGCGGCGATCGCAATGTGATCAATCTGGTTGACTGTTGATTGATCAGGAGTTCTCCAAGTCCTTTTGTGTCTATCGAGATGGTGGGAACCGTGTACTAGATACAAAAATGTTTCGCCCCACCGCAAAGTCGATTTACCTGAATCCGTTATTGGAGGTGGTGTGGTGCAGGCTATATTTTCCGATCGTTCCACCAAAGATACCCTTCCTGAGGGCAATTTTAATGTCATAGCTAGGGCATTGCTCGTAGGTTTTGTTAAGGAGCTCATAGAAGGCATCCTTGGTGTCGTCATCTTTCTCCTTTATGGGAGCATGGGCAACTAATCGTTGCCATTTGTGTTGCTCATGTTGTAATTTTTGTCACATCTGAGCTGCGCCTATGGTTTATCGCCGAATCCGAACGGCACTCCTTAGAAGCTTTTTCACAGGCAATTTTACTTTCGGGAGTTTTCCATTGCCTGCCGAAAGGGTAATGACGATTCGAGAAATTGTTGGTGATGCCGGGGATCGTACCACGTACCCTCTGCGGGATAGTCCAATGAGCTAACCATCACGCCATCGCTACCACTCAGAAACGACTTCTTTGCCCAGGTTAGTATAATATCAGTTACCATAGTAAATGTCGCAGTTTTTCATCCGTCTTTTGCTCGGCCCATCCCATCGCAATTCCTGGATTGCGGTAATATCTGTTTTATAAGAGTCTAGTGCCTCCGCGAGGTGTTCCCCCCCTTACCTGGAGGGACAGTTCCATAGTATATCCCCAAAGATAAAGGGGGTGTCAGTATCCCACTCGAAGAGTATGCAAGCTGCCGTTGGCTCATAATAGAGCTCGTCCGCCGCCATTACTTTTCCAAGACTTGTACTAGTCCTGGAAATCTTTATGGACTTAGTCTCAAAATTTTAACTGAACCCACAGGGGATCGCGATGGGCCCGTTTTGGTGCCTAGTGTCTGTGTCTTATGGCACACCCTATTTTTCCTAACTTAGGCTCCAAGGTCTCACCGTCTGATTTTGGACGCCGCCGAACTTGAAAGCTGGTAAACTTGATCCTGGAAAGAAGTCAATCAATTTTGATGATGACCTAAAGAAATATTTTCTAAAAATGATTGATTTAGCTAAAAAAATTACAAAAACACCTTCATCTGACTTCTCGGAAAAAATACACGAGTGCGAAAATAAAATACACTCTTATATCCAATCTCCTTACAGCAAAAGAAAGCTCTTCCGTAACAGAAATCAAAAATATTCTATGCTCACTGAAAGTAGACAAATCAGCCGGAATATCCATTCTCTCAGCAGTTGATAAGGTCCTTGAAAAGTGATAACGAAGAGACTATTCAATTATCTAGAGAGATATGCAGCCTTACAAAGTAATCAGATGGGATTTTGAGCATAAACCGCTTAGTCAAAGATTTCGCAAACAAACCCTACACTAGCTTGAAACCATAAACTAAATCCCTTTATCTTTTTCCTGTCTTTATACCCCGGCAGATTCTGAAAATCTCAAGAAGTCCATCTTTTCATCGATTTTAAAGCCTAACATGACAACATTTATGGAGATGAGCTTGTTTGGTACCCAGCCAGGCCCGTCCGTCCTTGTAGAATGACGATGGAGATGGCGCGCTGCTCTAATGATGCGCTGTCATGTGACTTCTTTAACACTGGACACGCAAGCAAACACTGGAGGCAACGTCTTTCAAAAGTCTGTGCAACTGGAAGCGAAAGCCAATGATTTGGATATAATTGGGGGAATTCGGTGGTCTGGCAAAAAAATGGGTTGATCAGTAAATAGGGGGAAATCCAAGCATATGTTCGATGAATAAGACAGCTATAATTTCGAGGTAGTAATTGACTTTGTTTACCTCGGATCTTCTATAGCAGAAATAAAATTACAAATCACTCTTGCAAATCGCTGTTTATTTGGACTAAGAAGGCTATAAAGAACCGTACTGTTTATAAGACCTTGATCATCCCAGTGCTACCCCATGTCGCTAAACCTGGACTTTATCGAAACCAGATGAAGATATCCCTAATCGTTTCGATTAGCAATACTTCAAATCCGCTTGGGGGCAAAAAACTCAACAACAAACTGTACGAGTTGTACAACGCCACTCACCGAGTCAGCGCATCAGTCCTCTGAAGCTGGGAGGAAGGGTTTGACTTCTCTCTAGGTGGCCTGCATAAGAGAGGAACCTCAACTGACTTTATGGCCGCAAAAACAGCGGTAAGCTAAAAACCGGGCTAACTGTGGAGGCGTGTTAGTTGAGGCCCAGGTTCACCCCGATCTGTAGCGATACCTAGACTAGTAGAATGGTTGAACTTGGTCGAGGAGTGACATCGGTATCACAGGTCAAATATAATGAAACGGCTCTGCTATCATTTTAATCTTCCTGGCATCAATAGAATTGACGTTACAACAAATAAGAGATATCGAGGTTCTATCATTGATATCTGCCTTATATAAGCGAATTTTACCTTATTGCAAAGAGTAAACAAATTTGCACTTATCAATCAGGAGCTCAGAATGGCTTTTGCGATTCTTAATTTCTACTTCAACGACAACTCGGCATCCAAATAGACGTTGCTTCTTCTTTCTATAGATTTAACTGTAGTAAACCATCTTCAACATTTCTATTTGCCCAGCTTCGGTATAGTCGCATTATTGTATTGAGTTTTTAAGTTTCTCAATCTCTTTTTTCACCAGCAGTTATTTAAAACCCAGTCCACTCAGAATTATTTCACCAAATCCGAAATTAAAGAATTTAAGTTTGAAATTGTTTTACAAAGGGATACCAACAAAATGTGGTTCATAATGAATATAATGCTTCACAAATAGTCCCTTAAATACGTAGGTACTTGTATATGTAAGTAATTAATTGTACATGAAACAAGCATAGTGTGAGTAAGCACACAAATAAATTAATCTTGGCAATTAACAACTTCAAAACACATTTTTTTTGTTACCAAATTCTCAATAAAATATAAAAGCTTATTTCACGGTATTTAATTTGTGGATTGTACTCATACGTTTAAGTATAATGCACATTACATTTAAATTTATATTCTCAGCTCAAAGGTCCGTTTTTAATTAATTGCGCACTTTATTACTGTCAGTAGAAAAAACGAGCTAAAAAAAAATATATAAAAAAATAAATAAATAAAAAACAAACTTAAAATACCACTAAAGTTGGTTATGGTGAAAAAAAAAATGTTCGTGGGTTATAGGATTTATCGCGAATGGTGGCAAAACCATTCTGAAATATATTAGTCCGAATATATGAGCGTCAGTGTATCAAGTATTTTGGATTTTAATTTTCATGGAAATGAAAAACTTATTTTCATTTTAAGTATCTACAATATTTTTTTCTCTTTATATCGAATTAAAAAAATGTGGATCATTGATGTAAAGGCCAAATCGTGAGGATATTTTTAAGCCAGTTATAGCTTTGATATTTAACAAAACACATAAAATTTCATCGAATAGCTATTTAGCCGTACTCTTCTTCTCCTCTTCTGAACGGATGCAATATTATCTACAGTACCCACTCTTCTTTTATATCTCAATGCTATTTCGAGCGAAAACAGTCAACAATAAGGAAAAGCGATCTCAGAAGGTCGACTATGTCGAGTGTATTATTGCGCAAGTGCTTTATAAGTTTGGCGCACAGAACCATAATTTTGGTAACATTGTTCAAGCGCGTTGTTGTTGCGACTTACTTTAGGTGGCGCTACAGTCGGGGTGGACCTGGGTCTCAGTCAACAAGCGTGTCTAGCCAGTTCGATCCTTTGCAAGTTGCCTCCAGTTTTCAGGTTAAGTTGGCTGAAGTCCCTTTCCACTTGCGTGTGCCATCTGAGGATCGGGTTCCTCTACTGCGCTGTCTCTCGAGGACGGATTCGAAGACTTTGCAGACAGAAACGTCGGTGTCCATCCACTATATATAACCCAGCATGCCGCTGTACAGTCCATACAGATCGTTGTTGAATCTCGTACTCCACTCACCGTCAATACAGACGGGACCGAAAATCACTCAAAGAATTTCTCTCCTAAAGCAACCAAGAGCACCCTCATCCATTTTTGATAAAGACCATGCCTCTGCGCCATAGATCAGGACTGGAACTTAAAGGTCTTCAATAGGTAACTTTTGTTGTTCGAAGGAGACCTTTGCTAATCAATTGCCTTCTTAGCCTTAAGAAGCAGCGACTGGCAAGAGTTATTCTTCGTTTGATCTCAGCGTTGGTGTCGTTGTATGATTTTATAGCGGAGCCTAGGCAGACAGAGTCCTTAAATACCACAAAGTTATATCTGGCGAGAGTGTAGTTCCTTCTGAGATATCGGTGTTGGGTGTCATTTTTGCTTGACGGCATATACTTGGCCTTACCCTCATTGACCGCAAAACCAATTTTCACCGCTTCCGTCTCAATACTCGCGAAAGAGCTATTGACATTACATTGCTTCCTTCCGATTATGTCAGTATTATTTTCCTCTACGAGAAACTGGATGGACTTTCGAAAGATTGTGCGTCCTGCGCATGAGTTCTGCACTATTCCTTCAAGTATGATGTTAAATAAATCGCATGGCAGCGCATCGTCTAGTCTACTTTTGGTCGATGGTGGACTTTCCCTGCATGAAGCCACACTGGTATGGACCTATCAGGTTGTTGACGAAAGGCTTCAGGCATTCACACAATATGGCAGATAAGATCTTGTATGCGATGTTAAGAATACTGATGCCACTGTAGTTGGCGCAGTTCAGAGGGTCTCCTTTCTTGAGGATCGAACAAACAATGCTGAGATTCCATTCATCGGGCATATTTTCGTCCGACCATATTTTACAGATGATTTGGTCTATGCTCCTTTCCAAGTCATCGCCTGCCGCTTTGAAGAGCTTGGCAGTCAGGCCGCCCGCTGCAGCAGCTCTGTTGGACTTCAGCTTAGAAATTGCTATTTTCACTTCATCTAGGTCAGGTGGATGGAATTTTTGGTCCAGGTTGAAAGTTTCGTTCTGCCTGACAGCGGTACTTGTTTTGCCGTCGCCGTTATACAGTCTACAGAAACAATTTTTTTAAGAATCTCAGCATTGATTGCGTCTCTACTACGACGTTCCCTTGTTCGTCACTACAGGCTTCGGTTCGGGGCTTGTGTTCGTGGCATGTTTTCTTTACCTTGATGGAACTTTCGAATCTCATTCCTGGTGAAGCATCTCTCAGTTTCCTCGACCGCTTTTCCGGTATTCGTCTCTCCTCTTCTGCTCGGGAAGCTTTTTTGCAGCTCTAACTTTTCTATCCAACGCGGCTTTGTATGCATCTTGCTTAGCTGAATGAGTTTGACAGCACTCGTAGCCAGGGTTTCGTTGTGGTCGTTTAGTGTAGTTCAAGAAATTCGAGCGACATCTCAAGTGGCTTTGAAGCAATATTTACACTGGTAACCGAAACTTGATGCTGGCGGCAGCGAACCTTCTATGAGATTGAGATAGATAAGGATTTGGCAATCTGATGGGAATATCCGCTGCTCGGAATATCCGCTGCTCGGAATATCCGCAACCGTACCTTGACTGCAATAAGGTAATGGTCCGAGTGGATGTTGGTCCTCCAGGTCCTCTTGTAAATATTGAGATATGGAAACAACGTGCTAGCTACGACAATGTTCCTTTCCGCCGCAAAGTCGATTAACCTGAATCCGTTATCGGACGTCATACCTTAGGACAGTACTGAAGACAATTTTAATGTCATAACCAGGGCATTGTTCGTGGGTCTTGTTCAAAAGCTAGTAGAAGCTTTTCGGTTTCGTCATCTTTCTCTTCTGTGGGGACCTGTGCATTCTAATAGACTAATGTTGGCAAATTAAGCCTTGATACGAATTGCTACGAGGCGCTCTTTCACATAGCGGAAACTCAAGATTTCTTGTCTTAGTCTGCCTCTAACAACGAATCCGCATCCAAATAGGCGCTGCTTTTTCCGTCGATAGCAGTCGCCATCGACACAACCCCTAACCTTGAAATTCTAAACTAAATGACAAAAGGATGAGTCTGCTAGAGTGGTAAAATAATGTCTAAGGCCTGGCGATGTACTTCAGCAAATTTGCGGAGTGATTCCATTGCAACGGCTTAAATTGTTGGAACCCTCGATCTTGGAGGTCAGGAGGTGGACAGGTCTTTCTCTCAAAACTATGCACTTATCGTATGCTTACTTCTATTATGTGCCATGAAACAAAGTCTAGTTAAGAAGACAGTGACTCCAACGTTATGGACTTTAAAAGAAATAAAGTCTGATTGTTTGGCCGAAATAGTATCACAGCGGGTTGATGTTTCTTAACTCAAATGGTGGCAACTTTGCTCATTGACGTTTTCGGCGCGTTTACTTACATATATTGCACATGGCAGTCAAGAGATTGTAATTCTTGCAAACGCTGGATCTCGTAAGCCCGTAGGCCAAACTTTTTTCGCAAAATGCTCAATAGAGTGGTTAGATAGAACTTCAACAGCTGTGAAGGTTAGCATATCGGCTCATTCGGGTTCTCTTCAAAATTACGCTCCACAAGAACAACAGCATCTCTGGTGTGCATTTCGAGTATACGAGTCTCTGCAGATTTGTATAATTTGAGGAAATGATCCACGGTCTTCCGAATAAAGAGCTTAGATGGATAATTTTGTCGACATTAGAATGGGCTTAGTCATGCGTTCGTGAACTGAACCACGATTTTTGAAATAAATTTTCACGAATGACTGTGAAAAGTGAAAAGTGTTGAAATGTAAAAAAAAAAATATTTACTTAATTCTGTGTAATGCAACGGCCTCAGCCACCATTAACCTGGCTCACTTTGGTCAGTGTTTTAATGTTTGCATCGAAAGCGAATCATATTATTGAGCTTAAATATATGTAATACATGATGAATTCCTTTTGCAAAATTTTGGTGAGCGTCCTCTTTATTTCCCGCCACCAAAATTACTATCTGCATGATTGACATCGAACAATCGAACAATGAATGTATTGAATCCATTAAGCAACCTTTCAAACCAGCTGCACTTTTTACCCCACAGCTTAACATATTTAATCTGCAGGGTTATTTTAAAATCTTTGAGTTCAATTATTCACGTCAAATTAATGGAATTAACAATCAATTAACTGAACTCATTACCATCGACGAAAAGTCAAAAATATACACAAAGCTACACACCATCCGGGTAAACATAATCATAACCCAAACCAAACTCGTTGGAATGGGCGGGTGGATGGTTGTTTCATATATTCCACAACCAATGTCAACAAGCATATTTCATGCTCGCATTAACCCAACTAGTTAATCATTATTCAACCCTTTAAGTCCGTTTTAACCCCAAACCAGTTTAAATCGGTCAGAATGTTAAGGCATGTACATAAGTAGCATACTTGTACGTACTATAGATATTTCTCGGAATACAGTGACCACAGTAATGTTATCACAAATATTCCTTAATGAAACCGTTCAATTTGCAATGTCAAATAATATGACGGCCATTAAACTGTGAGAGTAAAATATGCTACAATTATCAAGTAATGAGCATTTCAAGTAGTCATCCTTCATAGCATCGCCTCTTTCATAAAATGGGTTCACTGCCACCTTGTCTTCGACTCCAACACCAACTTTAACCCAAATTCACCCTTCAATCGCCTTCTGGCTGCCAGATTTAATAGACATAAGGTTAAGTACCATAGCGCCCAAGATATTTGCATATTAAGTGGCTATCATTACGTGAATTGTATCTGGTGTCTGCTCTTGATTGAGGACCTCTAGCCGGAACGGACGTGCTTCTTATCAACAACAATTACAACATAAACAACAACACCAACAGCGGCTGTAGTAAGGAATATGAAACAGCGTATGTCATTAACTTACTTACACACCCTGCAGGTTGTCGATAATTATTCAATCATTCGCATCTAATTGCACTGCCTCACATACCAATGGGCAGTAATTAGGGACAACTGTGTGCCTTAGATATTTCAGTTCAGTCGTTAGGAGGTGCTTTTGAAAGATTTGTTGTCGCCTTACGATGACTGACGAAGTGGTTTGTGGGGTTACTTACATATTTGTATACGTGCGATGCATCTCTTTCCTATATAAAGTTTGCCAAGCACTTTTATTTAAAGTTTGCCTAATAGATACTCCAACATATTGTATGTTAGATACATATGTTTGTATGTACACATTCTCTCATAGATAGCCATTGAAAAGGGTGTGGTTCGGGCTTGCCACCTAATTGAGTCGACTCCTCTTTCCGTAACGAACTCGATGGCTGAAAATGAGGTTTCCTGATTGCTTTCACGTTTTTCCTTTTTATGTTGTATGTGTTGTAGTATGTCTCAGCTCTCGGAAATTGACTTTTTCCATTTTCCACAAAAACTTTAATACAAAAAAGGCAAAATAGGAAGAAAGCAGTCATAGGTAAGTTTTTGGGTAAAAAATGAGGAGAAAAGAGTCTTTAAAGATTGAGTATTGCATGGCTCGATAAGGGTTCTTTAAGGTCTACCGTTCACTGTAACCTTCAATAGCTATTTTTAGCGACACTTCTACCTACTGATGCGAGGCGAAAGTAATCCAATCAATACTTTTTTTTCAGCGAAATTCTGTATCCAGTTATTCTACTTATCCTACTGTATGTCATGAAAGGTTCTCGTATCATTTGATTTATTCATTTATCAGGCCTTAGGAACATCAAAGAAGCTTCGTGTAATCGAAGGTGGAGTGCTCATGTGACTTGATTTTTTCACCGAGTCTCTCTTTCAGATTTAACACTATTCTTTGAGCACAAATAAAGAGTTGATGACTATCGACTTTTTAATAATACAAACCGTTTGGAGCGATTGGTGCCAATTGGAGCTATGAAAGTCATTAGATTTGCGAGAAGATAAAAAGAACAAAATGTCCATTAGTAGCATTCCATTTGGACATTTATTGTAGAAGGTTCTAACGTTGGCGTTGGCTATGAGGTTCGTTATTATAAAAGGTGCTTTTTTAGCTGCATGAGAAGTTTCGAGGGTTGTTGTTTATGGTTCGACAGCTGTCAATGTCAAACTGTGTCGACATTTCTGTTCAGTAAGGTTTGACAATTCATTATGAATCATTTAATGCCAGAATAACGCTTTAGAGTTGTGGAAATTTACTTAGAAAAAAATAAATCTGTTCGTGAAGTTCATAGAGCACTTCATCAATTTTACAGTCAACATAATCGGCCTAGTGAGCAAGCAATTCGTACAGTTATTGATCGTTTTCGCGAAGACAATCCTCAAGCTGTTAACGAATCACCATTTCATCCATTTGAATTGACTGTTTGGTGCGGTTTACACACTGGCGGTCCTTATTTCTTTCGAAATGAGGAAGGAGCTGCCGTTACGGTGAATGGCGAGCGCTATAGAGCCATGCTGACTGATTTTTTATTTCCAAGAATTATTCAGCTAAGCAAAGACTACATTTGGTTCCAACAAGACGGCCCAATTTGCCATACAGTGCGCTTAACGGTCCTGTTAACTGGCCCCCTCGTTCGTCCGATCTAACGCCTCACGATTACTTTTTATGGGGCTATGTTAAGTCATTGGCTTATGCCGACAAACCAGCAACTCTTGAATTATTGGAAGCCAATATTCAAGCCACCATTGAAGTCATACGGCCAGGTTTATTGGAAAAAGTAGTGAAAAATTGGACTGATCGTCGGGCACATGCAGAAAATCATACTTAAAAACTAAATACCATGAAATTATCTACCAGATTGTAATATTAAAAAATTCATCCCAACAATATTTCTGTCTTGTATTATTATTTAAAGTTTTCAAGCTTTTAAGAAAACAAAGTTAGGTAATAATGTGAATGTGTCATGGCGTCAAATGTAGAGAATTTGTTGACAGATCTCGCAAGTGTCTTACTTAGGTACTTGCCTCGAAGACTCAGACCTACGGTGCGTCTTCGCACGAGATATCGAAACAATGCTTTGATCAGCTCCCTTCGGGTAGTACACGTTCCACCACCAGTACCAGATCCGAAGTGGTGTGTAAATCACGAACTTCCCCTTTGGTAAAGAGTCGAGGCCTATCTAATACTTCAGCCGCCATTCTGTAGGTCATGGCAACCAGTTGCAGTGCAACTACACCTCGAGCAGACAGATCAGCTCTATAACGATCTTATGATTAAACACAAGTGATAGCGTGCTACTGCATTATGTATGTTAAATCATTTGGTCTACTCTACCCGCGATTTTGAGTATATACCAACAGTCACCACAAGGCTTCCACAGGTCAGTCTGGAAGAGAAGTACCAGTGTCCCCTTACCTCACGTGGTAACAGAACAGAATATAGCTTCAGGTCTAGTTTCGCAACCTTGCGGCCACTTCCAGTTAGGCACCTTACAGTCTAAGACTGACAGCCCTCGGTATCAAACAATTTTCTCAACTCATTCTAAAATTCCACTCGCTAACTGCCTACTGCGTCTTCTATTAAATACTTCTTCTGCAAAACTACGGGTTCTTTTGGACCGTACGGTATCAGTGAGAGTCCAACTGACATAGTAGACCTCACCGTCAAAGATGATGCCCATAGCGTGCAAGTCGCTAAGATCTGTGTAATTGAAGCATTCGCACAGACCATGCAGCCAATACTCATAGGTAGTCATGAGCAGCTCGCCACCCAACTAAGCCCTCTTGTATGCAAAAATGCATACAAAATGCCATGCCCAGACAACAAATAGCCCAGGCTAAGGGTAAAGCTCTATTTGAGAAAGCCCCACATGCTCAGAACGTTCCTTAGAAAACTATAAGAAATACTACTACTTTCGCTAACATCCCATCTAGATTGCAATCTAGGTAAAACGCATGCGTTAAGCAAGGTTTTACGTTTCCTCAAGGATAGTCGGTCCGCTTCTCTCGGGGAAACCCAATCTTGCTTATTTAAAGGGAGACCTTCCATGACCTTGAATACCAATATATATACACACGACGTAACGCTTCCAGATCACTCCCAACAACACTTGCATTGCCTCTGTGGAAGAATTTGTTGACAATAAGCATTTTTCGATACTCACGTGAAGAACGCGGATTAATTGTTGCTGCTTATTTGACCAGTTTTCGGCCTGTTCTTTAACCGCAACGTTAATTTTCGTCGTCGTTTTTCTCATTGCTCCAACAATTAAGCATTTGTTTGAGGATCTCGTGCAAACTGGGTTTAGTAGCAATGTCGCAAAAAGTGGTTGGCTCTATATTGCTCGTTCGTGTGAGAATATCACAGCTGTGACCGAAAACCTATGAGAAAGTACACAAACATAGACGAGACAGCGATGCACAAGTTGCGCCGAATTTTGATGCAAGACATGAAGATGTTTCCTCAATCGTCAAGAGAGGTTAACTTACTCCTATATTCTGGTAAGCCTGTTAAGCTACGAAGCACGTTTCCACTTAAGTGCATATGTGAATATGTAATTGGCTTTTAGTTTTTTGAAGAAGCCACCGTGAGTGCTACAGTTATATGTTAAACGAGTTTTTTTTATTTCAGCAGGACGGATCAATCGCTCACACAGCTCGGGGAACGATGAAGATTTGAAATCACTAATTTCCAGGCCGTATGATCTCCGCTATCGGCTATTTGAACTGGCCGACCAAATCGCCAGATGTGATGGCGCCAGACTTATTCCTTTGGGGGTTTTTGAAATTCCGCCTTTACAACAACAAACCACACACCTTGCAAGCCTTGAAAGCCAACACTAAAGAAGAAATCACCAATTTTGAGCAAAATGTTTTACGAGCAACAATTCGAAATGTCATATAGCATGCACAAATGTGCATCAACTCAGGAGATGGTCACTTAACTGATAACATTTTATCAACATACTCGTAATCTTATCAATGTAAGACCTTCACATAAACTTTTCGTATAAACAGGCAAGCAGCCATACCAGTTGATCAAAATCGACAAAATGGGGTCGTTATTCGTTTGTGTTGTAGATAGACACTCTTCAAGTACTAAGCCAACAGCGCGTACCCATGGCAGAAAATGAAGCCACTGTAAGTTAAAGTGAGGTAAAAGATTCGGAATCGTCAATCTAACGCGGATCGCAGCAGTTTCGCCGTAAGGCGTCTTCTATAAAGACTCGGCCTACACCAGTATAAAATACAGCTGATCCAGAAACTCTCTTGATCAGGTTGAGCTCGACACTTATTTCTTTGAAAAATGAGGCTAATTTTTGGGTCAAGGTCTTCGTTCTGTCAACTTTTAAATCAAACAGACGTGTCTTCAAAATAGTTTTTATTCCCTTCTATGTACGTAGCGAAATTTTTCCATCCCAATTAATACAAGTATCCGCCATACAAACGGAATCTCTGGCGAACAGTGAGAGTAGCCTTTATACTGAAAATCGGAACTACATACTCGCCAAGAACTTCAGACTTCGACTCACTGATTAAAGCTTAAAACACTTCCGACTTCTGTGCATAAGCATATCCAGATAATATAGCTGTTGGCGGCTTTCTGCTCTAAAACGCATGCATCCCTAAATGGAATCGAAATTGGTGCACTAGAAAATCTTCTTTTAATCAATTTTTCACTAGTTTATCACATCTAGTGCTAAGGGACAATCCCATTCGATCGCCTAAAGAAGCTAAATATTGGAGTGCCAACATTGATGAGAAACGTTTGTTGGCTAAACATATTAAGTCGAAATTTTCTAAGGCTATGCTGGCCTCCTAGCAGTGTAAAGTAGCTTTCAGTAAGACACCAAGGAGGGTGTAACCTCAAAGAATTCATACATTTATAATATTGTAGATTTTTTCATTCGAAACATGATAAATTTTTATGACCGTTTGATGATATCGTGACCGCTATGTCTCTTAGTATATACTTAGGACACCCATTTCTGTATTTTATTTCTCACTCACACTTATTTCCTGTATTCCCTTGTGGGACCTAGGGTCTCTTTCATCCCTACAGTATCCTCAAGGCTTCCTCGAAAAGCCATGTCCTATGCCTTCCCTGTGATCGTCCGGAAATTGTTTCAGCACCAGATGCAAAAACATTTTTCACAGCATAAAAATGTTCTTGAATGATGGTCCCTTAATTGTTGGCTCACCGAGGGATCCTTTAGCATGTCGGTGTTGAACCTGGGTATTTTCGCGCCATCGTGAGATCTTCGAACTGCAGCAGTGCGTAGTCGGAGAGTAGCTACCATACGATGATGATCATCTTATCCCCACATCTGCTCCTCTTCACTTTCGGACGCACAGGAGACTAATTCTAAGCCGGGGGTTAATAGCAAAGTGGTCAATTTGGTTCGATGTTGCTTGCCTGTTATTAGAAATCCAACTAACTTTATGGCAGGACTTGTGCTCAACTATGGTGCCACCCATCACAAGACGATCGGCATTCCACATCAACAAACCTTTCGCCGGTGTCATTGCGGTTGCATACGAGTATTCCTTGCTTCCCGATAACATGCTTGAGCCCTTCGTTGTCGCTACTTATCTTGACATTCAAATCAAC
The DNA here is from genome assembly GCA_928272305.1 of Volucella inflata. Classification (NCBI taxonomy): domain Eukaryota; kingdom Metazoa; phylum Arthropoda; class Insecta; order Diptera; family Syrphidae; genus Volucella; species Volucella inflata. The sequence continues at coordinate 52,761,497 of OV743720.1, read as the reverse complement.
GTCTCCATTTGGCGATGTGTTGAGGACTGTGCTTAATTGATTATAGAAGGTCTGCTTCACATCCTCAGACGAAATCTCCGTTGGAGCTTAACACTTGATGATGGTGACGCGGCGTACTCAAGTCCGGAATCTAGCCGTAATAGTCCTATCGCCATATGGCTGCCAGGATATTACACTTTTGCGTTCTGTTGGTGTTAGTAGTAAGCCCACACCATATTCTTGTCGGCCTTCCGCTGGTTTTCTAACCTGGTGCTTCTAACCATCTTATTTTGCTAATCCCTAGTACATATGTCTAGTCTATATCTCATGAATTCACTCTCTAGTTGGGGGTATCTTACATTGTGTGGCCCTTCTTTTCCCGAATCAAGGAACGTCTTCAGATTCCAGGATACTAACTTTGTCCGGGTACAATAGCCAAAAGTTGTCATCAATCCTTATCCGAGGCGAAATTTCGGCATAGGTAGCTGTTTGATTTTAGTACCGAGTGGTGCTAACCTACGTCACCGAGACTAGAAATGTATGGATCGTTCGTGCTTGCAATTTTAGTTAACATGCCTAAGGATTTATATATGTAGTTGAACGGGGATTACCACGTGAAGGTAAAGAAAGCACTACACCACGAACTTGATTGCTGCGCTACTGGCTAGTCAGTAGTTTCCCGATCAATCGAAATGCAGTTTATCCATTTAGGGTTCATGCACTACCATCTCTACTTCAACATCCTGGCTTGTCCTGTAAGCCCTACTTACATTAGCTCCAAATAAGTTGAAGTGGCCCATTTGAGGTGTCTGCTAAATTGATTGTTCTAATCGTTGTTCTAATTTAATAATGTTATCTCATCCGCCGAATGCCCCTCTTCTGGGTTTCTGCCATTTCTGATAATAAATTACACTATTTTTATTTTCTCTTACGCAATACTTGCTATTATAAGTTTGACTGCTCACGTTCTTTTTTCACGTTTACTACGTGGGCGTCCAATCACAATTTTGTGTTAGGTGTTCAGTGGCCAGGCTGATGCCGCTCAGTGTCTGCCCAATTGTGCACATTCAATATTACTAAATCACTTAAGGTAGTGATGTCTTTTCTAGTTTTATTAGTCTCGATAATATTTTTACCTTAAGATAGATTGTGAACTTACTGATTTGATCAAGTTAGTGTTTTTAATTTTTATAATTAGTGTACTTCGTGCTGTGATGTGTTGATACTTCAAGAATGTAGTGATGCCCCAAGTTGCTAGGCAAAAAAGTTCAAAAGATGGGAAGGACGTTCGCTGAAAAGTAACGTGACATCAGTTCGTCAAAAATGGATACAAGGTGCTAAATGGATGGACATCAAGAACTTTAATAGTACTTCTTACAACATATACCAGTGACTTATAATTTAAGTCATCGTAAAATCTTAAATAGATTTTATTCGAGAAAGGGTCGGATAAATGAAACACCACTACTTTCTTTACTTTAAATTTATTTAACAATTAACAAACCTTCACCTTTGAAGCTTTACAATCGAGTGAGTATTTTGAGTGAGCTGAATATATTTTCCACTCTAATGTAAAAAATATGGTTGTTAACATAAATTAACGAAAAGAGACGGGAGATTAAAATAGACCATCAGCGCCAACATTTCGGCCCCCTTGATTGGCTCTGCTATCAATTCGCTGTGTTGAGTGGTGCGATTTTGGTTATTGGACGTCTATATCTTCCAGTAGAAGATAGTAGTCTTGAGATCGACTACCCGAACATTGTTGTCGTCACCTTTGATGATCTGTTCAACACTGGCTTGTACGGGGGTAAGTTTTCTTCTTGAAGATCCACCAGACTTCCTTCTTTGTCATTAGGCTACCTTGAAACCCACTTTGACCTCTGTTGAAGAATGCGAATGTAGTCGGTTGACCATCTTTTCCAAAAGAGATGCTTCAACGTGGTGACTACTGGTTTAGGGAACGAGCTTAGCGCAGCTCAAGTTAGGAAATGCCCTGGGGTGAAAGCACAGAAATCTCCTGGATCCGGAGTGACCAGAGCAATGGGTCTTGGGTTCAAGATTTCTTCTATTTCCGCTAATGCCATTCGTAGTTCTTTAAACGTTAGAAGAACTCCTCCAAGGGTCTTCGTAAGTAGGTTTTTTTTCCACTTGACTGCAGCCTCGCATATGCCATTAAGCATGAGATGCACGAAATTGGAACTCTATGCTCTTATCTGCAACGAATTCTAATAATTTAGCTAAAAAGTTCGTCGCGTTATCGCAGTGGATTTTGGACGGACAACCCCTGCCCCCTATGAGCCTTTTCAGAGCCGCAACGAAACAACGTCCTAATGAACAGCCTTTGAGGTAAGACAGAAATATACGGCTACATATGTCTTATATGGACGTCTTCCACGAACTTTCCATGATGTAAGTATAGGACCACAAAAGTTAACGCCACAAATCTCAAATGGTCTATTAGGTGTCAACCGCTCTTTGGGTAGATTTCCTATTATATGGGGCAGCAATTGTGGCCTGTATCTTTGGCAATGTCTACAGGATCTAACGACACCCCTAACTAGTCTCCTGCCGTTTATAATCCAGAGCCGGTCTCTGACGAAATTTGATAATGCCTGTGGTCCAGCATGAACCTTTTTTATATGCAAATGCCTCACATATGCTTTGGCAAAACAATTATTGCTGGGCAATAAAATGGGCAATTCGGCATCATATCCCATCTCGCAGTTGCATATATGCCCACCTAATCGTATAAATGCTCGATCTTGCACAACATCTTAAAACAGCGACAACTTCGCTACGGGACTTGATGATAGCTTTTCCTTTTTTGTAGTTATTTCTCCGATTTCAACTGCAAAAGTGTCCTGCTGAATACACCAAATGATTTCTGTAAGCGCCTCATCCAACTCCTTGGCTGTAAGTGCTTTATTCCTTAACTCTGTTTCTCCTTTCCCAATCCTCACAAAGCGAGAAATATAAGCTATCACCCGAAGAGTTTTGGTAAAACTGCCATATTTGTATAGCCGTTCGATGAACTCCCTATCGACGATGGTGCAAGCAAACACATGCTTTCTTTTCTTTGCTTCAAGCAGCGTACTGTCTTAAGCTTAACTGTCAAATTTACGGTTTTCAGGCAACTCTGAGGGGCTTTTGCTGAGAAACTTTGGACCGGTGAACCAAATTTAATGCCATAAGTCTTCGACTAGACTTCCTCTCGAAATTCGATCTGCGGGATTACTTCTCGATCTTACATGTCAGGTGTGTATGTCACTGACCCTGTTCGCAACGAACGTTTTCCTCGAGCTGGGCGAAGAAGCTCGCCAATATAAATCAATTTCAGAGTCAATCCAAAAGTATACTTCTTTAAGTTCTTGCTTCAGCGATTCCTGAACCAGTTTTGTTAGAAATTGCGCGCCACACATCTCCAAGTGAGGTAAGGACTTCGTTTTGAGTGGCGAGACTCCCGATTTTGCAGTTATTAGCCTCACAGATACATGACTGCACTCGTTAACTCACCTAGCATACAGACAACATCCATAGGCCTTTATCGAAGCATCTGAAAACCCATGCATTTGAAGACTTGTTATTTTGGGTCGAAAAACACAACGAGGAATGCTGATGCAGCTCAGGTTCTGGAGATTTAACAAGTACTTTTTCCAGCATCATTCCAGCTCGGTTGGTAAAGGATCATCCTAGTTTCATTTTTCAGCCCACAATTCCTTGAGAACCATTTTGACCTTCAGTACAATTGGACCAATTAAGCCCAGAGGATCGAATAATCTACTAGAAGAGGAAAGTACAGTGCATTTGGACAAGTAGTTTGGTGAAAATGAATCTTTGTAGAGGTACTGGAATAGATCTTCCTTCGGATTCTACTCGATTCCCAGTGTCTTTGTTGGCTCCATGTCATCACTTTTCAATTCAACACTGCTATTTTCTGTGGATGAATCAGGATCTACGTGGAGATCAAAATGAGCTGTCCTAAGAAAACTAGTTACTTCGTCCTTAATCCTTCTCAGCTCCTCAACCGACGCAGCGCCAGTAGCCAAGTCGTTGATGTAGAAGTCTCTCATGATTAACTGACTTGCCGAAATGTACCGGTCTTTATTGCGTAAGCCGATTTCTTGAAGACATCGGGTTGATTGAAATGGTGCAGAAGCAGTGCCGTAAGTTACTGTATTAAGGCAATACGTCCGCAGTCCGCAGAATGATCTATGCAATCCCCTTTTGGGTTTGTAGTAAGGATGGTATTTTGGGTGTGGTCAATATATTTTCCCCTCTAATGTAAAACATATGACTGTTAACATAAATTAACAAAAAGAGGCGGGAGATTTAAATAGACTATCTGCACCAATAGTCATTAAGTTTGCTCGAAAAACAAGGTATTTCTTCCACGATAGAACAAAATAAACTGACGTACCAAATAGGCTTAAACTAGATGACATCCGCCTGAATTGGAAGCGCTTTTTCCAATCGGTCAGAGCTCAACTTCTCTAAGAGAAACTCTCTGAAAGAAACTATTTGTTTGATGGAAGAATGCATTAACCGATTTAAATAAGGGGAAAGTGCACAACCAAAAACATTTAGCTTTACAGTACTAAACATCCATACACAATCTTATAGTTAACAATTCTAGCTACAGCTCGTCTAACCATACTAGTAACAAATATGATTTTAATTCTTCTTAACAACTATCCAAATAAGTTCTGTCTGTATAATTAAAAAAACCAATGCCCTTTCCAAAATGGATATTAAGATGCAACGGATGTTAGAACACCTGTACAATAAATACGTTCAAGGCAAAAAGTACTAAAACGCATTCCTTTTCCCGAACAGTCTTCATTATATAATCGAATCACTGGTCAAACTTAAAGAACTTCAATCCAAATATATCTGAATCGCATTAACATTCTCCGTCATTTAATTGCTCCCAAACCATAAAAAGCCGTGAGGACCATAAAACCTTTTCGAGGATACCTCAATCAAAAAAATGAGAAACAAAACAGAAATATTATAAAAAAAAATCAGAGAAATATATAATACCACAACCACCCACGTGCGAGTAGCGCCTCACGCATATTAACCACTTGTTCAACATGACAAATCAATGCGTTCAATCAGAGAGTCACACATAACGACAAACAAGCCACACGCTGCCAAACATGGCAGCAGGTGGCTACTTCCACTGTTCTATGAGAATCTATTTTTCTCAACAATCACTAGAACCACCAGTACCAAACTCAGTCATAGAGAAGCCATGAAATGGCCATGGTATACTCGTACTCATAGTCCAACAACGTCAACTCCAGGAGGCAAATAGTGGCACTGGGCAATTTGTTATGCTAATCAAGCAAAGTAACCATTTCGCCTGATAGAGTTCCATTATTTTGGACGGCTGCCAAGTATGCTACGACATGTCTTCTGTACTCTCTGGCGTGTCCAAGTGCGCCCTCCTTCCTGCCAAAATTAATTTGGAAGCCCACGTCCAAAGTACATACACAAGCTCAGGGAAGACACAAACAAACACAGATAGAGAACAACATCACGCTCTGGGAAACATAATCGCTACAGAAGCGACACCCAACTTATGTTGCTGGTCAATCACCAATGGGATGGGACTGGGACTATCCCGACCCAATCAACTAACTTATTTGTCACACACGTCGCCGCCACCGCGCCGACTAATTGTCATCATGGCTCATCAATTGATAGAACACACGATTGAAATGCTGGACTGACTTCCCTGACTGAATGTCTGGGCTTTTCGCTGATGGCACACTTCAATAGATGGAATTGAATTCCGAGTGGAAGGAACACTGAAGTCTATTGAATTTCCGGCTTTTGAAGGTTTTCTGGTTTTTTTTGTCTTTACTTCTTTTTGTTTTTACGATTATATTGCAAGTACCCACCTATCTCCATACGTACTGCTTTGTACATAAGTATCTACGTATGTTCACTCGTATGTATGTAGCTTTGGGCATGATATCTGTCCATAAAGACGACGACGCATGAAGAAGCACTTACCACAATGACACGACATCGACAACGATCAGAGGGGACAACGGACAGTGGTCACAGATACCAACAAAAACACTCTGAACTGTGGTTCCGCTGACTTGCTGCGTAGTATTGTAATTCCCGTGTTGAGGTTCTTGGAAGACCACACGACCACTTCCTCTTAAGGGTGCACTGTATGGTAATCAATGACCGGTTATGTAAACGGAACGACGACAACGACGACGACGTTGAAATTAAAGCGGACGTTGAAGTTGTACAAAAACAACAAAAAAACATCGCTTGACAAGGAATTCTTCTCGGCTTTGGTTCTTATGATCATTAATACATTAAATCCACCATGACCATCTTCGGAATTGTGAGCCTTTGCATGAATGGTCAATGGTCATTCACAAACGGAATCTTCTCAATACACTTGTTTGTTTGGACGCATACTTTTCGAAATGAAAATGAAATGAAGATGCGATGAGACCTTGGGCATTTTTCATTTGCATCTTCTTGGCGTATTTTTTTCAGATACATTTCTTTTTTATACATACATACGAGTATATATATGATATTTTTTTTGAGGACAAAAAATGTTGTAAATATTATTTTTGCTATGAGAAAGAAAGTATCTCACAGAGAGTAATTACGAATGCATATTGCAGGAATACTGTTGTCTTTGTATTTGAGTAGAATATTTACTTTGCAAAAATGTACAGAGATACACAACACTCATACTTTTCATTATATTTTCGTTTTTCAGTGCAAATATTGAGAAGAATCTAGTTTGCTATGCTGTACGAAGTATAAAATTCCATCCTGCTGCAATGAAGTATTTTACGGAAGAAATTCTTTTTCATATTTTGATATTTTCATTTTATTTTTATTATTTTTTCGTTTCAAAATACTTCAATCTTTTGAAGTGGGAATGCTTTTTGTTGGTTGGGTTCAAAATATATATTTAACAGCAAACTGAGAAAACTACGAAACTGGCAGTCAATAACTGGATTGATAGTGACTGTGGAGTTAAGATTAATCTTGACAGTGAGGCGTTGTGAAATATTTTTTTATAAAGAGCTCACTTTTTGTAAGTAAGAAAGACCATGATTGCAAAACTCAATATATATCTGGTGGGGTGAAAAGTAACCTCCTTGGGAATGAAAAAACAATTTTTTTAAATGTTTTTTTTATTTTATTGAATATAGTCCCCTTTTAAAGTCCGAAAGTAATTTTCCGGAAGGTCTGCAAAATACTCTTCCGTGGCGTCGATGATTTCCTCGCGTGAGCTGAATTTTTTATTGATGAGCCATCTTTTGAGGTTTGGGAAGGGATAATAGTCCGAGGGAGCCAAATCGGGCGAATACGCTGGATGCGACAGGAATTGGAGCCGTAAGTCATTGATTTTAGCCGGCGCATTGTCTTGCAAAAATCAAATTTTTCCGCTTCATGTGGGGGCGTTTTGCATCAATTTCGGCCGTCAATTGCTCCAATAATACTCGTTGTTGATGTTTTTTCCTTTTTCGAGGTAGTCCACGAAAAGTATGCCATGATAATCCCAGAAAACCGATGCCATAACCTTTCCGACCCATTAAGCCTCCCTCGGCCGCTTCGGAGCACTCGTGCCGGCTTCAGTCCATTGCCGGGCACTCATTCTGTTCTCTGGTGTGTAAAAGTGGATCCAGGTTTCATCAACAGTTCCAATCGACGCCGAAAGTTCGCCCAATTCCGCATCAGCAAATCTAAACACTCTTTCGAAGTGCTCTCGGGTTCGTGTTTTTGGTCAGGAGTGAGCATGCGCGGCACCCAGCGGCAGGATAACTTTTTCATATGCAGCATATTGCCCAAAATATGGCGTGTGCGCTTAGTACTAATCTTTGTGGTATCTGCTAGCTTTCGCACCTTCACTTTCCGGTCAACACCATTTCATATATTTTTTTGACATTGTCCTCTGTAACCGCATCGGAGGGCCTGCCGCTGCGGACTTGATCGGTTGTGGAGTTGCGGCCACCACGAAACTCTCGAAACCAATATTTGACGGTGTAATCTGACGGAGCATTAGCCCCATAATATTTATCCATCTTTCCTTTTGTTTCCTTCGCCGTTTTGCCTCTCAAAAAATAATGTTTTATGAGAGAACGAAAATCTTTTTTGTCCCTATTCAACATGTTGCCAAACACGTCAACAAAAATCAGCTGTCAAAACAAAAATAAAGACAGTGTCGCACTGAAATTTGGCATGTCTGCTTAAATATAAACGGACTTCAAGGCACCATAACCTTTTTTGCAGTAGCAGCGAATTCTGGCGGTCAAGAAGGTTACTTTTCACCAAGTATTCATGCTACCGCAACCAAGTTGCGACCCATCAAGGTTTTTTTTTACCTTAAAATAGACTTTCCATGGAAGGTTCTTGCGTGTTCCGCCTTTAAAGCTCGGTTTCATTTTATTGCGCTAGATTTATAGGTTTGATCATTTGAGTAGGTCTTTGTCGACCAACATTTGTGGGAACTCTGTGTTTTTTGTTTCATCTCCGACAATTCCGAAATCTCAGTGAACGTCATTATTTCCTATGTACCGCAGTTTTTCTTAGCCCGTTATTTTAAAAAGTTTGGCATATGTTTTCTTACTTACTTACTTATCGGGCTCCCGATCTGTGTAGATTCTTTGTCTGAGACACTGCGGAAGGCTGTGCCCCTACGATCCCGGGCACACTGCTTCCAGTTGGCCAGACCAAGCACTCTGACATCCGCCATGGCTTGGTCTTTGAAATGGAGGTTCGGTCTGTCTTGTCTTCTGGAACTGGGATTCGAAAATCCTCTTAGCTGGAACATTATTGTCCATTCGCTCGATGTGGCCAAGCCAATGTAATCGACGTGCTTTGGCTTTTTGGACTACATTCACATCTTGGTAAAGCTCATAGAGTTCGCGGTTGTATCTTCTCCTCCATTTGCCCTCCTCGCACACAGGACTTAAAATACGCCGAAATATTTTTCTTTCTGGTCTCCGCTAGGGTGATGTCAATATCGTCCGCATACCCCAGCACCTGAACGGACCTGTTGAAGATAGTGCCTTCCATGTTGAAATACGATATACGATCTATGTTTGAAATAGTTCGGCGGAAATACTTCCGAACTGCATGGAAGCGTCACCCGACACAGCTGAATCAGTTTTGCCGGGATGGCGAATTCGGCCATCGCCATATAGAGCTCCGAACGATGTATGCTATCATACGCGGCTTTGAAGTCGATGAATAGGTGGTGTGTTTCGACTTGAAATTCATTGGTCTTTTCCAGGATTTGCCTCAGTGTGAAAATTTGGTCTAAAGTCAATCTGCCGGGCCGGAAGTCACACTGGTACGTATCGATTAGTGTGTCGCAGAAGGGCTTAAGACGTTTACACAGTACGTTGGATAGGCTCTTACATTACATTAAGCAGGGATATGCCTCGATAGTTCTTGCAAGACATAGGATCTCCTTTTTTGTAGATGAGGCATATGGAGCTAATAGTCCAGTCATTGGTCATGTTTTCTTCCACCCATACTTGGTCTATGATTCAGTGCATGCTCCCTACCAAAATATCACCACCGTATTTAAATAGCACCGCTGGTAAACCATCAGAGTCTACGGCCTTGTTGTTCTTAAGCTTTTTTATAGCTAAGCCAACTTCCTCTATACTAGGTGGTGGAACTGGTTTTTCATTGTCTGAACGTGGGTTCTCTATCACCCTATCACTCTCTCTACCTGATGCCCATTAAGCAGCTGCTGGAAATGCTGCTTAAACACATCTTCTATTCCCTCCGCTTCGGTGACTAGGAGCTCCCTATAGGCTCTGGCTACTCCAGGTGTACTAAGGCGTCCAACGTCGAATTTCATCTTCTGGGCGGCTCGCAGCTTATTCTCGTTGGACAGTCGAGCTCTGAAGCTATCCGCGACAAGAAAATGGTCAGAGTCTCCTCAGAATGTGTGCACGTCGAGGACGTTGGATGCATGCCTCGCATCGATTAGCACATGGTCGATTTGGCTGGCTGTTCGATCGTCTGGAGAGCGCCAGGTTGTTATATGGGGCATACGGTTTCGTTCAGTTCAAATGTTATTTTTTTAATCTTATTTTAATAATTGCTTGCATAGCAGTGTCATTGGCATAAGAAGCTGGAGCAGTCCATTTCTTCGTTGGGTTTAACTCAAGTATATAGGAGATACAAACGTGAGCCAAGAAAGCTCTCCCTGCGGTACTCTGGCTAAAAGGTTTTTGAATTGTGATACTTCGATTCCGCGTCTGACACGCAGTCACAAAACTTGTCGTAGTTTGAGCTTTAAACCTTCATTCCATCCTTTATCAAAAGCTTGCGAGACACCAAGGAATACGCTTCAGCAAATCTCTTATTGCATCTGATCAATAGTGGAATGCTTAATCCTTAAAAAACTGGTGATTTCCGTAGATAATAAGCAGCATTCATCTTAGAACTATCCTCTCAAGGATTTTCGATAAAATAAAGACTTTTCGGACCGAAACGTTGGTATCCATCTGCTATACATGCCTCAGCCATCTCAGTCTCTGGGTCTTCACTCTTCTTGCTAGGTGAATGTTGCTGTTTAGTCCATACAGTTCGTCATTATATCTCCGCCTCCACTCACCGTCTACGCAGACGGGACAGAAAATTACTCGAAGACTTTTCCTCTCTAAGAAGCCAAGAGAACCCTTATCGATTTTCGATAATGTCCATATGTCTGCGCCATAGAGCAGGACCGGGATTATTAAGGTCTTATATAGGGTTACTTTTGTTGTTCGGGAGATGGCTTTACTAGTCAATTGCTTTCTTAGCCCAAAGACGCAGCGATTGGCAAGACTTATTCTTCGTTTGATCTCAGCGCTGGGGTCGTCGTCTGTATTTATAGCGGAGCATAGGTAGACGAAGTCCTTAACTACCTGAAAGTTATATCTGTCGAGGGTGACGTTCTGCCCGAGACGTCCATTTTGTCCATTTTGCTTGACAGCATATACTTGGTCTCGCCCGAGTTGACCGCTAAACCTATTTTCGCCGCTTCTGTCTCAATACTCACGAGAGCGTCACTGACATCACGCTGCTTCCTCCCGTTTATGTCAATATCGTCGGCGTATGCGAATAATTGGACGGACTTTTAAAAGATCGTGCCTCTTGTGTTTGCGGGAAAGTTTTTCACTATTCTTCCAAGTATGATGTTGAAGGATAGGCATGACAAGGCATCCTTTTGTCTACGCCCTTTTTAGACATCGATGGTCTTGGACGACAAAACTAGACTTTGCTTTGTCTCTATAGATGCTGTCATAGGCGGCCTTAAAATCGATAAATAGGTGGTGTGTATCGATCTAAAGCTCATGGGTTTCCTCCAAGATCTGCCGTAGTGTGAATTTATAGTCGGTGGTGGTTGTTGACGAAGGGAGTTAGGCATTCGCACAAAACGGCAGATAAGATCTTGTATGCGATGTTAAAAAGATTGATACTTCTTTAGTTGGCGCAGTTCAGAGGGTCTCCTTTCTTGAGAATCGGACAAACAATGCTGAGGTTCCATTCATCGGGCATACTTTCGTCCGACAATATTTTACAGGCAGTCAGACAGCCCACTCCAGCAGCTTTGTTGGACTTAAGCTTAGATATAACTATCTTCACTTCATCCAGGTCGGGTGGACGGAATGGTTGATCATCATCGTCCAGGTTGAAAGGTTGATTCTGCCTGACAGCGGTATTTGTTTCGTCCTAGCCGTTATACAGTACGTTATACAGGGAAGCGGACATTTAAGGATTTAAGATACTCGTACTCTGCATGGGAAAAGAATTTAGCGATCTCTTGCGATTATAGCCGTCTGATGCTGAAGTTCCCCACAATATTAGCTTGTCTTAGCATTGTTCGGGTATCCGAAACCGTACCTTGGTTACAACAAGGTAATGTTCCAGGTCGATGTTGGCTCCTCGGAACGTGCGGACATCCATAATACTTGAGGAGTGTCTTGAATCGTTCGCAATGTAATCAATCTGGTTGACAGTTGATTGATCAGGAGTTTTCCCGGTCCTTTTGTGAATATCGAGATATAGAGATATGAATCGTCCGGCTATACAACCGACAGTACTACCAAAGATGTCCTTGTCGAGAACAATTTTAATGTCAAAGCTAGAGCATTGCTTGTAGGTCCTGTTCAGAAGCTCAGAAGTTATCGTTGGTTTCGTCATCATTCTTTTTTCTGAGGCGTGCGCGCGTATAAGTCTTATGTTGGCAAATAGTTGATACGAATTTCTAGGAGGCGCTCGTTTACATGTCGGAACCTCAACACTTTTTGTCTAAGTCTACCTCCAACAATGAATCCATATCTAAATAGCCGCTTGGTTTTGCTGTCGATTACAATCACCGCAATAGATGTCGCAGTTTTTCAAACTCTTTTTTCCCGGCCCATTCCATCGCATTTCTTGGATGGCTGTTAGGTCTGCTTTGCAGCAGTCTAGGACCTCCGCTAATTGTTCGGCTGCACATGGTCTATTAAGAGACCTAGTATTCCACGTGCATATCCGCCTTAGCTTATTGTTTTTTATTAAGTTTCCAGCTAAAGTGAAACAATTCATTCATATCACCTGCAACAATTAAACTTCTTGTAGTCTGCTTTAATTTTGAGGCAAAACCCAATACATACCACCGACACTTGGGCTACCGAATTCTCCTTCTTCCTTTCTTATCATCTTCTTTTCCATACATTTCATAAATATGCTCCCATACCTCCATCCATTCCCGATTTCAAGTATTCCAAAATGACCAAAAGCCAAAGAGAATTCAATAATTTTTCTTTAACAAAAAAAGTGACAATTTTCAGTTAGCTGTTTTCAAATTAAATCTGGCAAATTAAATCTGATCAATCTGTGAAATTGTTTTGCATCCATGAACTTTGAGGAAAACCTCAGTCAACCCATTAGCCGGAGGCCACTGTAGATGAGCTTCCCTCGATTAATTTCATCTCAGCGGTTATCCGCATAATGAACAATTAAAACCGTTTTTTATCAACAAAAACACAAAATATACTCGTAGCAACAACATTTATTTTGTGATCAGTTTTGAGAATTTTTTAATTTGGATTTCATTTTTTTTTTGACACATTTCGCTTGCTTTTTGTCAAGTTTTTTTTGCATATCAATGATGCTGTGGTTTCCAATATCACGAGTATAATAATTGAAGTTGGTAAATATGTGTGTGATGATAACTGGCAAAAGCACCAGCAGTTGACATTATGCTTCTGGTTACCATGTCAACTCTCTAGAGATGGTAATATATTTTTAAGACTCCTCCATCACAACGTCCGACCGAAACGATGAGTGTCAAACATGCAGCAGATAGATAGGCATTCGTGTCTGCCATTCGAATTGGAATACCATTGCCAGCGCAATGTCAGAAACAATTGACCGCATGCAATTTCACAGTAAAAGTACGAAAATACAACTATAAAAAAATATAAGTAAATAAATAAAAAAAAAAAATGTTTATGGACACAAAATTGTTTCAACTGCAAAAATTTTAAGGAAAAGCAATTCTGTTCACAATTCTGTTGGCGATTCTTTTGGATATATTTTTATTTGTACGAATTTATGTAGATGTGTATCTGAATTTTCGAGAGTTGGTGACCGTCCATCGTTTTTTTTGTTAATACTTTTGTTGGATACCAGTTGTACGAGAATTGTTATTCACGGACTGGGCCAGAGATTAAATTTATTGCTAAAGGTGTGCTGTTAATGTCTCGCGAATTGTAAATGTTTCAACCGAATACAGTGTTAAGGTAATATGCTTGGCTGGATTTTATCACAAAGAAAAAAACAAAAAAAACACATTATCTCGGGGCATATTTGAGGGTTTTCTGAAAAGAAGAAAACGAATAATGGAACTTTTTCAATTAGACATCACAACCGCAAAAAGATTTATTTGCTAAAGATCTGGTACAAAACGAAAATCAATTTCATCAATTATCTTGCACAGTAACCCACTATTTTTAGGAAAACTTCAAAATTCTAGTGTATCAATTTAACACATCCCTTATCATAGAGATGACGGAAAAGGCAGTTAAAAAATCCCATTTAATACTTTCAAATCAGCTCTACAGTAATTCCTCGTAAGCAGCTTGCATAATTTTTTTTTCCTGTTGGAACAGGACTCTCACACACTGAACTAGTCCATTGTAATCCTTGAACTCTGCCTTCGATAGAATATCTCAATCTCTTAAAGAAAGACCCTTTGGCGCTTAGGTGATAAATTGCCAGCAGAGCAACAGCGTGGACAATGTTATTTACAATAGAAGTGCTCTACGTTGCTATTCATCACTTCCAAAACACAAAACGTTTTATAACTTAGAGATTTGTCATTTTTGTCATCTCAAGGTCTTGAAAATTACATTACTGAACCAACTAGAATTGTTTCAGGAAGATGCTTAGACCATTTCTATGCTCGCTTTTCTGATCCTCAACGTTACAGATCACTGAATGGCAGGAATTATTGTGCATCTTTCTAAACGCAAAAATATTCAAAAAACCAATTCCTAAAGGATGTTGACTAAACTCAACTATCAAATGCTAATACATAGACTTAGCCATGAGTTCAGGGATGATGTGTATTTATGCAGTAATCTAGAATCTGCTTGCTCAATTTTTATTGACCGGTTAAAGCATCACATCCTTAAGTATTATTCGATATTGTCACCCAAAAAAGAAGTCAAGCCTTGGATAACATGGCACCTAGCCAATAAAGTCAATTTCAAAAATGAACTTAGAAGAAAATGTATAAAGTTCCTTTACAACCATAACCAAAATATTAAATATAAGAAAATATGGGTAAAACTGAAGAGGGAAATTCATCTTGGCCGTGAAAAATATTACCGTTGCCGTCTCACTTCTGTTAAAGGAAATCTAAAAAAGGAATGGAAAATAGTAAATAGTTTGTTGAATAAGGTTCCAACTACACAAAATCCTAAATCTATGCGTATCAATAACAGCGAAGTCTCTGATAAACAAATAAGTGCAAACGAATTTATTGATTACTAAATAACATTACTAGGATGGCAACGATTAGTATAAGGCCTCGTAGAAGTACCATCTTCCGACAGGTGCTGACGAGAATGAGCCTCTGCAGCAGAACATCTTGCAGCTCTGCTAATAAGTCCTACTTCACGCCTTCCCGTGGCGCCATCTGGGAATCTCACCAAAGATTGCGAAGTGAAGGGGGCAAATGGCGAGTGTCCTGCGCCATAAATCAGGGTTAGCGTCGGAAAAACAAAACAAGACCTTATCCGGGCTACTCCGGCATATTTGGAGCTCAGGCCGGAATGGATTTCCAGGACTTAGTCAGGGTCTTGGAAAAGAGATGGTGGCGGACGAGCCCTATAAGGGCCAACGGCAGCGCTCACATCCCGGAACGGGCTACTGGCTTCGGTTTAACCGACCCCTCGTCCTAGGGGCACTCAAAATGCAACTGGTCCTCCAGGTTGGGGGTTGTGCCGCCGGGGTAACTGCCCGGCAATTTAAAAAAAAAATTAAGTTACGAAGCATCAACAAGCCTCGGATATGGACGGATGTGCTGTTGACAACCCACGCAAACGATTTAAGGACAATGAGCTTCGGATATGCACGTGGAATGTAAGATCCCTCAATAGACCACGTACAACCGAGCAACTAGCGGAGGCACTAGACTGCTGCAAAGCAAACATAACCGCCATTCAAGAAATGCAATGGGATGGGCCGGACAAAAAGAAGATGAAAAACTGCGATATCTACTACGGCCATTGCTATCGACGGCAACAGCAGCGCTTATTTGGATGAGGATTTATTTTCGGAAGCAGACTAAGACAAGAAGTCCTGAGCTTCCGGCATGTGAGCGAGCGCCTCGTAGCACTCCGCATCAAGGCTAAATTCGCCAACATGAGCCTTATATGCGCGCATGCCCCCACAGAGGAGAAAGATGACGACACCAAGGATGCCTTCTATGAGCTCCTTAACAAGATCTTACGAGCAATGCCCTAGCTATGACATTAAAATTGTCCTCGGTGATTTTAATGCAAAGCTAGGAAGAGAAGGTATCTTTGGTGGAACAATTGGAAAATATAGCCTGCACAACACCACCTCCGATAACGGATTCAAGCTAATCGACACACAATGGGCTTGGAGAACTCCTGATCAATCAACAGTCAACCAGATTGATCACATTGCGATAGACGCAAGACGCTCCTCCAGTATTAAGGATGACCGTACGTTCCGAGGAGCCAATATCGACTCGGAACATTACCTTGTTGTAGCCAAGGTACGGTTGCAGATATCCCGAACAATGCTAAGACAAGCTAATATTGTAAGGAACTTCGACATCAGACGGCTATAATTGCAAGAGATCGCCAAATTCTTTTCCGATAGTGTCTCCTAAATCCTTAAAAGGTCCGCTTCCCCAAGCATTAAGCTTCGAGGACTCTTGGCTGCCGCTTTTGATATGTTGGGTTTCACTCAACCACCACAACGAAACCCCTGGTTCGATGATGAATGCCGGCAAGCACATGCAGCTAAGCAAGATGCATATAACGCGGCGCTGCTTAGAAGGACCAGAGCTGCTCATGAGCTCTATGAGCGGAAGAGGAGAGACGAACACCGGCTTCTCAGGAGGAAGAAGAAGGATCATGAGAAACGCGCGATCAAGGAAATTGAGAGATGCTACTCCAGGAATGAGGTTCGGAAGTTTTACCAAAAGGTAGAAATAACATGTCGCGGAAACAACCCCCGAACCGAAGCCTGTAGAGATGAACAAGGGAACATCGTAGTAGAATCGCAGTCAATGCTGAGGATTTGGAAATACCATTTCTGCAAACGGTATAACGGCGATGACGGACCAAGTACCGCTGTCAGGCGGAATCAACCTTTCAACCTGGACGATGATGACCAACAATTCCGTCCAGCCGACCTGGATGAAGTGAAGATAGCTATATTGAAGCTTAAGTCCAACAAAGCTACTGGAGTGGTTGGACTAACTGTCGAGCTCTTTAAAGCGGCAGGCGATGACTTGGTAAGGAGCATGCACCAACTCATCTGTAAAATATGGTCGGACGTAAGTATGCCCGATGAATGGAACCTCAGCATTGTTTGTCCGATTCTCAAGAAAGGAGACCCTCTGAACTGCGCCAACTACAGAGGCATCAGTCTCCTTAACATCGCATATAAGATCTTATCTGTCATATTGTGGAAACGCCGTTCGTCAACAATCTGATAGGTCCATATCAGTGTGGCTTCACCACCATCGACCAAATATTCACACAACGGCAGATCTTGGAGAAGACCCATGAGCTTCAGATCGATACCCACCACCTACTCATCGATTTTTAGGCCGCGTATGACAGCATCTATAGAGACGAGCTATATAGAGCAATGTCTAGTTTTGGCATCCCTGCCAAACTCGTCCGTCTGTGCAGGATGACGATGGAGAATGCACGCTGCTCCATAAAGGTCGGTAAAGATCTCACCGAGACCTTTGATGTCCAGAAAGGATTTAGACAAGACGATGCGCTGTCATGCGATTTTTTCAACATCGTACTTGAAAGAATAGTACAAAACTCACGAGCAAACACAAGAGGCACTATCTTTCAAAAGTCATACGCCGACGATATTGACATATTCGCGAGTATTGAGACGGAAGCGGTGAAAATGGGTTTAGCGGTCAATGAGGGCAAGACCAAGTATATGCTATCAAGCAAAAAGGACAACCAACACAGACGTCTCGGACAGAACGTCACCCTCGACAGATATAACTTTGAGGTAGTTAAGGACTACCTAGGCTCCGCTATAAATACAGACAACGACACCAGCGCTGAGATCAAACGAAGAAATACTCTTGCCAATCCGTGTTTCTTTGGGCTAAGAAGGCAACTGAGTAGCAAGCCCTCTCTCGAACAACAAAAGTCACCCTTTATAAGACCTAAATAATCCTGGTCCTGCTCTATGGATGAAGGTGTTCCTGGTTGCTTCGTGAGAAAAATTCTTCGTGCGATCTACGGTCCCGTCTGCATTGACGGTGAGTGGAGGAGGAGATACAACGGTAAACTGTACGGACTGTACAGCGACATGGACCTAGCCAGAACAGTGAAGATCCAAAAACTGATGGCTGGGTCATGTAGAGCGTATGGACACCAATGCTTCGGTCCGAAAAGTCGTCGATTCCGCTCCCGAGGACAGTAGAGGAAGGCCAAGTCTCAGGTGGCGCACGCAAGTGGAAAAAGACCTTAGCCACCTTAGCGTGCGAAACTGGAGGCAGCTAGCCAGGGATCGAGCTGGCTGGAGAAGCTTGTTGACTGAGGCCCAGGTCCATTCCGGACTGTAGCGCCACCTAAAGTAAGTAAAGTAAACTTACATAGCCAAAACCTTACCATTTTGCGTTAATCCATCGTGCAATCGTTGTGCTTCCATTTCTTGGGCTGCTGAATCAATACAAGAAAACAGCTTTACTTCTCTTGAAATTTTCAATACTATTCGGAACTTAATAAACTCTAATTCTAGTAGCTCTGATGGAAATTCTAGTATAGCACTTAAATGAATTTCGTTCTTTTTGGTTGATGTTTTATTTGTCATCTTCAATCGATGTGTGCAAATGTAATACCTTTATTACCTTTAGTACTGCTGCTGAGTTGTACAACTGCAGACCTATATCACTGCTTCCAGTACTAAGTAAGATTTTCGAAAAACGTATGAAGGTTCGAATTATGCAATTCCTTAATAAAAAGGTTTCTGTAGTTCACTTTTTGGAAGGGTAAATCTACTGAGGAAGCCTTACTTCAATTTCGTGCCAAAATAATGTCTAGTCTTGATAAGAAAAAATTGACAGCCTGTTTGTTTATAGATTTCACAAAAGCGTTCAATACGATTGATCACAAAATAATTTTCTTTCAACTGGAAAGAGCTGGCTTTCGTGGTTTCATACTTAAATAGCTAACATCTTATCTTTAAAAATAGATTGCAAAGACGTAGTAAGGAGGAGAATAATTTTTTTTTGATTAAGGTGTTCCGCAAAGCTCCTTTTTGCGACATATATTCCTCCTTACCTATGTAAACTCCTTACTTTCGCTTGATTTTAAAGGCCTACCAACTGCTTTTGCAGAGGACATAGGATTTTGTTATGAATCAAATAACCCATTAGATCTTGTCGCTGAACTTATTGGGTGCTGTTTGCTAAGAGATGGCGTTACTTGTATTATTCTATTGTTATTATTCCATTGGAACATGCGTTGGAAAGCTACTGTCATTGTACGTCATTTCAGTATATGTCATTCATTTGAAGCGTAAACAACAATAATTTTTTTTCGTTCAAATATGTCGAACTTTGTGCTTGAAGAAGTGTTTTTTGCAGGGAGTTCTTCTTCATTACTTTAATATGAAAGTCATCGTTTTTTGGTGGAAGTTTATGGTGAACATGCGCTAGCTGAGCGAGCATGCCAAAAGTGGTTTGGACGATTTAAAAGTGGTGATTTTGGCTTGGAAGACGATGAACGTCCTGGGCAGCCAAAAAAGTTTGAAGATGAAGAACTGGAAACATTACTCTATGAAGATTGTTGCCAAACACAAGAAGAGCTCGCAGAATCTTTGGGTGTCACTCAAGCAGCCATTTCAAAACGTTTAAAAGCAGCTGGATATATTCAAAAGCAAGGAAATTGGGTTCCACATGAACTCAAGCTGAGAGACGTCGAAAGGCGATTTTGCATGTCCGAAATGCTGCTGGAACGCCGCATAAGGAAGTCATTTTTGCATCGGATTGTTACTGGTGATGAAAAATGGATCCATTACGACAACCCCAAGCGCAAAAAATCATATGTGAAACCCGGCCAACCAGCCAAATCAACGGCAAAGCCGAATATCCATGGCGCGAAGGTAATGCCGTGTATTTGGTGGGATTAGATGGGTGTGCTGTAATATGAGCTGCTAAAACCGGGTGAAACTATCAATGGACAACGCTACCGAACACAATTAATCCGTTTGAAGAGAGCAGTAGCCGAAAAACGCCCGGAATATGCGACCAGACACGAGGCAATAAATTTCCATCATGACAACGCTCGGCCCCACGTTGCTATTCCGGTTAAGAACTATTTGGAAAACAGTGGATGGGAAGTCTTACCCCACCTGCCTTATAGCCCAGACCTTTTCCCTTCTGACTACCATTTGTTCCGGTCGATGCAGAACGCCCTCACTGAAATACGGTTCACATCAGAGCAGAATATCAAAAATTGGTTGATTCATTCTTGGCTGCCAAACCGGCGCAGTTCTTTTAGGATGGGATCCACAAATTGCCAGAAAGATGGGAAAAAGTCATAGCTTCAGATGGGCAATACTCTGAATAATACTATTGTACATGTTTTTCTTAAATAAACGTTCAAATTTTGAAGAAAAAAACCGCACGAATTAAGTTGTATACCATAAAATAATTTTATAAGAAATAAATATTATAATAATAATAATATAGTAAAAGATGTTTAGGAAAAGGGTAGTGTCTCTTCACGACACCACCCAACGGATTTTGCTCAAGCCTATACACTATTAGATTTCCTCCTCTCCAAAGACTGCCATAATGTTTTCTATAGTCAGATTTAAGCTACTGCGTTCTCGAAACACGACCTAATCTTTGCAGCTTTTGACTTTCCTTGTAGGGAACTACTTTCACAATACACAAACCGAGACTTAAGAAATCTAAATACTGATGTTCTGGATATACAAAGCATTAACAAGCATCCTATTTATCATGAAATATCTACAGATACTCAGGTTGAAATCGTTCAACATATTCTATTGCAACTATACAATGCCCACGTGCCGCTCAGAACTAAAGTTATAACATATCCTAACAACTGATTGTTTAGACAAGAAGTTATTGATTTGAAAATCGTCATTGAAACAGCCTATAAGAAGTGGATAAGATTTAAACTCCCAGACTTTATAACAGTTTCCGCTAACTAAGGAATTTTGTCAACTCTAAGACCAAACAAGCCAAAAGAGTGTTTTACGATGAACACTTTGTCCGCAAGCTGCTCTCAGTTTAGCATAATTGTCGGTCGAAAAAAGAATGCCGAAATAAATAACATCGATCCCAATCAGCTTAATAGAGAATTCACAAAATTGTAAACGACAACCAGCACGACCCACTAGATAGAAGACTTAATGGCTTTGATTTCGCTTGTATTGAACAAGCTGATTCCGTCAAGGCTATACTTAAAATCAAGTCTAATGCTGGAGGTATAAAAGCAATTCACCACATTAAAATCATGCTACCTTACATTCTTCCAGCCATAACCCATATTTCTAATAATATTATACAATATAATATTTTTTTCTGTTTGCATTCCTATCGAATATTCTCCTTAACAGTTTATATGGCACCAGCCCCGATTATGATGCCATTGTTTTAATTAGATAAAAAAGTGAAAATAAAAAATACACTTCTTTTTGTTTTTTTCTATTTTTGATTTTTAACACTTTTATTAAGGCTTCAGATATGCTTGGGGTGAAAACTATACTTATTATTCTCTGAGTATTCACATAACATAAATAATTTAACTTTAAATGAAAATTCTTAAAACAACTATTTCTTTTGTTAAAGCATAAAGCTACTCCACATTTGTCGCACACTACTTGTGAGAATTCTGTACAGTTGGGGTACTTGAATCTTATTCTCTTATCTGTCCAGAGTGGCCAATGGCCAACCTTATCCTGCCGTACCATTTGACCAAATCATTTCATCATCAACATTTTAGAATAAACGTTGTTAGAAGAAGAACAAATATTACGGCCCCTGAACTAACTAACGCCGAATACGGAAGAGAAACTTCCTACGATTAATTTAAACTGCTACAAATTGTAGCTCAAGATGAACGTGGCATGAACAAATATAAAAAAAAAGTATACGATGCGTTTTTAACATCAATTGACAGAAACGAAGGAAAGTTATATTTTCTTGATACTCCTGGAGGTACAGGAAAAACATTTCTTATCAACTTGCTCCTTGGAAAAGTAAGACCTACTCGCAAAATTGCATTGCATTAGTAGCATCATCCGGATGTGGAAGGAGGCCGAACCGCTCATGCACAAATCAAACTCGAAATCGCCTGGAAATCTGCTCATCGTTTACGTTAATAAACCACACAGAACCGTTTTTGCACCGGATAGTCACCTGTGATGAAAAGTACATACTGTATGATAACCATAAAAGATTTGGGCCGTGGTTGGATGCAGATAAAAAACCAAAACACACCCCCAAGTCCGATATGTTGGTGTACATCGAAAGGACCAATCCACTTTTCATTTTTTCAACTAGGAGAATGATAAACGCTATCAAATATTGTGGGGAAAACGACCGATTGCATGCCAAATTGGCTGAATTGGCTGCGTTGGTCAATAGGTACGGTCTGATTCCTTTGCATGACAATGCAAGACCCCACAAATCATGGTGCAAAAACTGTTGCAGTTGGAATTTTAAATCCTTTCGCATCCACCGTACTCCCCTGATATTTCCACAACGGACTACCATCTTTTCCAGAATCTGGATTCATTTTGCAGAAGGTCTTCCGGAACTGAGCAGAGATCATAAAAGCCTTTGAAGATTTCATTGTTTCAAAAAGTCAGCACTTCTACGAAAAAGGAATATTTGACCTTGTATCACGTTGGAAGAATGTCATAGATGCAAATGGATCCTATTTTGTTTAAATAAAGATTTACAGAAAAATAATATTGCTTTTAAATTTTTGCTATAAAATCAGACGTTTCATGTGGCACAACCCAATATTAATAAATCACAAGGTTAGACATATAACATTGGGTCCTTAGACCTAAGCATTGAGTGCTTTTCCCATGGACAGCTACAAGTAACTACGTGCGTCACTTCCAAACAAAATTTGTTCATATTGTGTAACCAAAAGTCGGCCACAAGCATTGTTTATAAAGACATACTATAATCAAAGGCAGGACTTCACATACTTCACGTCTTTTGTTTTCTAAATTATACCCTTGCGAAGCCGGGTCGGACCGCTAGCTAAATGTATAGTAATAGGTTTTGTTCACTCCAATAACAAAGTGCTATATATAAATTTTTTTTAACTAACTAAAATATTGTTATAAGATCCACCACATGTCCATTTGTCATTGCGTGGCAACCTGGTAACAGTTTATTTATTTCGTTGAGTGTTATTCCTACTACTGACTGAATATAGTTTTTGTGCTGTGTCTTCATATGACTCTCAAATATTATTGTTTTCCAGTTTTCCGATTAACCACATCAAGTCCTGAAGGAAACTGACATTTAACGTCTCCCGTCTATTAAGTCGAGAGTGCTCTTAACGTTTGAAATAGCAAAGTAGTAATGCTTAGCCAAAGCTCCTCAGTACATGATTCGTTTGTATCGGATGCGTTTATTTTCCCCTTTCAGCGGTGGTTCATATACAAGTAATAATTATCGGAATCGTCAAAATAGTTTCGATTTATCGGATGACATTTAGGGCGGCAAAAGGGGTCGAACGGTGTTGGCTTAAACTCAACATGAGTACTTGTAAAATGAAATGCAATCGATAAATGACAGTAAATATTGGAAGGAATCGAAGGTGTTATTATGTACGGAAACCACTCAACTGATTACAATAATATCTGATAATAATACGGATAATACCATGTTTTTATTGTTCACTTCATTAGTTAGCATAAGAACATTCCATTCAGTGTTTTACAGTTTCGCAGAATAATGACAATTGGGGACAAGAACCTTATTCTTATCAAATTCGGATATTTATTAGGACGTTTGTTTGGGTTTATACATTTCTCTTATTATCCTGAAACTGATAATTTTAAATTCCAGCCCACACGCAGAGTGATTTTATTTGCAACCATTTTTTTTGCTTTTTCAATTATTACTATCTTAGCTACAAATTTAACAGCTCCATGTGATAATTGTACAAAAATTTACAAGCTTGTGGTGTTTGTTGTCTGTCCAGTTTGTATCATATTTGAATCCGAAAGAAAAACCGAACAAGTAATAAAGTTTCTGCACCTTTTAAGACGATGTATAAGGGGGGTAAATAACTACACACCTAAGTGCATTTCCTTCAGTTTTTGCTTGCCAATTTCAATATTTTTGAAGATCTTTTCAATACATGTTTCAACTTTAATCCTTTGCTTAGTATTGAACATGGATAACAACTTCGTCATTTCAGAAACAGTCCAAAAATTTATAGCCAATACGGTAATGCTTCCAGTGATCTTAAGAATGACTTGTATGTGGCTGGTATTGTTTTACATAAATGAACTTAATATCGCCCTCAACAAATCACTCGAAAACCAACTTCATAGGATGAAAGTACACGAACTCGATTGCATTTTGTGGAAAAACCGTGTTCAAGAATTGGAGCCTACTCTTAAAAAAATTCGGAAAATTTTACGAAATTTTCATAGGACTTACAAGTGTCTTAGAATATTTACTAAATTATTTGAAAGAGATTCGAATTTTCTTATCGGCCTATTCTATGCAACACTTTTGATTTTTACGATTGGAAAAAAAAATGTTTTGCTGATAAATTTCCACTACAATGTCATTGCGAACGGTTGGGTAGACCTAGGACTTGTGGTATTTTATAGAAAGAAATTAGAGGAACAGTCGCGACAAACTCGACTCTTATTGCTTGGAAGCGAAATTAATCATTGCCTATACGAGTATGCAGATCTGGATAGGGATGTAAGTGGATTTTATAAATTTAAACGGCTGTTTTTGTTTAATTAACTAAAGACACCATTTATTTTTATTTCAGCTGAACGAGCTTCTGCAAATGGTGTTTGTATATCAAACAGAATTTTCAAAAGGCACTGAGCCTTATATTCACACTCTGATGTTTATTCCGTTTTGGATTTTTTTGATGATAATTATTATGGGCTTGAAATTAGTGTATTTATTTTTTTAGGAGCCACCCATTCCCGCATCGCACTGGTGTAATTTGGAAAACAAATTGAAGAATGTGAAGTACTGCATTTGATTCCAAAAGTTTTTTATAAACAATGTTTACGGCTGACTTTTGGTTACACAATATGAACAAATTTTATTTGTAAGTGACGCACGAAAGAGCTACGTGTAGATGTCCATGGTAAAAGCACTCTTTGGTTTTAGCCCGCAACATTGAATGTCTTATCTTGTATTCTTATAAGCTGGTTTTAACTTAATACACTCATGCTAAAAAAAAAACAAACTCTGTTGCCTTTTGCAAATTAATTTTGCGCTTATTACAAATTTTTTCTTTCTCTTCAAAGTCGGTATTAATACACAGTGATTTGTGGGACTATGCGACAAGCGAGAAGCCACTTAAAGATGATGCAGTAACGCGTGCTTTGGTAACTTAAGATAAAACCAAGCGTTGTCGTCAATTATACTATGTGTAATATCTTCCCAGTTCCTGCATGTAAAAAAAGGCAAGAGTTCTCGCGAGACTCGAAACTGGAGGAAGTCCGTAGTCGCTCAGAAACTGCGCGTATTTTTTTGTTTTTCTATACTAATATTATAAAGAGGAAAGATTTGTAAGTTTGTTTGTAATGAATAGGCTCAGAAACTACTGAGCCGATTTAAAAAATTCTTTCACCATTAGAAAGCTACATTCTTCGTGAGTAACATAGGCTATATTGGATCAAAAAGTTTAGGGTTCCGTACGAAATCTCGAATAATGTAACCCAAGGTGTAAAAAAATTACTCATAAAATTCCTTACATCGCGTACCCTGCGAAAACTATTGACGATGGAACAAAATAATGTTCTACAATTTTAAGGAACACATTAAAATTTACAAAAAAGTCTGCCATAGCATATATATAACTATAATAATTTCTTCACTATAACTACTTTTTCATGTTACAAAATTATTAAAATCGGTAGTAAATTTTCCAACTAAATTACTTTGTTTTCAAGTATGGTTAAGCACCTACAGATAGATTTTTGAATTTTAAAAATCGGATATGTAAGATCCGATTTAAGAGATTTAAGAGAAGGTTTAAGAAATATCACGAATTTAATATCCAGGCACATGATCAATTATAATATTACTAGCTTTCCGCAGAAATTTCGTCCGCGTAGTATTTCGCAGCGGTCGTGAGCGGTGTACTTAATAAATATTTTGATTTCGTTGTTTTCGTTCTTTGATATTATTAAAACTAAGTTTAATTTAAAAGTTCTCAGAACTGAACCAAAATGCCTGAAAGGGGAAAGTTTCAACTTTCTAAAAATAGTTCACAGGTGAGGACAGCCAAAATACGTCGAATTGGAGAATCTTCATTTGATAATAAAAATCGTCTTGCACGTCAAAAGGAATACGCATCGCTATCGCGTGACGGACGCTCACAGCGTCTTGCAAAACAGGTACGCGCAAGAGATTCAAGTGCCGAGCGTACGCAGCAGCTTGATGAAAAGAGGGCTATAGTTTCGCAAGCACGTGCGAGGGAATCAAGTACTGAGCATTCCCGGAGACTTAGAGGACAGAGAGAAAGACAGCAGGCGTCAACAAATAGAATTCGCGAATGTGTTTTAGCTCACAGCAACAGATTGGCTTTCAATTACGAGACACAGATTGATTATGCTCAACAGTCCTTCATCCAAATCGGAGCCATGAATAAAATGTGCTGCAAGTGCTCGGCCAAGAAATGGATCGATGAACCTTATGGTATGTGTTGTGCTTCTGGAAAAGTTAGTGTTCCTAATATCAGGAGCCACCACAACATATAAAAAATCGTTTGACAAATAATAATTCACTATTTGGACATTTTTTAACCAACATATGTAGGTACAATAGCGCGAAAGGAATTAAGCAAGGAAATTGTATGCCCACATTTAAGATAGAAGGACAAGCATATCACCTTAAAGGTAGCCTTTTACCACCGTCAGATCAAATTCCACAATACTTCCAGATACGAGGGCGGGTCAATAAGTCCGTGACTTTTTGAATTTCTGACCTCTTTACTGAAACAGCAACACTGCTCCTGTCAACAGGCATCTGTCAGTTGACTCCTGTCAAAATTTAAACTCGCAGTCGACCACAAACGCAATCGTGTAACAACTTCACAGGAAGGTTTGGCGTTGTTTAATCGCAATATGGAGGAGTTTTTGCGCCATTTTGTAACCACGGACGAAACATGGATCCATCACAACACACCAGAGAACAAACAACAGTCAAAACAGTGGGTTTCT
Organism: Volucella inflata; assembly: GCA_928272305.1. Taxonomy (NCBI): domain Eukaryota; kingdom Metazoa; phylum Arthropoda; class Insecta; order Diptera; family Syrphidae; genus Volucella; species Volucella inflata. Next base: position 52,734,305 of record OV743720.1, on the reverse strand, counting down.
AAGGGTGAATCGGCGCCAATAAAGTTATGGCGACTGTTTTTTGGGATGCACGCGGGATAATCCACATTGACTACCTTCAAAAGGGAAGAACAATCAATGGAGAATATTATGCCAACTTATTGGACCGATTCAATGACGATTTGAAAAAAAACGACCTCATTTGGCCAAGAAAAAAGTTCTTTTCCACCAAGACAATGCAAGGGTGCACACATGTGCAGTTGCCATGGCAAAAATCCATGAATTGGGCTATGAATTGCTCCCTCATCCACCCTATTCTCCAGATTTGGCTCCGAGCGACTACTTCTTGTTCCCAAACCTGAAGAAATGGCTTGGTGGAAAAAGATTTGACTTCAACGATGAAGTCATCTCGCAAACAAAGGCCTATTTTGAGGACCTCGACAAATCATTTTTTTTGGAAGGGATAAAAAAATTGGAGAAGCGTTGGACAAAGTGTACAGAGCTCAAGGGAGACTACGTTGAAAAATAAAATTATTTTTTTATCCAAAAATCTGTGTTTTAATCCAAAAGTCACGGACTTATTGACCCGCCCTCGTATATTTCAGTACATATGCTGTAAAATCCTAAAGTATGTCCGAACTTATTTGCACACCCCATTATAAATCTCCACACAATCCATTTTCTTTCTTTCTCACCTGACTATAAAATCTAACCCCACGACTCAAATTAATACACATTCCAGTAATCCCAAGGTGTCAGTATCAGTTGTCAAATCTGCGTTAGCAACTTGATGATTCCAAATTAATTCCCACACCAATTCCCGGTTCCATTCCCAAGATCTTCATTTGTAAAATAGTATATAAGTTAGAATATATTCAGAATAAATTTCACTTGTTAAGAGTTAAGCACATTAGACGGTGTTTTTATTTCATTCAGTTGTACTGGTTTATGTGCCTTTACACAAACAACGCATTCGACAAGTTTATGTTTGACGATTCTTTCAAACATTTGGTGACCCCGACGTGATGATCAGCTATCATTGCGGTCAGCTAAAGAGAGTCTCTGTGTTGCACCGCTCCTATAACCCATTACAGTATCCTCTAATGTTTGTAACAGGAGAAGACGGTTATTATTTGACAATTCCTCAGCAAGATACAGCGCGTAATAAAACTGTTTCATGTATGCAATTTTATGGTTTAAGATTGATGGTTAGAGCTAACTCTTTTAATCCGTTACATTATTACAGAGATTTATTTAGTCAATATTGTGTGGATATGACGGCCAAAATGATATCAGAAAGATTGAATTACATATCTCGAAATCAACAACGACTGCGGGCAACAAGATGCAAATGTTGATCTATCAAATATCGGTCAACATGTAATCTTACCATCTTCATTCACAGGTTCTCCGCGTTACATCCACGTAAAAACACAGGACGCAATGAATTACGTTCGAAATTGTGGAAGGCTCGACTTATTCGTCACTTTCACATGTAACCCGGAATGAACTGAAATTAAAGCGGAACTAATACCAGATCAGCGGTCATTCCACCGTCACCGTGGCAGAAGCGCGGCTTACGACATTATAATTTGCCGTTCTGATAAGAAAGAAAAATCCAGCCAGACGAAATTGATAGTATTATAGTTGCTGAACTACCCGATCAACAAAACGATCCTATATTGTACGATATCGTTACCAAAAATATGGTGCATGGACCATGCTTATAATAGATAATAGTTGGATTGTTCCTTCCAATCCACGACAGACACCCTACAATCGTGCAATTGGCCGTTCACTTAGAAAACGGCCAAAGAGTGTATTTTAACCCACGTAACACAACATTGCTTGCGTTTTATGACCTTTGTAATGAAGATGAATTCGCAAAGCCCCTTCTATAAAACGAAGGCCCACACATGGGCCAATAATAAATTTAGAAGAAGAAGGCGTGGTGAAGACGTAGTTTGTCATACCGGCATAAAGAAAGATGCCGCTTTAGGAAGAGTCTATGGTATACATCCATCTCAATCAGAATGTTGTTACATCACGTACGCGGTCCAACTTCATTCGAGTACTTAAAAACTGTAAACAGGGTGGTCAGAGAGACATATCAAGCAGCTTGCCGTGATAGAGGTTTGCTAGAAAATGATGACCATTGGGAAAATACTCTGAGAGAAGCTTGACAATGACAATGTGCAAAAATTAGTCCCAGATCAAAAATATACTTTTGACACTATAAAAGAAAGTGTGAATAACAACAAAGGACGCGCCAGGAGGCACAGCAAAGACGTTTCTCGCAAATTTAATATTGTACTTGCAGAGATAAGACAATCTGGAATGATAGCGATAGCAGTCGCTTCGTCAGGAATTGCTGCAACACTCTGAAAAGAAGGAAAAACTGCTCATTCTGCTTTTAAATTCTCGCCATCCGTATCTCTTAAGCAACAATCAACATGTTCTATTCGCAAAAATGAACCTCTTGGGAAATTATTACAAGACGCATCATTGATTATATGGGATGAATGTACCATGAGCCATAAAGCACATGTAGAGGCTGTGGATAGAACCTTAAAGGATCTCGGAAACTCTACTTCCGTTATGGTTGAATTTACGAACCAATATGAGAGCTCACCTTTGCGGAAATACGCATAATAATAATGGAATTTTTCCATCTTCAAATTTCAACAGTAATTATGACTTCCTTTTGGAGGAGTCCTTAGGCCAAATAGTCCATTAGACAATTTAATAGATGCTATATATCCTGACTTTGAAAATTTACAAGAAAAAGATTTCCATTGGCTGTGTTCTAGAACAATAGTGTCACCTAGGAATGAAACTGCTAACAAAATAAACAATTTGATTATGCAAAAAGTCCGCGGCCAGGTCAAAATTTATAAATCGATCGATACCGTAACTAATATCGAGGACGCAGTACATTACCCACAGGAATTTTTAAATGCACTTAACCCCTCTGGGGGTTGTTTTTAAGAAATTTAAGCCCTCCTAACATGTGCAATGGGACAAGGCTACTTATAAAGAAATTGAAGGACAATTTAACTGTAGCGACAATTATCACCGGCCCTGCAGCCGGTCAGTTGGCTCATATACCTAGGATACCGATGATTCCTACAGATTTAACGATTCCGTTTAAAAGACTTTTGTTTTCTGTGAAAATATCTTTTGCTTTAACAATTAACAAGTCCCAGGGGCAAATCTTCAATTTAGTAGGGATTGATATATGAAAAGAATGCTTCACTCATGGCCAACTATATGTTAGCTTATCGCGAATCGGAGCACCTGTAAATCAATTTATTTTGCTACCACACAATAAAACAACATCAAATGTTGTTTACAGGGAAGCTCTATAATCCACTAAACTTTACACAACTAAATATTCTTTCAGTATAATAACCTTCTTTTATAGCTCAAAAAACTGCTTTTACTACGGGAAATTCCCTTTGGAAAATTAAATCAATTTTGGTATGGAAATATAAAATACTCTTCAGAAAGCTATAGGCTACTTTATACCCCGGGAAATTTTTTCCGGAAATTTTTTTTTTCCGTGGGTAGGTAAAAATCTTCATAGGAACCATAAGCACGTGTTCATAAGAGCACCACCACAGCAGGCACCATAAGCACGGGCACCTACTGCCTACCACAGTGGCGTAGCAGCGCCCACTATAAGCATGCGCTCATGGTAGTGTGAGATTCTTACTCACTAAAAAACCCCCGTTACTACGACTAAGTTTCCTTAACAAGCAGCTCTAGCTTCTGTAGTCTATCGCGTTTGGTATGGATGGCAACGATTAGTATAAGGCCTCGTAGAAGTAGCATCTTCCGACTGGTGCTGGTTCCTTAAATTACGAGAATGAGCCTCTGCAGCCGAACATCTTGCAGCTCTGCTAATAAGCCCTACTTCACGCCTCCCCGTGGCGCCATCTGGGAATCTCACTAGAGAGAGGGGGCAAATGGCGAGTTTCCTGCGCCATTAATCAGGATTAGTGTCAGAAAAACAAAACATGACCTTATTCGGGCTACTCCGGCATATTTGGAGCTCAGGCCGGAAAGGATTTCCAGGACTTAGTCAGGGTCTTGAAAAAGAGAGGCTCACATCACGGAACGGGTTACTGGCTTCGGTGTAACCGACCCCTCGTCCTAGGGCCATCAAAACTCGAACTGGTCCTCCAGGTTGGGCGTTGTGCCGCCGGGGAACCTGCCCAGCCATTTAAAAAAGCAAAAGTTACGAAGCATCAACAACAACAGCCTCGGATATGGACGGATCTACTGTTGACAACCCACGCAAAAGATTTAAGGACAATGAGCTTCGGATATGGAATGTTAGATCCCTTAATAGACCACGTACAGCCGAACAACTGAGGGAGGCCCTATACTGCTGCAAAGCAGACATAATCGCCGTCCAAGAAATGCCACGGGATGGGCCGGACAAAAAGAAGATGAAAAACTGCGACATCTACTACGGCCATTGCTATCGACGGCAAAAGCAGCGCTTATTTGGATGCGGATTTGTTTTCGGAGGCAGACTAAGACAAGAAGTCCTCAGATTCCGGCATAAGAGCGAGCGCCTCGTAGCAATCCGCATCAAGGCTAAATTCGCCAACATTAGCCTCATATGCGCGCATACCCCCACAGAGGAGAAAAATGACGACACCAAGGATGCCTTCTACGAGCTCCTTAACAAGACCTACAAGCAATGCTATTGCAATTGTCTTCGGTGATTTTAATGCAAAGCTAGGAAGAGAGGGTATCTTTGGTAGAACAATCGGAAAATATAGCCTGCACAACACCACCTCCGATAACGGATTCCGGCTAATCGACTTTGCGGCGGGGCGAAACATAGTCGTAGCTAGCACGCGGTTCCCACATCTCGACATACACAAGGGGACTTGGAGAACTCCTGATCAAACAACAGTCAACCAGTTTGATCACATTGCGATCGACGTAAGACACTCCTCCAGTATTATGGATGTCCGTACGTTCGGAGGAGCCAACATCGACTCGGACCATTACCTTGTTGTAGCCAAGGTACGGTTGCGGATATCCCAAACTACGCCATAACAAACTAATGCTGTGAGAAAATTCGCCAAGTCCTTTTCCGATCGAGTGTCTCTTAATCTCTTACGAGGTCCAATGCCGCCAGCATCAAGCATCGAAGACCATTGGAAACACTGCCAAAGCGCCAACTACGTCAACGATGGCGGCAGCAGAAACAGACCAGGACGAATACTCAAACGTTTCTGAGGGTGGGGAAGGCCACTATATGGGCAGTGAAAATACCTTCGCATCTCTGGCGGCTTCCGAGTCGGAGGACGAAGAGGAGGAGTTTGAAGCTCTTAACAATAGAATGAAAGAGCTTCAACAAAAAGTTGTATGTATCAAAGCCAAACAAATGGCTCGGAGAGAGAAGGAGCAACAACAAAAGCTCGAAAGCTCGAAAGCTCAGAACAATAGCCGAAGGCAAGGGAAACTAAGACTCCTGTACAGCAACAAAAAGTACAAAAACCAGAACAAAATCTAACGAATAAACAAGTACAACCGAAGAAAAGAATAACTACTGAACAAAATAAAAAAACAACAACAGCAGCAGCAGAAGCAACAATAGCAGAAACAACAACAACAGACACAGACACAGAAGCAGCAGCAACAGCAGCAGCAGACAACAAGCAGACAAAAAGTTCCTCCAATCAACGCGTACAAAGAAGAATTGAAGGACACCATAGAATTATGTAAGTCGGCCATAGGCTGTCATTGACTAGAGCACTCTCCTCTAATTCGCTCTATCCACCGTCCAACAGAAATCTGTCAAACGAGGAGATTGACAGGTATCTAAAACTAATGGACGAGACAATTAAACGAACAATGGACAAAACAATACCTCGGTATCAATACACTGACAACGAAGACTTGTTCCGCAATTCAACTATAGATGCACTGCATCGACATAAAAGTAGACTACTGTCCAGACTGAAGACCTTGTACAGACAGTTTACTGACAGACACAACCCGGAGATTTTGACATTAAAGTCGTCGGTCAAAAACCTCCAAACATTAATAAAAGAAAATTACAGGCATTCTGTAAGTTTGTATTGGAACAACAAAATTCGGGCTGTAAACACCAGCAACCCGAATATGTTCCCGCAAATAAATAAGATATTTCAGAGGAAAGATCAAGACGAACTTTCATGTCTAAAAATCGCCCGAACGACTGACAACGAACGCATACTTTCAACAGCAGGCATAGATCCAAATGAGGCTGTTGATGATGACAACTTCTTTGTGATCGAAGATCCGCGGGAGAAGTTCGAGGCTATAGGAGCGACTTTCCAGGAAGTGTACAAGACAAATGACATCATTGATCCGAACCACGACCTGAAAAATCGAGTCCTTCTCCACACTTTCTACCTTCGAAATGAAATAGTGAACTGGCTAATCGAGAACTCGGGTTTCACCCAGTTCAGTGACGAGAATATGGCAAATAATGTCATCGCCAATGAAAGGGAACAACCCCCGTTCATTTCGAAGGAAGAGCTTCAAACGATCTTCGACACAATTAGAAGTAAGAAATCAGTGGGAACCGATGGAATACCGAACATTGTGCTTCGACATCTCCCACTAGAAGCGGTGGACATTTATACCACCTTGTTTAACAATGCAATGAATAATGCACATTATCCACCGCATTGAAAACTGCGGTGGTACATCCCATCCCCAAAAGGGATAAAGACACCTCCAATCCGGCGAATCTCCGGTCGATCAGTCTCCTTCCAAACATCAGTAAGGTTTTCGAAAAGTCATCAATAGAGTCCTGACTAACTGGGTTGAGGACAGAAATGTAGTTCCGGATAATCAATTCGGTTTCAAGGCGGGGCATGATGTTATTCATGCCGCGTCTAAACCGGTTTCTGATATCCAATGGAACACTGTTTCTTGGCAGTGCACTGGTCGATTTGGAGAAGGCTTTCGATACCGTATGGTTAGAGGGACTCTTCTACAAGTTGGACAGACTGGGCATTAGCAAACCACTGCTGTATATTCTTTTCAATATGCTTACCAATAGACAGTTCATCGTGAAGAATGGCGATGTGACTTCTACTGGTATATTCAACATTAAAAACGATCTGCAACAAGGTGCGGTCAATTCGCCAATCCTTTTAAACATTTACACAAGTGATCTGATAGGTTCACTTCACCATGCCATAGCGTACGCAGACGACTTAATCGCGTACAGATCAGGTCCAAAGATTGAGGTTATAAACATTCTTTTGCAACGCGCCTTCGATAAAATTAAACAATATTGCGACGGCTGGAAGTTAAAGATCAACTTTCAGAAGTCGGAAACCATTTTTTTAGGACGCCTTTGTCTGGGGCCTCTGCAGATACCAGAAAGAATTGGCGAAAGTTTCAGATCGTGGGACAACACGGGCAGATACCTTGGGATCAGACTAGATCAATATCTGTATTTTAACAAACATATAGATGTTGCTCTGGACAGAGCCAAAGGTGCTTTTGCCCTTACAAAGAGACTGTTTTATAGCAGGCAACTCGTGCGAGAGTAAAGGTGATCTGCTACATGGCCCTTATTCGGCCTATGCTTACATTTGGTTGTCCCGTGTGGTTCAACGTGAGAGCAAGTCTTTTGGAAAAAAATCGGGTGTTTGAGAGGGCTTGCCTTAGGGCTTGTCTTCGCTTGTACAGAACACCAGAGTCTGAGTACAAAAAATTTTATCCTAATGAGGTCCTTTACAACAGGGCGAACTTAATACGAGTGGACAATTTTGTTATCAAGTTGATTCGAAGGCACATTGCAAGAGCAATGACCTCGTCGAACAACCTGATCTCTGGGTCGTACTACCCCAATTATATGTATCACGTCTCCGGTTTAGTAGGGCGGTAGGGAGTCGCGACATGAGGGATGTTGCTCGGCAACACCAACAATTTTGGTGGCTTGCAGGAGAAGGAGAAGCTCCATCGTCGCACCGAAATATTTCAATTGAACCACCATCCGTTCGAAACAACTCTTCAATGTTCAGATGATTAGTTTTTTTAACACCAGCTAAAAGGAGCAATCCTATCAGGCAATGTATTTCCTTGAAATCAGTCTCTTTGGCATATGTTTTTCTGCAAAATGTATCTTTCACTGTAGCAATATATAGTTTGTATACTTGACAATTATATGAATAATAGAGTCCTCAAAAAAGTGTATCCAAATTTCAAGAGGGTCATTCCTTACTCAATTTCGTACTTTTGTCTTTTCGAATATAAAATAAACAGTTGTTGTTACCTGAAGGCTCTCGGTCACTCAATTCCTCTTCGCTGTCTGAATTTTGCATTTCCTCTGGTTCATAATCACTCTCGGATTCACTATCTGAAGAACTTGGTGGTCTGTCCTCATCAAGTGTTGTTTCTTGTAGAAGGTATTCAAGATGACGCTGTTCGCTATTCGTAAGACATGCTGTAACAAGGTTTATTATATGAAACACATACATACACACACACATAGAAACATATATAACACAATAAAACAATAAAAAAAATAATAAACTATGTAAAATACGCCAATAATAAAAATTAATTCTTAACTATTTTACTTACATATACGGTGTCACACGGTCTCACGCACCGGGTTAGTTAAAAAAATACACAACGTGTGCTTACTAAGCAGTTTCGACGTAAACTGATGGTGAGGGACGTGCAACGCGGCAGCTACTCAAAATTACAATGAAAAACAATAACGGAGAATATAGTTATTCGAATTTTTTAACACACCCGGTCTCACAGACCAGTAGGTCACCATTGGCGGGTTAAGAATAAAAAAAAAATCAAATGGGGTATCCTCCTTCTTCGTAAGCTGAAGTTCTTATGTTGCATCCTTTGCTCTCAGATTCCACTCCAGACCTATAAACAGAATGTATTTCTTCTCTGAGTAGTCATCCAGATCTTTCTCAAACATCCTCGAGCGACTTGTGTTTTGACGAAGACCGTTCTTATTACTTAGAAATTCCACCCTGGGTCTAATCCTACAAAGAGTTAATCATGAATAATGTGGCCAGAACCACAGTCAGTAATTGTATCATTATTTTCCCTATGAACTCGAAACATATGTTCTGGAAATAGCTTACTTGTACTTTGCCCATTAATAACCATCACACGCTTTTAATCACTAACGCTACAAATACTTTGTCCATAAGATTTATCTCCAATAATAAAATTCTAATAAATAAGGAACATGAAAGTACTGAGACAAAAAGTTATCAGATTGTGCGCAATTCCCCATTTTAAATTTAACTTTGATTTTCATCGATGTGCAGCTCATAGTTGATTTCGGGTCCGATGGCATTCCTCAGATCTCCAATATTATGGATAATGAATGGAGCTTGATTGACTGCGGTGGGGATGTGGATCCATTCATTAAATGTTTGAACTCAATACAAAAGAGATTTTTGTTTGAGCCTTATGCAAGCCGCTGCATTTATCAGAGAATACAATTTTTGTACTGTCTCGTCAAATGACTCTGAAGCATTTTTTTTCCAGTTTTCCATTTTACCAAATCAAGTCCCGGAGGAAAATGGCATTTAACGTCTCTCGTCTATTAAGTCTAGAATGCTCTTAACGTTTGAAATACCAAAGTAGTAATGCTTAGCCAAAGCTCCTCAGTACATGATCCGTTTGTGCCGGATGTGTTTATTTTCCCCTTTTAGCGGTGGTTCACATGATAATTATCGGAATCATCAAAATAGTTTCGATTTATCGGATGACATTTAGGGCGGCAAAAGGGGTCGAAAGGTGTTGGCTTAAATTCAACATGAGTACTTGTAAAATGAAATACAATCGATAAATGACAGTAAATATCGGAAGGAATCGAAGGTGTAATGATGTACGGAAACCACTCAACTGATTACAATAATATCTGATAATAATACGGATAATACCATGTTTTTATTGTTCACTTCATTAGTTAGCATAAGAACATTCCATTCAGTGTTTTACAGTTTCGCAGAATAATGACAATTGGGGACAAGAACCTTATTCTTATCAAATTCGGATATTTATTAGGACGTTTGTTTGGGTTTATACATTTCTCTTATTATCCTGAAACTGATAATTTTAAATTCCAGCCCACACGCAGAGTGATTTTATTTGCAACCATTTTTTTTGCTTTTTCAATTATTACTATCTTAGCTACAAATTTAACAGCTCCATGTGATAATTGTACAAAAATTTACAAGCTTGTGGTGTTTGTTGTCTGTCCAGTTTGTATCATATTTGAATCCAAAAGAAAAACCGAACAAGTAATAAAGTTTCTGCACCTTTTAAGACGATGTATAAGGGGGGTAAATAACTACACACCTAAGTGCATTTCCTTCAGTTTTTGCTTGCCAATTTCAATATTTTTGAAGATCTTTTCAATACATGTTTCAACTTTAATCCTTTGCTTAGTATTGAACATGGATAACAACTTCGTCATTTCAGAAACAGTCCAAAAATTTATAGCCAATATGGTAATGCTTCCAGTGATCTTAAGAATGACTTGTATGTGGCTGGTATTGTTTTACATAAATGAACTTAATATCGCCCTCAACAAATCACTCGAAAACCAACTTCATAGGATGAAAGTACACGAACTCGATTGCATTTTGTGGAAAAACCGTGTTCAAGAATTGGAGCCTACTCTTAAAAAAATTCGGAAAATTTTACGAAATTTTCATAGGACTTACAAGTGTCTAAGAATATTTACTGAATTATTTGAAAGAGATTCGAATTTTCTTATCGGCCTATTCTATGCAACACTTTTGATTTTTACGATTGGAAAAAAAAATGTTTTGCTGATAAATTTCCACTACAATGTCATTGCGAACGGTTGGGTAGACCTAGGACTTGTGGTATTTTATAGAAAGAAATTAGAGGAACAGTCGCGACAAACTCGACTCTTATTGCTTGGAAGCGAAATTAATCATTGCCTATACGAGTATGCAGATCTGGATAGGGATGTAAGTGGATTTTATAAATTTAAACGGCTGTTTTTGTTTAATTAACTAAAGACACCATTTATTTTTATTTCAGCTGAACGAGCTTCTGCAAATGGTGTTTGTATATCAAACAGAATTTTCAAAAGGCACTGAGCCTTATATTCACACTCTGATGTTTATTCCGTTTTGGATTTTTTTGATGATAATTATTATGGGCTTGAAATTAGTGTATTTATTTTTTTAGTAGCCACCCACCCCCGCATCGCACGGGTGTAATTTGGAAAACAAATTGAAGAATGTGAAGTACTGCATTTGATTCCAAAATTTTTTTATAAACAGAGTTTACGGCTGCCTTCGCCTTTACAGAACGCCAGAATCGGAGTACATAAAATTCTATTCCAGTGAGGTCCTATACAACAGGGCGAATCTAAACAGAGTGGACAACTTCGCTATTAAGTTGACTCGAAGGCATATTGCAAGAGCAATGACCTCGTCCAATAACCTGATATCTGGGGCCTACTACCCCAGCTACTTATATGATGAGAGTGCGCGCTTGAAAGGTTTCGTCCCCCCTGAAGCGTTCCTCTATCTTGACATGAAAGGGTTTATACAGGATAACTTTGCGGTGCCGCTTATCTTCCATGTAGCTCGTGCAGTGGGCGAGGGACGACTTAACAAGGGCGTCGCACAAGGCAGTATTGAACGTCTCAGGTTTAGTAGGGCGGTTTCAGGCAGCGATAAAAAAGATGTTTTTTTGCAGCACCAAAATATTTGGTGGTTGAGTGAAGAAGATCTGATTCTTTCGTCGTTTCCTTCAAGTCCAAGTTAGCCTAGTCAAAAGGCAAAGTGGGCCATTTTGTTTTTATTTTTATTAAGTTTTTATTTTTTCTCTATTTTTCCTTTTGGAATGGCCGACTTACATAGGTTAGGGTAGTTTTAAGTGTTTAAAGTTAGCAACCTTGGGTTAGCTAATGATCAGATTAGCAACTTTAAGTTTGCTAACAATTAGGCTAGGTTAGATTGTATAGTAATATAGTTGGGCTAAGTAGTTTAAAGTTAAAATATAAGTTTTATATAAATACAAAAAAAATTGTTCGCTCACTAAGTTTATTCGAAGTTCTTATTTTCTTTGTTTAAATAAATGTATAAGAATAATAATTATTATTTGTAATGTAAAACTAGACGTCGAAAGACATAAAACAATAATATAGTTCAGCTTAGAGTGCCCGTTTGGAGGGCCATCAAGTTAGTATAAGTTCGTTAAGTTATTTTAAGCTAATATTTGAGCATTTTTTTCTGTTAACATATAAGTATAGTAAATGTAAGAAAAATAAAATAAAATGCATTTAAAAAAAAAATAGGCAAAGTCTATGGTTCTTTAAGAAATCTGTCTTTGTCGCGATCGTTTACTCCATTACATACAAGATTAATGCTAGTGAGGGCTCTACTGTTACCGCCATTTCTCCGCACCAGGCGATGTAATAAGGAAGGGGTGCCCAACCACGTGGAGAATGGCCGTGAGTGATGGTGTTAAATGGTCGCCACGAGATTGCACTTCCGTCTTACTACCCACATCCAAAACCGCGATTGAATTTGGGATTCGCGTTCCGAAATAACCAACCAAAAATTAATTCTTCCGAAGGCAAGAGAAAACAGAAACAAAAAAAAAAAAAAAAAAAAAAACTTAAGGACGTTACAAACTTTATTTTCTCCTTACGGTCTATTTCACAAGTGTTCTTAAAACTAATTTACGTTTTACTTAAACTACCTTATCTCCAAAATCTTAAGCTAACAATTCAATTCAATAAAAAAAAATAATGACATTAGTAGTCTTCAGTAGTTATAGATAAAAAAAAAACATAATAAAAATAAAAAAGGAAAGAATAGAAAGTTCGGAACCCGGATTCGAACTCGTCTCCTTCGCTTCTGTAACGCGTCGAGGATCAAGGCCAACGAGCCCACGAACATATTATAGGCTCACCCGTCGCCAAAATTCGACGATTCACAAAAGCAACAGTTATCGTGTACACAGTATATGAATCGAACAGAAGGTTCACTGCACAATATTCTCTGAAACATTGCAACAGGGTGTTTGTGAAATAAAATTAAGAAATAAAAGTTTTTTTTCATAAATGTGCAACGCTAAAAAGTTTATTTTTTGTTGTCAAATATTTTAACATCTCTGTTGTACTTCTTAATTAAAAAATACATTCTCACCCTTATAAACAAAGTAATTAAATATTTTTTATTCTGTCTGTCTGATTTCAATAATTCGTACAATTTTGCTTCGATGCTACAGCTTGTTATAAAATTGTTGAAATTAGCAGAAAATCTATTTTCCATTTGCCCAAGGGCCTCCATAAATAACCTTGGAGGTCTGAATACATGTGCGTTAACATATTTCTTGAAGTCGATGGAAGTTAGAGAAGCGCCGTCTTCGTCAGCTAATTGCCATTCCCTGCGGGTAGGTGTTAGAATATACCCACGGTAGGAATGCCTGTCGTAAGAGGCGACTAAAATCCATCTGGGCCGGATTCCCAGATCCGTGAGGGGGCGCTGCCACTCAAATAAGTATCCCATCCTCAAGGCAAGGTGTTATGCGACCCGTGCCAAGGCCTGAATGGTGCTCGGGATGTTAAATCAATAGAGCACCGCGAACGGAGCCCTCCGGATACCTGGCATCCTCTGGTTGTAATATAGCCTTACCGCATTACAGGGGTCTCTGATGCGGTGGACCTCCCTTCCCCCATACTCGTGGGATCTAAATATGAACCTAGACAAAACAAAACAACGAATTTACCGCAGTCGTTTGATCCCTTCTCTAAAAGTTCAAGGGTATCACGATCTCCACCACCAAGATCGAATTTCTCCGGGAAAAGAAGTCCGCCCGAAGCGCCTACGCGCGAAAAAATGGACCCAGTGACAAATAAAAGCTTGGAGGACGAAAACAACGCACTCCATACGAAGCTTAAGCAAATGGAGCTACTTTTTCAAGAGCTTAAAAAAGAAGTAGACATACTCCGAGAAGAAATCAAGGCTCTGAAAACAAAGCATATAAACGAAGCCCAAGAAAGCAGTCCACTGCGCTCAACTAGTCGCGAATACCATACGAACGAAGAAGAGCTTACGCGCGAAACAAATTGGACCCTAAAGAAAAGACCGTCTAAGAAACGTAAAGCTGGTTCCTCACCTGAAGTCGTTCCAGAAACGAGCCAGGAGTCACAAAAAAAGCAACTCCCAACAAAATTACGTCTTCCACCTCCAATCAACGTTGTTGGGGTCTCAGACTATATCAAGTTGCATTGCTTTCTCAAAGATACGCTTTAATGTAAGTATAAGGTTACATCACTGCCCAACAATGTGTGGAAAGTTAACGTCGACAACTCCGATGACTACAGAGAATTGTCCGAAAAATGAAACACCGAGAAGATCCAATGGTACACTTTCGAAAACAAGTCAGAAAGACCATTACGTGTAGTAGCGAGAAGACTTCACCCTTCGTGTACTAAAAACGATATTGTAAGCGACCTCCATGCAAAGGGCTTTAAAGTTTTAGACGTCGTAAATATTATTAAAAAAGAAAAGAGAAAAACAGAGGAAAACGAGGAAATCCTGGTTAAGCGGGGACTTCCACTGTTTATGCTTAGTTTCGATAAGTCCGAAAATAAAGAAGATATCTATGGTATCAAAACTATTTTAAATATCGTAGTCAAAATCGAACCTGTGCGAAGGAACACAAGATCGATCCCGCAATGTAAGCGTTGCCAAGGCTTCAATCATACGCAGACTTACTGCCAAAAAGAACCGCCTTGCGTAAAATGTGCCGGTAAACATCTCTCAGAAGAGTGCAACTTAAATAAAGAACTTCCACCGTCTTGCGTAAATTGCCAAGGAAAACACCCAGCAAACTATCGCGGATGTGAAGTGACGAAAGAACTCCAAAAAAGGCACGATACGCTTAAAAAACCTTACGCCCAAACCCAAACACAACCACAAATAAACATAATATTGCTAAAGAACAGGCAGTGAAAGAAAGAAAATCCGTCGCGGTAAAGTCGAAGGATATACAAAAAAAGATCGCAAAGGAAAATCTGCCACCGATTGACGCGCTAACGTATGCACAAGCTGCGTTGCAAGGAATTAAAAAAAGCGGTGTTACGCCAGACCCAGTGGCTCGCGTTTTCTCCCTAATTCTCACGACTCTTGAGGAGCAAGCAGAACAAATAAACTTCTAGTTGAAAAATTGAGCAATCTCGAGAAAGAAATACGTAAAATTCGATTTCAAGCATGAATGTGAAACAAATGCTTAAAATATTGACGTGGAACGCAAACGGCCTTATTAAAAAACTCGACGAACTGGAAGTATTCTTACAAAAAGCCAATATTGACATTTGCTTGATTTCTGAAACTCACTTGAGGAAAGGACCTCGTGTAGAACTAAAGGGATACTGTGCTTATCATGCATACCACCCATCAAAAAATGCCAGAGGCGGATCCTCATTGTTCATTAAAAATTGTATTGAACACTCTATAAATATGAAGGTTGAATGCGATGCAATGCAGTTAAGTTCGGTTCGCGTAAAATATAACCACCTGCACTACAACATTGCATCCATTTATTGTCCCCCGCGATGCAAGTTAGAAAAGAATGACTTTAAAGGTATCTTTGATTCACTCGGACCGAATTTTAAAATTGGTGGTGGCTTTAATTCGAAAAATACCTTCTGGGGCTCAAGATGTAATACAACTAAAGGCAGACAACTCTATGAAGCCGGTATGCAATGTAAAGTTGACTTTTTCTCGACAGGAAAACCAACATATTGGCCTTCGGATATAACAAAGACCCCTGATCTTGTAGACTTCTTTGTCACAAAGGGAGCAGCCAAAATTTCTACAAACATCGAGGAAAGTTATGATCTCTCCTCAGATCACTCACCAGTCATTTTGACACTAAGCATACTCTTAATTAAGAAAGAAGTGGCGCCTAGATTAACTAACAACAAAACTAATTGGGACGGTTTTAGAAATTACTGCAATGAACATATTGTTCTAAACGTGTCGCTAAAAACACAAAACGAAATAGAAGACGAAATCGACAGATTCATCAAAGTCTTGCAGAACGCTGCCTGGAACAACACTCCAACTCCAAAAAGAAAAGAGAAAGCAAGTAATGAAATAAAATATCCGCCAGAAATAAAAGAACTGGTGAGAGAAAAAAGGAGAGCGCGCAAAAGATGGCAACAATCCCGTGCTCCCCAGCATAAAACATACTTAAACCACTTATGCAACAAGTTGAAGGAAGCAATACGAGATTACAAAAATCGGAATATCTCTACATATCTCAAAGGTCTGACTGCCGAAAGAAGTTCAAATTACTCGCTTTGAAAAGCCTCAAATGCAATTTCCTCCTATAAGAAAAAATAATGGCGAATGAGCAAAAGAAGATAAAGAGAAGGCGGATCTATTTGCCGAGCCTTTTAAGCCTTTTGATGGACAGGCGTTAACAGGAGGTTCTAATTATATAATTACGGCACCGGACAATTTTAGAATAAAAACAGTATCCCTACGAGAACTTAACCAAGCAATTAAAAAATTGAAAAATAACAAAGCCCCTGGTTATGATTTGATAACAGGTCAAATTCTCAAGGAGTTGCCAAAGAAAGCCCTGATCAAACTGCTCCAACTTATAAATGCCGCGCTAAGATTATTAAACGTTCCAAGCCAATGGAAAGTTGCCGAAGTTATAATGGTCCCGAAACCAGGCAAATCTCTAAAAGAAAAAAAGCCATCGATAAGGTATGGCATGAAGGCTTAAATTTTAAGCTAAGTCAGGTTCTTCCGAGAGAGCTGCATACGATTCTGAAATCGTACCTGGAAAACAGAATTTTTCGTGTTAAACATGGCACCGAATACTCGGAATTTAAAGAGATCGCTGCTGGAGTTCGGCAAGGAAGTGTACTTGGTCCGATATTGTTTTTACTCTATACTCGAGACATACCGGAAGAATCAGGTACCATAGTAGCCACGTTCGCGGACGACACGGCGATACTAGCTACAGATACTTCAGTCGAGTTAGCTACTGGAAAGCTACAAACGGCTTTGGATAAAATCTACGAATGGACAAAGATATGGCGAATTGTTCTCAACGAGACCAAATCTACTCATGTTAATTTTACTTACCGGAAAATAAACAACCTTCCCATTTTCATTAACTCGGTACAAATACCATATGCAAATGAAGCAAAGTATCTAGGAATGACACTAGATGTACGAGTACAACTGAAATGGAAGCCGCATGTTAAGAAGAAACGTGATGAACTTGAAAATAAATTCAGACAAATGTACTGGCTACTAGGATGAAAATTAAAGTTAAGCATACATAACAAACTGCTCATCTATAAGCAAGTGCTTACACCTGTTTGGACGTACGGTATACAAGTTTGGAGTTGTACTAAACCAAGCAACCGAAATATTCTCCAAGGCTATCAAAACAAAGTTCTAAGACAAATCGTGAACGCCCCATGGTATATCATAAACAGTGATATCCACAGAGACTTAGGAATAGTTACCGTCGAGGACGAAATAATGAACTTTGCTCGCAAACTCCATATTCGTCTTCATGGTCATTGTAATAATAAAATACTCCAAATTCTGGACGAGACAAACTTAGTGCGTCGATTACAAAGAATGAGACCATTCGATCTGGCGCGATAAGAACTATCCGCATATAATAGCGGTACTAACAGGTGCTTTTGCTGGAAAGCTACCTGCCCCACGCGAACGTTATTTGAAACGGAAACTACTTGATAAGGTTACTAAGTAGTAGTCGATAAGAAGGGAGGCGTGTTTTTAGTGAGTAAGAATCTCACACTACTATGAGCAATGGGTTCATAGTGTCTACGAGGGCGGGTCAATAAGTCCGTGACTTTTTGAATTTCTGACCTATTTACTGAAACAGCAACACTGCTCCTGCCAACAGGCATCTGTCAGTTGACTCCTGTCAAAATTTAAACTTGCTGCGTCAGTTAGTTTGTGTTTGACAGCTATTTTTATCAGACTACTAACTAATTTGAGGAGAAAATGGAAAAAAGTGAATTTCGTGTGCTTATTAAGCATTATTTCTTGCGAAAAAAAACCATTACCGAGACCAAGGCTAAGCTTGATAAATACTATGGGGACTCTGCACCATCGATTTCAATGGTAAAAAAGTGGTTTACTGAATTTCGTTGTGGCCGTACAAGCACTGAAGATGCCGAACGTCCTGGACGCCCAGTTGAGGTCTCTACACCCGAAACAATCGAAAAAATTCACGATATGGTGTTGGCCGACCGAAGATTGAAAGTGCGAGAGATTGTGGAAGCCGTAGGGATCTCGCATGGCTCAGTGGTTTCAATTTTGAATGATCACTTGGGCATGAGAAAGCTTTCCGCAAGATGAGTGCCACGTTTGCTCACAGTCGACCACAAACGCAATCGTGTAACAACTTCACAGGAAGGTTTGGCGTTGTTTAATCGCAATATGGAGGAGTTTTTGCGCCGTTTTGTAACCGTGGACGAAACATGGATCCATCACAACACACCAGAGAACAAACAACAGTCAAAACAGTGGGTTTCTAAGGGTGAATCGGCGCCAAAGAAGGCCAAGGTGGGTTTGTCAGCCAATAAAGTTATGGCGACTGTTTTTTGGGATGCACGCGGGATAATCCACATTGACTACCTTCAAAAGGGAAGAACAATCAATGGGGAATATTAAGCCATCTTATTGGACCGATTCAATGACGATTTGAAAAAAAAACGACCTCATTTGGCCAAGAAAAAAGTTCTTTTCCACCAAGACAATGCAAGGGTGCACACATGTGCAGTTGCCATGGCAAAAATCCATGAATTGGGCTATGAATTGCTCCCTCATCCACCCTATTCTCCAGATTTGGCTCCGAGCGACTACTTCTTGTTCCCAAACCTGAAGAAATGGCTTGGTGGAAAAAGATTTGACTCCAATGATGAAGTCATCTCGCAAACAAAGGCCTATTTTGAGGACCTCGTATTTCTGTTTTCGTTTTTTTTTCAAAAGGGTATCTGCACTGAACTATTCTTTCGCGTCGACCTTGCCTTTTTTTATTTCAGTAAATGAATGTATTTTTTTTTTCTTTTAATAGGAGATCTGCACCACACTATATTTCGGTTTTTTTTTTTTTTTTTTAAACTCTCTTAAATGGACCCGAACTGCTTGCCTGACACCTTCAAACTGCCTCTTTTTCTATCGTTCCCTACCAAAAATCTCTTCAACCTTTTCCCAATCGCCGGTTCTCGTTAACTCGCACCACCTACCATGATCCGTTTTTTTTTCTTGTTCAACTGATTTTCATTTGATCAGACTAAATCCCCTGATTTCCACACCAGCTAATCCTTACCAAGGGAATGTCATACGATAGTATGTATGAGATAGTATGAGACATTGGGTCACGCGATGTGAAGCTATCGAGACTAAAAAAAACACCTATTCCTACATGGAAACCGAGAATTTCTTGCCGGGTCTGTTACCCGCTGACCCAAGTCCTTGCTGCTGGTAATGGTGTTGAGAAATCAACAGATAGGGATCATACTCGTAGTAGGGAAGGATGGTGGTTCTATACTTGGTACCAAGAGCGAAAACCTGCATTCGGAAACCCTTAATACTACTTATTCCAATTTTTACTTATGGCTGTGAAATTTTTTGTAACAGTAGTGCTTTCATTAGACGTAAGCTCAACATCACTCGATATGTTTACGGATTGTGACGCTATGACCATGTTTCACCACACGCTATAAATGTATTTGGTTGCACTCTTAATAAATATCTCAAGTATTACATAATCAAGTACCTGCATAAAATTATTATTAGCAAGCAGCCCCCATACTTATTCGAAAAACTTACATTTTCACGTTCAACCCGCTCCTTAAGTTTAATCCATGTATCTAAAATACCAGATTAAATGGCCTACGCTGAATGACGGTGGGATGTTGGGCTTCTTCGCCGGTATACAGTCTGCAGAAATAGTTTTTCCCTATTATCAGTACCGACTGTGGTTTAACTACAAGGTTTCCTTCTTCATCTTTACAGGTTTCTTGCAATGACATGTTTTTTTAACTGCAAATAAAACTTTCATGTGTTGTTCCTAGAGTGCAACCTCTCAGTATGTTCGACCGCGCTCTTTTGATGCTCATTTTTCTTCTTCAGGAGTATCCCTCGTCATTCGCTTTAACATTTATTTTTATATTGCATGCGTTTATCGGCATTTTTTATCAAACCAGGGATCATTTGCAGTATCTCTGATGGTAGCGATACAACTGGTGCTCGGTATTTTATGCTGGGGGTATAGTAGTTGTTGAGAGATTTCGGAATACATGTTCGGCGAAGATTCTGGCGATCTTTTGCGATTGCTGCTTTGTAGCGCTATACTTTCTCACAAAAGTTCTTCTCTACAGCGGCTCTTTGGAAGTTCACAATACATTCGCACAAGGTGGTAATACGAGTCAATTTTGGCTGCCCAATACTTTCGGATGTCCGAAATAATGGAGACATGTCTTGCGTCAATCGTAGTGTAATCGATTTCATTTAACGTTTCTTGACTCGGCGACTGCCATGCTGCCATGTGTGTAAGGAGATGAGGAAACCGTGTGGTTGTAAAAAAAGCCTAAGTCCGTTGCAAGGCGTGGTGTCGTGTTGGCGAGCTTGCCAACTGCCCTGCCTAAGATGTTGCCTTTTGCTATACTGACTTAAGTCGTCTAGTATGATCTTAACGTCATTCGTATGACATTGCACATATGTATGCTTTGTCGAGAAGCTCGTAGAAACATTGTTCTGTGGGTCCTAGAAGTATGGGCGCATATTAGGCTCGAGTTAGCAAATTTAGCCTTGATGCGGATTATTCTAAGACTTTCGCTCACATGTGGGAAGCTCAAGACTTCTTGCCTAAGTCTGCCCCATCTGAATAAGTGCTGACATTTTCTCTATAGCAATCACCATAATATATATCAAGTTTTTCGTCCTCCTTGTATGCGGCCCACTCCATAGCACTTTTCCAATTCTGAATGAAAGCAATCAAGGGCCTCTGCAAATTGCTCGGCACCACGTAGCCACGTAGCCGGTTAAAAATCTTAAAACCGTAGTCAACAGTGGATCCAGTTATGCCCGAGGCCATTACTTTGTTCTTTATATTAATAATATCTTCCATATAGTATTGGAAGCCCTATGATGGCGTAGGCCAATACACTGGTACGTGCATGAGAATGGATTTACTTTTTGAGTTACTAGCGACGACCACGGGGAAGTAAGGCAAGGTCTTCGCTACTTACTTGATTGTTGTGCTACTGGCCTAATATAATTTTTAAGAAGGCCAAGAGTTTCCCTATCAAACGTTGCGCAAGTCCCTTGTACGAAAGTTATTTTCTGTTTAACTGAAAGATGGCTTTGAGAGTAGAGCATATGAATATCAAGGAGGACGCAGACGAGCTAATATGGTATACAACAGCCGTGGCGATCCAAAGAACCCTACTCGGAAAAAGGCCCATGTTTTGCCGATGGATTATTTGCACTGCCAGAAGTAGTTTTGGGGCATTCGACGGATATGTTTAATTCATAGCAGTTGTTTTTTAATGATGGCACCTAAATACGTATTGGTGGTCGACATGGTTTCTATTAAAAAACCTGGTGATCCGTCTATGCCCTATTGTCTAAGCGGGTTACACAAGGTGTTGTCGAAAGCACTCTCAACGTCGACGAATATGCCGAGAGAATGTTTTTTTTTGTCTAGGATGTTCTGCAGATTTTGAATTGCACTCTCACAAGATCATCTGCGTTGGTATACGTGTTGTATACCGGACAGAAGATACTTTCGCAAATCAATCTCCAAATGCTCTTTAAGATGAAGGAAGTCAGATTTAAAGGTCCGAAGATCTGAGCGAGTGTGTAATTGGTTTTTTTTATATTTTCGTTATAAAGACTATTCTCAATGTTCGCCAGAACTTACTAAACCGTTTTGAATATTCATGGATTAGAGCAGGAAAAGTTCCATCATTTTCAAGTGTCTGAGCTGCTTCATAGAAATCTGTGTTCGCCAAAACAAAACTTTGCCATATGAGTCCTCATTCTACCTGGCTTAGTTTGGGTGACAACATCGACAAATTACGATACCGGTAAATTTTTTTTCGGTGTCTGTCCGTCATACACCCACAACAGCCTGTAGATGTTTAGAATTGTCGGCTCTACTCCGTACTACAGACTAGTGTACTTGTACAAGGCTGAAGAAATTGATTAAAATGAACATGTTGCAAATAAATAGAGCGGTAGGTAGTTCTTTGTGTAAGTGTTTTGCTACGATCAAAGAAAAACCTAAAGACTTATGAAATCAGTTGAAATGAGCAGAAGAATTTTCCCAGTTTCTTCTTCCGAGTCCGAATACCTAGTTTAGCCATAAATTCTGTTATAAGATTTCAAGTACCCCTTCCTCATAATTTTCAATAGGAATAATCCAGCTACCTATTTTTTACCTAACACGTGTAGGTACTTATAAGTTAAGAATAGAAGCTAGTTAGGTATAAGCTGTCGATCAGTTAATATGGAGACAATCGTGTCACGGTAATCGCTTTGAATAAATGTGGAAAAAATTCGAAGCAAATATTCGAACTTCTCAAACCACTTGGTATATCGAAAATGTTTGTTTATAGGCTTCAGCGTTTTTTTTTTTTTTTTTGTTTAGATGACAAAACAACAAGTGGTCGCCTACGCTTCGCTCGAACGAGTGCAAAAGTTAAAGCTGTGCGTAAACGAATTCGCAGCAATTCTCTTCAGAAACAAAAGATAATGTCCTTTGTTGTTTGCTGATGAGAAAATGTTTATCATAGAAGAAGTTTATAACAAACAGAATGACAAAGTTTATGCAACGTCATCTAAAGAAGCAAAAAAAAGTTGTTCCAAGGGTTCAGCGCGGATACCATCCCGTTTCTGCAATGGTTTAGTGAGGGGTATCGCATCAGAGTGTCACATCACTGCATTTTTGCAAAAAATGTGTGAGAACAGGGACAAAAGTGGCCAGGAGAATGTTCTCCTTAACAAATAAATACCATTTTCAACGGGGAAAGATGGGTTTTCCAACAAGACTGTGCTCCGGCACACAAAGCCAAAACGACGCAAGAGTGATCTGAATCGCACCACGAATTTACTTCTTCTAAATAGAAAAAATCTTACCGCCATTACAGGTGTCATCACCGGACACTGCCTCATGGGTAAACATGCAAGAAGGCTTGGCATGTTTACTAACGACTTTTGCAGAACCTTCATGGACGAAGAGGAAGAGGAGACATATCCTCACCTCTTCTGTATATGTCCAGCTCTTTTCCAAAGAAGAAATCTCCACCTAGGGGCCTTCTTCTACAACGACTTAAGTGACTTAAGCAACATAGGCCCTTATTGCGAGTCTCGTTTGTCGATCGAATCGACAATTGTCGATTGATTTTGTATTTGGTATTGTGTATCTCAATCGACAAAAAAATCAATTATTGTGAATTGTATTTACATTTTCTGATGAAAAATCCCTTATTATTTTGTTGAAACAAACAAACGACGGCAAATTTCTATGACTACGAACAACTGATAAATCGACAATTGTCGATCAGAATCACAGTACACAGTACCAAATTTCACAATCGACAATCGACTGTCTACAATTGTCGATTTATCAATCGACTATCGACAATCACAATAAGGGCCATAGACATTAAAAGTCTACTACGCTTTATTAAGAGCTCCAAATGGTTTCTGGAGTAGAAAGATCACAGATCCACGTGGCATCTTAATGGGCCAATAGGCCTAAGTGGGTTGGTCTTTCAACAGGCACTAAAACCTAACCTAACCTAACCTATGTTTTGTGAACTAATGCAAGAAATAAATTTCATGGTAAAAGATTTACTAGACTTTTTTTATTGCACTTTTAAAATGTACCAGAACTTATAGCTGGACTAGGTATATACCAACCGAACACCGGACTTAAATAAACGCATCGACCCTTACTTTAAGCAGACTAAGCCAGCCAAGATATTGCAGTACAATATTTAGTCCAGCAAATATCTTCAGAAGTCCACTATATAAAAGCAATTATAATCCGACACATAATATTGCGATAAAAAACTTAGGACGAGTAGATATCGGTCGTCTTCTGAGAGTTCTCCATCAATGAAGGCAGGAGTTCCACTGTATTTTGCCAAAAATTCAAATTACTGCACAGACCTTATCAATAATATTGAAGAGCTTTAACCATTTTTTTTTTCTTTTTTTATTTGTTCCCCTCTGTTGGCTTGATTGAGTCAGCAGATTCAGGTTGCAGATACTGCAATTCTTCACTTAATTAAACGCAATTATTTTAACAAACCGGAAAACATTACTCGTACCATTGCATTGGAATGGAATCGCGATAACTGCACTTATTCGATTTTAATTTATTTTGAATTTTTCATAATTCATCTGAAGGTTGTGACTCTTTATTGACCACTCACACGAAATGAATTATATAGAGGAGGGATGCATTAAAATGTAGCCAGCAAACAAACGAACCCATAAGTAGTGGCGGCGAAAACTCACTGCAAAAATTAAAAATATTTATTAAAATCATTTAATTATTAACCATGGTATACTTGCACATAAATATGTTACTATGTGTATATAACAGAGATTATAATGAAAGTTCACTGAAAACTGTAAGTCATATAGTGATAGAATGTGTAATATACAAGAATACATTCATTGCATATAAAAAAAATTGACGCAGAATGGGGCAAAGTTGGTTTGTTCCTGTTTTACTTGCTTGACAATATGTGGAATTTTCCAATCCTGGAAATGTCATTATTGATCCTTAGAAAACCCTGTCATTACAATTTCACTGATGTGTGCACTCAAGCCTTTGGGGAGAAAAGAAAGGGAGATGTCGGTGTACTTTGGTTTTAAGTATTTGCAGATTATAATGACTATGAAATAATGAGCTCAGCGGGACATTCCATAAGCGAGTAAGTCCGAAAATTGGCTTGAGGGTACACTAATGAGCATTCATTTCTGGGCGAGTGTTAATGTTGAAGATTTGAAGGATGGAAATGGTATTGGCAATTTCGGTGTAATACTGCTTCTGAAAATATTGATAGAATGAGGTGAGAGAGGAGACATTACGTTGGGGTTTGAGGGTGCCAATTGACTGTATTGTATTGGCTCCCCTAACTTTTAGGTGATGGAAATTTTATCAGATGGTTTTAAATCCCATGCAGCAAATGCAAAGAGGAATAGCCAAATATTGAGGCCAGGTCTAAGGGGGTGAAATATTGTTTGCCTCGTTCTGATGAATGTCATCTATGAGACAAATTTTTCGACAACTTTTTAAATGGCTTCCAATGTAGTAATCATATCCCTGTACCGCTCACCGTTGACTGCAACGTTCTGACCATAACATTTTTTAAGACATATGGACTAATGAGCGCATGTAATGTAATGTAGAAAACGGTGATTTTTTCACCAATTTCGTTTATCCAATTTTGTTTATCGACAAAGCCATTTAAGAAAACGTGTGCTTCATCACTGAACAAAACTTTCAAATGAAACTGTGTCAACAGCGACGGTTGCCCATGATCGCAAACGCTGATCGGGTGGCTTCAATTCCCCTACATCTTTAATCTTTAAGCACGTAAACCATGATCTTTACGCAAAATTGTCCCTCAATACTACCTTCTTCTAGTCAAGGTACGTTTGCGGATATCCCAAAGCCATCAGAGATGGCGCTTCTGATGTACTGGGTTCCACTCGAAAACCGCAACGAAACCCCTGATTTAATGACGAGTACCCGCAAATACATTCAGCTTAGCAAGATGCATACAAAGGGGCTCTGCATAGAAGGACTAGAGCTAATCACGAGTAAAAAAGGAGAGAAAAATAAAGGAGGAAACAGAAAGAGCTCTTTCGAGGAAACTGAGAGATGCTACCCCACGAATGAGATTTGGAAGCTTAACCAAAAGGTAAAAAAACATGCCACGGATACAAACCCCGAACCGAAGCCTGTAGAGATGAACAATGGAACATCGTAGTAGAGTCGCAGTCGATGCTGAGGATCTGGACAGGTCATTTCTGTAGACTGTATAACGGCGATAACGAAACAAATAACGCTGTCAGGCAGAATGAACCTATCAACCTGGACGATGTAGACCAACAATTCCGTCCACCCGACCTGGATGAAGTGAAGATAGCAATATCTTAGCTGAAGTCCAACAAAGCTCCTGGGGCGGACGGCCTGGTCGCCGAGCGCTTCAAATCGGCAGGCGATGACTTGGTAAAGAGCATATAACAACTCATCTGTAAAATATGGTTGGACGAAAGTATCCCCGATGAATGAAAACTCAGCATTGTTTTTCCGATTCTCAAGAAAGAAGAAACTCGAAACTGCGCAAACTACATCAGTTTTCTTAACATCGCATACGAGGTCTTATCTGCCGTATTATGTGAACGCCTGAAGACGTTCGTCAACAATCTGAAAGTCCATATCAGTGTGGTATCAGGCTAGAAAAATCCATCATTGACCAAATATTCACACTGTGGCAGATCTTGAAGAAAACTAATGAGCACCGCCACCCATTTATCGGTTTTAAGGTCGCGTATAACAGCATCTATAGAGACGAGCTATGTCTAGTTTTGGCATCTCTGCCAAACTCGTCCGTCTGTGCAGGATGACGATGGAGAATGCACGCTGCTCCATCAAGGACGGTTAGGATCTCACCGAGACCTTTGATGTCAAGAAATGTGATGCAGTTTCATGAAAATGGGTTTAGCGGTCAACGAAGGCAAGCCCCAGTATATGCTGTCAAGCAAAAAGGACACTCAAAACCGACGTCTAAGACAGAGCGTCACATTCGACAAATAAATCTTTGAGGTAACTAGGGACTTTGTCTACCTAGGCTCCGCTCAAACGAAAAAAGAACTCTTACCAACTGCTGCATCTTTGAGCCGAGAAGGTAATTGACTGGCAAAGCCCTCTCTCGAATTACCAATGTAAGACCTTAATAATCCCAGTCCTGCTCTACGGCGCAGAGGCATGGATATTATCAAAAATGGATGAGAATGCTCTTGGCTGCTGTGATAGGAAAATCGTTCGATTGATTTGCGATATCGTCTGCAAGAGTGGAAGAGGAGATGCAACGATGAAGAGAACTGACTGTACAGCGACATACCATAGACCTAGCCAGAAGAGTGAATGTCCAATCACTGAGATGGCTGGGTCATGTAGAGTGGATGGACAACAATGCTCCGGTCCGAAAAGTCATCGAATCCTCACCCGAAGGACAGCGCAGTAGCGGAAGATCGAGAATCAGGTGGCACACGCAAGTAGAAAGGGACCTCAGCCATCTAAGCGCGCTAAATAAGTAAGGATGGAAACAAGTTTAATTGTTGGTGACGATTGCGAATTTTCACATTTGGATTATTATCAATACTACACTACACGCCATCAATCGCTTATTGTGTAAGTGAATATGTAAGTTATCCTACTAGACGCATATTATCATCTAGAGTAAACGTATTGGGAAAGCGGTCCATAGTTTCTCGAATTAATTAATCTGATGGACAATTATGAGCACTATAACATGTACGTAATGCCCGATGTGTTTCTCGAATGGAACCATGTTTTTAAAAATAAATTTGAATAAATTTACAAATGTTGATCTGTCTCGATTTTGTTCATGATAAATTGGTGAACCAGACTTACTTCAAAACAACCAAGAACCGTCGAATTGGCATTCAAAAAAAATAGTTTTGCCAATTCAAGGTTTTTTGCCTCCAAAAAAACACCCTTTAAAAGCAGAAGAAAGGAATCAAAAAGAAACGAAGTCCTGAAGTTGGAGCGAATCACTTAGCAAAATAGATATTTTGTCAATAATATAATGAAGGGGATGGACGCCCTACTAGTGGAGGTACAGTTTTTTATTGCAGTTGCGCGCCCAAAATTTCGGTTCGATCATGCCATTTAAGGTTATGCCAATAACCGACCAACTTTTTTTATTAAAAAAATAATTGCAAAAATTGAAAGTGCATATAAACGAATATCTACCACTGTACAAATGTCTAACAAAATCTGTTGTGAACGCTTTTACTGAATTCAACGTGGTTGATCCTTTTTGACAGATTTGTGTGACATCTTGTCGTTGGCAATTTTAGTCATGGAGTCGTTTACCACGCAACAATGCAGTTTGGAATCGTGTCGTCAATTTAACACTATTTGTACGGATTTTTCGAAAACATTTAACCGTGTTCAGCATAATGTGTTACTAAGAAAAATTTTCGTTCTGGGTTTTCATTCCTGTCTACTGAAATGGCTAAGAATTTATATAGGATAAATAGGATCCCAGCTTTCGAATATTATTTTAAACCATTCTGGGGTTCCACAAGAGAGTCACTTAGGCCCACTACTATTTTTATTGTTCATAAATGACCTACACCTATGTGTTTCATATTCGTATTGCCGATTTTATGCTGATGATTTAAAAATATTCAAGTTAGTGGAATCAATATCTGATTATATCGAATTGCAGACTGATATCAATTGTATTTACAGTTGGTGTGACAAAAACCTACTTAATTTCAATATTGATAAATGTTCCGTGCTATCATTCAAGTGTAAATCAACTCAAATCGTTTTCGGTTATAATATTAGTAGATCAGTTCTGAATAGGGTTGTTTTTCAAAAGGACTTAGGGGTTATTTTTGACAACCGGTAAGGCTAACTCCATGTTGGGTTTCCTTATTCGAAATTCTAAGGGCTTTGTTGATCCGTATACCCTTAAATCTCTGCGTGTTGCCCTTGATCGTTTGTTACTTGAATATTGTTCTATGATTTGGTGTCTCTATCACATGAATAATATTTTAATATTGGGAAGAATACAAAAAAGGTTTATCACGAATGCACTTCGTAAAGTTTATGGTTTTTATAATGTCCTTGAGTATAGAACTATATGTCAACTAATAGGTATATGACCTCTGTTCAAAAGAAGATTTTATCTGTTTTTTATTTTAACCCGCGACATTTTATGTAATCGCATTGATTGTCCCGCCGTACTTTTCTTGTTAAATATTTATGCACCTTCGGTTGCTCTTAGACCTAGGATCTTCTTAAATTATAGACACACGACTGTTTATGGCCAAAATAATCCCATAACTAACGCTTCAAAGTGCTTTAATATGATGTCACAATCAATAGATTTTAACATGAGCAGAGAGAAGTGTAAAAAAATTGTTCAAGAATACCTTAGACGCTCTTAGTGTTTTCACCAATGCCATCTTACCTTATATATAATTGTTTTATTTTTATTTAAATTTTTTTTTTCTAATATATATATATTGTACATACGAGTATATATAATACTTCTGTATGTTCTTTCTTTTTTTATTTTAACTTTGTATTATGTTAATCTACGAAAGTTGTTTATTTTCAAAATCAGTCACCTCAATTTTTCGATGAATTCAACAATTGGGCCTCACTTATGGCACATTACAGCGAATTTAAGAAGTTCATCTTTATTTGCACGCCAATAAAATCCAAGTCTTTGGCAATTTACGACGTCGTCTATTTGTTAACAGGATGTTGGATCGCCTGGACAATTTGTCATCGAATCTTATTTTTTCTGATGAAACCGATTTTTGGACGGATGGGTAGGTAAGTAAACAAAATTGTCGTTTCTGAGAACTGTAAACTCGTATGAGATTCACGAAAAACCAATGCATTCCAAAAAAGCCACTGCATAGTTAGCGACATACTTTTTCGAAGATGAGACTTGAGAGACAGTTACAGTGAATTGGATAACATTACCGCAACATGTAGGCCGCCTTTTTTTTCCCCAAAATTGAATGAATTGGATCTAGACAATCTCTGATTTCAACAGGATGGTGATACCTCCCACACAAGCAATTTATTGCCTATGAAATTTAAAGATCGCATTATTTCGGTTAGAAGAGAAGTTGATTGGCCTCCAAGAGTACAAGGTCATGCGGTTTGACACCTTTAGACTTCTTCCTGTAGGGTTATTTGAAGAGTCTGTACTAATATCCCAGCGACAATTCAGGATCTCGAATATAGTATCCAAACTGAAATTGCTGCCATTGACCTACTTATTCTTCAAAAAGTCAAAGATTATTTTAACCCTCGGATGGTCGCTTGCCACAGAAGACGTTGTGGTCACATAAACGATCTTGTGATCCATAATTGCCATAGACCGAGCTTTATTAATCAATAAAAATTAATATTACAATAAATGTGTGTGTTTAATGTAATGAAAACTGTCAAAACTTTCAGCCGTCATGGTGAGAAATGATATAACAACAAGTAAGGGGATTCCCGACAGTTTCCATATTAAGAATACAATAATGAACAAACTTCAGGCTTAGCAAATCAGTAAATTCTGCAATGCTCAACGAAGGTTAATGGTGAACCCAATGCAAAAAGCAATAGATGCTTAAAATTATGCTCTCACCGAACCGAAATCGCGTGGTTTGGATGAACTTTTACTGAAACCTCAAAAGGCCGTTCCCACCGAGTTGAAGTATTTTCAGATGTCATTAGCTATCAATTTTGAAGTAGCCCGCAAAATAACTGTTTGTTGACAGGAAAAAAATAGTGTTGAAAAGAAAAAATTAAAAAGGAAGTTATTGCAGCGGTTATAAGTGATTTCGCGGTAGAAACAAATCAATTAAATCAATTTATAACAACACAAAATGTACAAGTTACTAAACTCCTACAATTATTAAAAATACGGAAGAAAGCTAAAAAAGTCTGGACAGAAGTAAGTCATGTTTCTAATTAATTATGATTTTCAATATTTTGTTGAGCTAATTTCATTTGCAATCCCGTTCCAGCACCTTGTGGGAGAAAATTGTTTTGGAAAATGACAATAATTTCTTTAAAGAAAACTTCCGCATGTTGCGAGAGGTATTAAACTTGCTATGCAACGAGTTTCAGAGTATCCGGGCTGTCCCGGAGGTGCTTGCAGAATCGCATCAGTGCAATTGAGCCATATTTTTATACAAATCCATATGAAAATAAATAAACAGTTTCAAATAAAATACATACTATAATTTTGCTTAGTCCCGACGATGCTGTCTTGGACAAACAGTTCCGCATTGAAAATTTTCAGGCCACCTAGAATCTGATGAATTCTGTTAAAGAGGTGCCATTGAGAGGGAGAATGCCCCGATACACCGATCGATTTCTTATCGTTTCTTAAAATAAATTGCGTATAATAATTAGATTAAAAACTGACTGTTTTTCCTGTTGCCACGGAGCTCGCTAATCTTCTCCTCCCACAATTCGACTAGAGTTTCCTCCTCCGTGAGCGTCCACAGTTTTCTTTTTTGGTATCTTTTCTCCATATTTTTGTTTTCTTTTGTCTAAAAAAAAATTAACAAATTGTATAAATATTTAGATGTATTTCTATTGAAAAAATTACATCTTTGTCCAATTGCCATAATTGTTTTTATATCTAAAAATGAACACCAAAATAAACAGAAGTTCGCGCTGTAGGCTTGTTTGGTTTGACAACCTCTCATGGATGGATTAACTCAAGGGGATTTCAACTAGATTTTGCCGAAATCGCGAGGTTTTAATATTCCGAAAATGGGAGATTTGTAAAAATTTGATGAAAACTTGCGATTTCTTTTGGTGGGAACTTGGCATAAGTTCCACCCGGTGTTCGAAAAATAGGTCAGAAGCAAATGCATACATATATACAGGTATGAGTCAAATGTGAAAGCAGTAACAAACGCTGGACCTTAGTAAAGGTGTGACCCTAAATAGAGTAGAGCAGCGTTTTAAATCGTTTGAAGGTCAACAAACCTAGCCCACTCAACGAGTATTCACAATGAAGATACGAGATATAGTACGAGTATGTTGGATTACGTAAAACATATTCTGACTTCGAAATAAGAAAAAAATAAATAAAAGGTTGAAAGAGAAACATAATTCCAAAAACACCATAAATGTGTCGATAAGGTTTCGGAATGAAGATGGAAAAAATCGAAAATTTACCTACTGAATCCCTCATCGCTTTTTATACAGCAGATCAGTGGATTATCTTAAAAAACCAAAAAAACTACGAGTATATCAAACCCTACTCTTAAGAATTGTCAGTTTTAAAACGTTATCGCCTAGATGAGCTATACACATAAATCCAGTATAGAAACATATAAGTGACAAAGGACCGCACAAGCAAACATGTAATAAATCCCAACACAGAGATATAATGACGTCTCGCATTCGATGATTTCTTTTCTTTACGTCTTTCTTTAGGCATTGGCTGACAAGCCTCCAGAATTGACCCTGGCAATTGAATGTGACACTGTGAACAGTTGTTATCCTTGCTAACTCATTCAAACATTTATTTGCCCCCCAAATGATATATTTATAGCAGAGCTCGGAGTTGGGGTCGTTTTTTTTTCTCATTGGCTGCCCCACTACAGTACTATACATACTACTATATATGTATGTCGCTCTGCCCGATAGGGATACAAAACACAAAGTCCTTTTTCAGCCTGAAGGCTTAAAACGAATTATGACCGCAAGAATCTCTTTTTATGTGGGCAAATAAAAAATAGATTCCCGCTCACCACTTAATGGTGACACCGAATGTTTTCTATGGCTTTATTGTTGGTCTAAAGCTCGGGGATCGAGGCGTTGTTGGAATAGACGAGAAATGGTCAGGTCACCTTTTTATGGTAGCGATAGAAATGCTTTCAGTTATCCGGACAGCATGCCCGTTTCCCAGTAGACAGGCAAACTAAATAAATGTATTCCATTGACATAGGGATTTAGTTAAAAAAAAAAAATATGATTCCTTTATGGAAGCAAAAATGGATATTTTTACGGGCCAGAAGGAACGAAGGGTTAGGTAAAGGATCAGTGGATACAAAATAACTTGATGATTGAAAATCGATTGTGTGATTAATTTGTATGCAGTGGGATGAGTTACGAACATTATATTGGTATAACCGGAACTTTTATGGATACCAGAAGAAGGATTATCACTTTGTTTGTGCAGTTGGTCGTTGATGGAGAACGGAAAAGGTAAAAGAACACCGGATATGGAGTTGGAGTTTGGATCTTAAATTATAATGGACTCTCGTTTGTAGCCACATGTATTTCGGCGATGGTTCCAAATAGGATTATCCTTTCAGATCATTTATTCTAAAAAAAATTAATTCATAGATGCGAAAAGTACATTAGGGTTTTTCAGTGCTTCTTTTGTGGGAAGACATCAAAACTTGCCTCAGTTAAGTAGGCTATTATTAATCATTTGTGGGCGCAGAGTTTATGAAATCATGAGGCGTAAGTGAGTACACCATTTTATTGCACAAGGGGCTTAGAGGGTCCAACAAAACCATTTTGAATATATACAATAGTATAATTAACATTTTCTTTAAAAAAAAATCACTTTATGATGGACTTTGATAAATTTTTCTTTCCAACGAGGGCAGTTGCAAATCTTCCATTTAACACAATGAGGATCACAAGCCCGTGCTCTAAGTAGTATGAGATTCTTTCTCACTAAAACAAGGCCCTAGGATATTAATCTTTATACCTATTACCGCAACTAAGTTTTCGACAGTTCGAAAGTTCCTGCATGATACGCTTTTCAACACGTTTTCATTTTATCGCGCTAGGTATGAACGTTTTATCCTTTAAACACAACGCAATAGGTTCCTCTCGTTCAAAATTTCTAGACTGAATTGTTAATATATTTGTTTTGTCGAATTTTGTGTTTTCACCCGATGATTTTAGTTTCCTCTCTAACAGTAGGGATTCCCAGGTCTCGGTGTAAGTCATCATTTCTTATGTGCCACGGTACATGGACGTTTTCTTGGTGGAACCCTAAAGTTGTATAAATGTATACCACGCCAGCTTTAGCACTTGCTTATACAAGGTTGTGCAAAAATTGTCACCCGATGTATTTTCCTTTAGTGAATGAAAAACTTAGGTTCTGCTTTTGTCGAGAATTTTTTTTTTTTTATAGTTTGCACGGGCACAAGGGATTATGTACCCTTAAAATGTTTGCACATAGCGCGGGCGAAGGAAATTTAGGGAGGGAGAAAAGAGAGGTACCGATATACGTTTATTTTAAATGTTTGAAGGTTGTAATGGCTAGGAAATAAAGAGCTCGGCAGGGAATTCCATGAAACAGTTGTCCGGATAAGGAAAGAATCACGATATTTCAGGGTGCGTCCGAAAGTGGGCTGGAGGGTGTACTGATGAGCATTCAAAGCGAGACGGGTTTTACGGTTGGTGGTTTGAAGGGGGGAAATGCTACTGGAAATTTCTGAGGAGCACTGGTGGTGAAAATAGCGATAGAACAGGGTGAGACAGAAGACATTCCGTCAGTGGTCGAAGGTGTCAATCGACTGTGTATTATAAGCATCACCTATTAGTTTAATCGCACGGTTTTGAATCCTATCTAGCAGGCGCAAAGAAATCTTGGGAGGAGCTGACCAGATGTGAGCATTGTCATCCAATTTTGGGCGGATGAAAGCTTTATATATTGAAGCCAGATCAGAGGGGGTGAAATATTTCCTACATCGCTTAAGGAAACCTAGACATTTCGCAGCATTTTTGGCGACTTCGAATATGTGGTCATTCAAACGTAAGTTGTCATTGACACACATACCGAGAATGAAAAGTTTTTCGGCTTAAACGAATTTCGGCTTCAATTGGGTTTGGCTTAAGCGACGACAGACAGCATTGTGTTTTGGAGGCATTAAATTCCACTCTGTTGGTAGTTCCCCATTTGTTTATGCTGTTTATATCGAAATTTAATGAGCTTAACATACGCTTCCGTTCTCGTTCTACAGCCGAAGAGCAGGCACGTGAGTCCGGGAACGAATATAAAAAGCAGAGCGTATTGTTGTCAGCAAAGGAGTAAATGGGATTAGAAGTAGCAGACAAAAGAGATCATTGATGAAAATTAAAAAGAGTGTCGCAGACAAAACGGAGCCCTGGGGTGGCATCCAAGACAACTTGAATTGAACGTTCCGGAAGGTAATTTCTAATCCAATGAAGAAGAGAGTAACCGATCCCAAAAGCACGCATTTTCGACAAAACAGCCTGATGCCAAACTCTGTCAAATGCCTTAGAAATATCAAGTGCAACTATCTTGCTTTCGCCAGATTGATATAAACGTTGGTTTCACTTTTCGGCAATACATGCCATCAAATCACCAGTGGACCTATTGCTATGAAAACCATGCTGCTAATCATTAAGAAGTTTTCGTGTTTCGAGATATTTCATGAGCTGACGATTTATAAGCGTTTCCATGACCTTGGAAAGAATGGACGTAAGTGCAATGGTTCTGTAGGAGGAGAGAGAAGAAGATTCGCCTTTTTTAGGGACGGGCTGGACAAACGCTGTTTTCCATCTGCTCGGAAAAAGTCCTAAAAAGTAGGATTGATACAAAAGCTTACGCATTGGTTTCGCCAGCGTACAAGGATACCTCTTCAGAAGAAGGGGAGATATACCATCTGGACCAGCGGATTTGTGAGCGTTAAGATCTTTAAGTACTCTTGCTACTACACGAGTGCGAAAATGATTTCAGCTTTGTGGACGCTGCTAGAATCGATGACCATTCGGGACCGATTAATTGCATTTTCCATCACTCTGGCCAGAACTTTCGGCAGTAGATCCTCTCATTCTTGACGGATATTCTCCTTTAGGGCTTTAAGAGTCTAAGGCCCATTTGCTGATACGAAACATAGATCTAATACATAACTAAGTATAACATAAGTTCTATGTCAGTTGCACGAAGAAATTTATGTCGAATATAGTAAGCGCCCAGTTTGGAATAAGCTGTGTGGTTTTGTTATTACTGAGAGTGTTTCTTTTTTATCTATGACAATTTCTCTTCATTCTCTCAATGCCTCCACCAATGAAAATGCTTACTCTCAATTCGTGAATGCATGAACCTAAGTATGTGAATGTATGATCTTCAATATATGAATCTGCGAACTGCCAACGTGTAATAATATTATTCTAATAATCTTCACGATTCGCAGTCCACAGTAGTCGTTTTGCTCTCGGCTTTTTCGAAAAAATAGGGCCCGATCACGCCTCCAGCGTAAACAGCACGCCATGCAGCAACTTAGAGGGGGTGCAATGGCGAATAAACGGATTTTCGGTTTTCCATTTCCGATAGTTTTGCTTATTCACATATCAACAAAAATGGAAATGGGCCTCGTCGCTCATCTCCCTCGTGGTCGAGATTCAGGATGGCTTGGGCGTAGATTATGTGCGTTCAAAGCTAACAGTTGGTGCACTGTCTGCACTTTGTGAGGGGACATCTTACAATCCTTCACCGAAATGCTCTATACAGGTAAAGTCCGCCGATTGATGCCCAATAGAGTGACTCGTCGTCTGGTCGATACTCCAGGGTCGTCTGCGACATCTTCATCCCCATCTGCGATATTCTCAGTAGACGGGCTACCCCGGGGCCGGCCAAATCTGGAAGCATCTCTCTGGAAGCCTTCCCATACTCGTCTACATGAGCGGCTAAAAGTCGTAGTGTTTGCCCAGTTGGTGTCGGGCGACCGGGAAATCTGCGCCGAAATTAACACTGCGCCAACACCTTTGGCGAATTATTCCGCAAAAAAAATCATAACGGTTGTAACGCGGTCTTTGGGAGTATGAAAATTAATGTCTTGTTGACGTGTATTTTGTATCTGTATACTTCACAAACGTCAAAGCAGAACTGACATTTTCCGCCATTGGCAAAAATTATAGCATTTTCCGAAAGGGTGATGACTTTTGCGCCACCTATTATAAGACGAGCTTGCTATCGATACTCTTTATATTTGTTTTCCAGTTCCTTGCATTTATTTTTTTAACATGCGATTTTCATTTCAGCTTTGCGTCGAGTGTCATTCCAAGGTATTTAGCCTCGTTTGTAAAGGGAATACAAACTGAGTTTATAAGGATAGGCAACCGACTAATTTTTCTGTTTAATATACATGAACAGATTTGGTCTCATTGAGGGCTATACGTTCATTCATATACTCAGTCTTTATCGATAGCACTTTCACTGTTGTTTCTTCAATCGTTTTCCCTGCTGCTAATATAGCAGTGTTGTCGACGAATATAGCTAGAACGGTCCTCTCTTCTTGTGGTATGTCTCTACTATATACTCGTAAGAGAGGGCCGAGAACTCTTCCCTGGGCACGCCGGCTAGGATCTCTTTGAATTGCAATACCCCGCTTCCGAGTCTGACATTAAAAACAATATTCTCGAAATACCTCAGAGACTTTCCACTGACTCGGAAAGTATTCTAACCTCAATGCGGCGTCAATTATGTAAATTAAGCTTAGTCAGTGTTTCACTATGCATCATTTTAAGGCCTTCTCCAGTTTGAAAGTCGTAACCCGAAGCTTTCTTTGGTTCCATTTTCTTGATTTCAGTGTTTAGTTACGTTTGTCATGCGTTGAAGAGCATAAGGGACTCTTTCAAAAAAAAACCCTTCACCCATTCATTGTTTTTTTTTTTTTAAATGGTAGCGCGGAGGCCTCAGATCTTTAAATACCTTTTAAGACTCTCGAAAGCGAATAACTCGATTCTCTTTTTGCTATAAAGCTTTCTATACACGTGTCTACTGCACGGTTTTTGAAGTTTTTAATTGCCTTCGTGGAGCACGACTTTGTTGCCATTTGGTATGGGCTCTTCTTTTTTCTCTTACCATGTCTTTTATCTCCGGCGGATAGTTAAGATAGTAGTTTGTTAGTTTCTTCCTTTGATAGGGCGTGTGGACTACTTGTTCATGGAATATCTTAAGCGATACATTTTCTTAAATCTCTCTCGAAGCCCTCGCAATATTTCTTGATTTTTAATTAGGGTTTCCCTCATTGTCAAAATGACTGAAGAATGATCAGAGGAAAAGTCAAAGCTTTCATCAAGTTGTATGATATTTTAAGTTCCCACATCTCGATATTCATAAAGGGCCTAGCAGAACTCCATATCAGCCAACCGTCGACCATGTGCATGATGACGATGGAGAATGCATGCTGCTGCATCAAGGTCGGTAAACACGAGTCGTTCATAGACCTCCGTAGAGCTTAGACCTGTTCGGCTTTTGTTTGAGTAGTGATAATTAAAAATAAAAAACAATAGAAACAATATTTGACATATTGGTCATAGGGCTCCAATTAGCCCAAGTGATAGTGTGCGCGGTTGACAAGCCAAGGTTGTGGGTTCGACTCCGGGCCTCCGCTAGTGTTTTTTTTTCTTTTTTCTTGCGCTTTTTAAAATTAAAAAATTAAAAGTGAGTGAACAACATCACGTGATGGATTGTGGAAAGCGGTCCGCTAAGCCTATAGCGGGACCGGCTGACAAATCAGGTGAGGCATCAAGTGGTTCTAGCCAAACAGCAATCATGGCAGAACCCAAGACGAAGAGAAGGAGAAAGCTAAGGCCAAATTCTAAGTTGGTACAACGTCCTTCGCTTCCAAATTCTGCTGAAACGTTACCTGATGGAGTGAGGGAAGCATCAACAGCAGCAAATACATGTCCCAAGCTGAGAGATAACAGCTTCGCTTCTTTGGCTTCATCCGAATCTGAAGAGGAAGACGAGGAAATGGAGTCTATAAATAGTAGCATCAAAGTGCTGGAACAAAGAATACTAGCCATTAAAGAAAGGCAAATAGTAAGAAGGAAGAGGGAAAGCCAAGAGCAATCCCAACAACAACAGCACACGCAACTAGCTCAAAAGCAGACCCAAAAACAACACCAAACAAATTCCATAAAACAAGTTCTTAAAGAACACCAACAACAACTTAAGAACCACCAGCAAAAACAACAAGAGCAGCCACAACAACGGCTATAGCAACAACAGCAGCAGCCACAACAAAGACATCAGCATCAGAAACAACAACTGCAGCAAACAAAGCAACAGCAGCAGAAACAACAGCAGCAGAGACAGCAACTGAAACCACAACAGCTGAAAAAACCGCAGCAGCAGCAACAACAACAACAACAACAGCAGCAGAAGAAGAAGGAGAAGGTGCCTTCTATCAACACCTACAAACTTGAGGTAAATGCTACCAAGGACCTGTGTAAGTTGGTCATTGGTAATGATTCTAACATTAAGAGATTGGGGAACGATCGCCATGCCATCCACTGTAATACAGTGGAGGGCTATGCGAAAGTGAAAGAGCTCCTAAAAGAAACGACGACGGAGCACTTCTCATTCACACCGAAGTGTGAAAAGCGGCAATCGATGCTGCTGAAGGGGTTGGAACCGTCTTCTGATCCTGAGGAGATCCTGGCACTGCTCAAAGAGAAGGAGTGCGAAGGACTCAAATTTGTGGGGGTAAAGCCATTTACCACAGCTAGAGCCAGACGGGAGAAACGGGGTCTGCCGTTCTTCCTGGTGCAGCTCGGTCCCGAAAGCCGTCTGGATAGTCTAAGGAGTATCAATGTCCTAGACTACCAGGTGGTTCACTGGGAAAAGTTAAAAAGGAGCGAAGGCGTTATACAATGCGTTCGCTTCCAGAGGTTCGGGCACGCCGCGTCGAACAGCCAAATGCAGCCTCGATGCGTGAAGTGCGCAAAGAACCACAGTTCCGAGGTGTGTACTCTGGGTAGGGACGGAGCATCCGATAGGATGCAGCTCTCGTGCGTGTTATGTGGGAACGTGGGACACACCGCAAACTATCGGGGTTGTCCCAAGTTCGCCGACATTAAAAAAGCAAAACTGGCTCGGCAACAGAAGGTGGAGGTCAAACGTTCACCTGTTAGGTTTCAAACACCAGCCGTCACGTCCCAAATTTCCTACGCCCAGATGGCGTCAGGTAGAGGGGCTACGGTACAATAAGCGACTGTTGCTTCTCCGGCGCCAATGCCGAGAACAACGAAAGCTTCACCTAACATGCTGGCCATCTTGCTCGCAATCCAAGGGCAGATGGCACAGCTGCAACAGCAGGTGCAAGAACAGGCCAAGCGGGTGGACCAGATCTACGCACTGCTGCCGGGTCTAACGCAACACTTGTCGTAATGGGTACGCACATGGTGGAGCAAACTTTGAAGGTCCTTGCGGTGAATGTTAATTCACTGATTAGGATCGAACGAAGAGCCGCGATGTTTAAATTGCTACAAGACCAAACTCCTGATGTGCTTTTCGCTAGCGAAACCAAGCTAACCGATGAGCACGAACTCGAGTACAATAATTATATTGTTAAAAGAAGAAACCGGCCTAACTCCCAACGTGGAGGCGGTGTCGCGATCTTCATTAAAGAAGGTATAGAATTCCACAGAGTGTACAAGGGTGTTAGAGGCAGTCGTCATTTACATCCCGCTCTGCAGTGGAAAGCGGCTGTACTTGGCCTCTGTTTATGCATCTGGGGCTTCACAATCCACCTTATTCATTACAGAGCTCGACACACATTTTCGACTTCTGAGGCTGGAATCGGGGGAGAATTATTTTATAATCGGCGGGGACTTCAACGCTAGACACAGAGATTGGGGAAATAATTTGCCAAATACTAGAGGGAACCTACTACTCGATTGGTGGGGTCAGCACGATGCCATGTATAGACTCGGTCTCGGTCTCTCGGACTCGGTCTTAAAGCGGTCCCAGAGGCGGGTCTTATTTGGATCTATTACTGTATGACGAACGTATACGACTGACAGGTACGAATTTACAAACGCTTAACTGTCTGCGCACATTCGTGTAAGACAGCGACCATTGCGGTTTTAGCACCGAAATCACAGTTTCCAACGAAATTGCGGAATTGGGGGAGTTTGTCCAAAGATACTCTTACAACTACAGTAAGACTCGATGGACACGCTTCTCCGCAACCTTGACAAGAGCACTCTCCTCGAACACGCTCCACCCACCGTCCAATAGGAATTTATCAAACGAGGAGATCGATAAGTACTTTAAACGAATGGACGAGACAATAAAACAAACTATGGATACTACAATACCACGGTATAAAAAAACGACTAACGAAGATCTGTTCCGCAATCCTACTATTGACGCACTGCACCGACAGAAAAGTAGACTTCTGACAAGACTAAAAAACTTATACAGACAGACAAGACCC
The DNA here is from genome assembly GCA_928272305.1 of Volucella inflata. Taxonomy (NCBI): domain Eukaryota; kingdom Metazoa; phylum Arthropoda; class Insecta; order Diptera; family Syrphidae; genus Volucella; species Volucella inflata. The sequence goes on along the minus strand of OV743720.1, from coordinate 52,693,242 downwards.
AGTGTCTTGGTGCACAACTTTTATATTCGAAATGAAGTAGAGAACTGGCGATCCGAGGGCTCTGGTTTCACCCGCTTCAGCGACGAAAATATGGCAAATAATGTCATTGCTAGAGAAGGTGGCCTACCCCCGTAGAACTCCATGAGATCTTCGACACAATCAGAAGTAAGAAATCAGTGGGGACTGATGGTATTCCGAACATCGTGCTTCGACATCTTCCTCTAGAAGCGGTGGACATTTATACCACCCTGTTTAATAATGCAATGAATAATGAACATTATCCAGCGATTGGAAAACGGCGGTGGTTCAACCTATCCCCAAAAAGGGAAAGGATATATCCAATCCGGCGAATCTTCGGTCGATAAGTCTCCTTCCGAATATCAGTAAGGTGTTCGAAAAAGCAATCAATAGAGCTCTGACTAGGTGGGTTGAGGACAAACATATAGTTCCGGATAATCAATTCGGTTTTAAGGCAGGACATGCTATCTCACATGCCGCGTCTAAACTGGTGTCCGATATCCAATGGAATAAAGGCAAAAAACAGTGTACTGGTGCCTGCCTAGTTGACTTGGAGAAGGCTTTCGACACTGTATGGTTAGAAGGTCTTTTCTACACGCTGGCTAGTTTGGGGATCAGTAAACCTCTCTTGTACATTCTTTATAATATGCTAACCAACAGACAGTTCATCGTGAAAAATGGTGATGTGACTTCTGTTGGAATATTTCAAATTAAAAATGGTCTTCAGCAAGGTGCGGTCAATTCGCCGATCCTATTCAACATTTATACAAGCGACTTGATAGGTTCACTTCCCCATACTATTGTGTACGCAGATGACTTGATAGCGTACAGAACAGGTCCAAAAATCGAGGTCATTAATACTCTCTTACAGTGTGACTTCGATAATATAAGACGATAATATAAGTCGGAAACCATTCTTTTTAGGACGCCGTTGTCTGGAGCCTCTAGGGACACCAGAAAAAATTGGCGAAAGTTCTCGATCATTGGACAACACGGACAGCCTCTTGCCTGTCGAAATGTAGTCAGATACCTTGGGTCAGATACAAAGAGACTGTTTTATAGCAGCCAACTCGATGCGAGGGTAAAGATAATCTGTTACATGGCCCTTATCAGGCCCATGCTGGTATTTCGGTATCCCGTGTGGTTCAATGTACGAGCAAGCTTAATGGAAAAGATTCGGGTGTTTGAACACCAGAGTCGGAGTACAAAATTTTTTATCCTAACGAGGTACCTTACAACAGGGCGAACCTAATACGAGTGGACAACTTCGTAATTAAGCTGACTCGAAGGCACACTGCAAGAGCAATGGCCTCGACGAATAACCTGATATCAGGGGCGTACTACCCCAATCACCTTTATCATGAGAGTGTGCGCTCTAACGGCTTCGTTCCACCGGAAGCATTCCTTTACCTTGATCAGATAGGGTTGATTCAGGATAGATCAGCGGTCCCGTTAATCTTCCATGTAGCTCGGACAGCTGGGGACAGGCGACTCAACTACAATAGAGACGTCGCACACGGCAGGGTGGATCGTCTCAGGTTCAGTAGGGCGGTGGGGAATCGCGATAAGAGGGATGTCGTTCGGCAGCATCAGCATTTCTGGTGGTTGAACGATGGGGAAGATGTTTCGTCGTCGTTTCCGTCAATTACGGACCAGCCTCACTAATGAGGCAGAGCTGACCAATCTGTTTGCTCTGTAAATAGCGGTGGCCAGCTACATAGGTTTAGGTTAGCATTTAAGAAAGATATGTATATATTAGTATATATAAAGGTATATACTAATGTATGTATATTATTGTGTACAACGTCTATATGTGTGTTTGTATGTATTGTATGTAGGTTAGGTAGATTAAGGTTTATTTTAAGTTAGATATTAAGTTTTTATAAAAATAAAAAAGCAAGTCCATATGCTAAGTTTTTTGTTGACAATTGTTTTCTTAGCCTAAGTATAGAAAATAAATATTCCTAAACAAAATAATAATGAAGTCGAAAGACATAGGTATAAGAATTTAGAGTAGCTTAGAGTGCCTGTGTGGGCCAGTAAGATAGTATAAGATTGTAAAGTAATTGTAAGCTAGCATTTAAGCATTTTCTGTTAGAATGTAAGAAGTCATGATAAGTAAAATAAAATGCATTTAAAACTAAAACTAAAGGTCGGTAAACACCTCACCGGGACCTTTGATGTCCAAAAAAAGGTTTAAACAAGGCGATGCACTGTCATGCGATTTTTTCCACATCATACTTGCGTGCAAAACTCACACGCAAACTCAAGAGGAACTATCTTTCAAAAGTCCGTCCGACTTCTCGCATACGCCAATGATATTGACATAATTGGAAGAAAGCAGCGTGATGTCAGTGGCGTTTTCGCGAGTATTGAGACGGAAGCGGCTAAAATGGGTATAGCGGTAAATGAGAGTAAGTCCAAGTATATGCTGTCAAGGAAAAATGACACCCAACACGGACGTCTCGGACTGAACGTCACTCTCGGCAGATATAACTTTAAGGCAGTTAAAGACTTCGTCTACCGAGGTTCCGCTATCAATTCAGACAATGTACTTGCCAATATCCCTGCTTCTTTGGGCGAAGAAAGGAGTTGACTAGCCAGAGATTGAGGTGGCTTTAGACGCTTATTGGCTGAGGCTCAGGTCCACCTCGGAGTGTAGCGCCACCTAAAGTAAAGGAAGTATGCACGTGATTTAATTTTTTCAAACTTTCAGTAGGTACTCCCAGCGAGAGAAACGTTGACTTTATACGAATTATTACAGCTACATTCGTTCGTCTGTAAAAGCGTCTTCATCTTTAGAGAACATCTGTACTTCGAAAATAGGAAGTCCTTCGAAGGTATTATTTGAACACTCAGTATCAAATACTATCATTGGCGATAATATCACATCAGCATATCTGCCGAGGTACTATACATCAGCATGCATTCCAGAAAACAAATGAGATGCTAAAACCAAGTAAAAAAAGCCATGTTCCACCCGTTTATCAGACTTGAAGGACTAAGTCGGTTTGCCTCTTTCAGCGATTTTTCCATACATTCTTCAGGTAGGAGCCTTCAATTTATAACTGCAGCTCTCATTTTTCGTTTGTTTTTTCTAACCACTCTGTCTATTAGCGAAATTATTCGTATCACAAAAGTTGGTCCCATACACCAGCATGATGTATTTTCAACTTTAAATTATTCCGATGAAAGTTACTTTAAAATGAATTCCACTTTGTTCGGTTATTGTCACGGCATTGTCCTACAAAAACCAAAGTTCTAATTGCAAGTTCATTGCATCGTCATCGTCATCGTCGTCGACCTAATTGCCTCGTGCAACTCATTTCCGGCAGAGACAATGGCCAGTACGAGTACTCCTACAAAAAACGAAGCACAAATCCATTACATTTTAGGATTCGCCTAAGCAAAACTGTGCCGGCAGAATAATTACACAAATTTAGGTTAATGGTGTACGCTCCCAAGTTGCAAATAATTTCATTTTTCTTTCAGAATAATCCCGGTCCTTTTTTTTTAGAATCCCATAGACTATTTCTACTGGTTTTGTCGAGTATACAACCAATAGCTCTATATTAAAACTGATCCCACTTCGTTTTGTTTTTTGTGTTTCATTGTCGCTGCAATCCGCATAATAAAAGTACGAATACGACTATTGTACGATGACTCTATCTAAACTGTTTCCATTCGAATGGGAGAAACGAATATCCCAAAAATCCAGATACAAGCCATAAGAAACCTTCTGAAGTGAAATAAAGATCTATCTAACACGTTGTCCGACCCCAACCCGAGTCGGCCCCACCAAAAACAGATAAAGACCGTAAGTAAAAAGCCATTAAGCTATTTTTCAGAGTCAATTGTTGTGTTCCACGGTCGAAAAGGAGAATAAGCAAACGGTTCAAGGGAATTTCGAATGATACTAAAAGGGTTGGCAGAGAAAAAGATGTGCCACCAGGACAACTCCAACGAGAGATATAGTCCATGGAATTAAATTTATTGCAATTGAAAAAGTCGCCAGCAGCAAGAGCAAGGAATATCAAAGCGCGGTGGATTTGAAACGGATTTATGTTGGTTGTGAGATGCTTTGAAACTTTCCGAATTAATGACAGTGAACAGTTTTCAGTCTGCGAGTTTACATTTAAATAAATAGCTACAGTCAAAGTTTATTTGGGGTTCATATGGTTTGTTGGTGCTTCCTTTCTTTTGCAGAAAAGTCTTCAGGGCAGTAGAAAAACGGGAACTAATATGGTGATTAGAATTATGCTTACTAGTCAAATTAGTTTTTGATGAGTACCGGATTAGAAAGAACGAAACTCATGAGACAAATGGAAAGTGCAAAAATGCACCAAAGAGAACAAGCACCCAGTTAGTTAGTGGAGCGAAAATAAGAAACTTATTCATTCAAATTTGGTTTGTGCCCAACACAAAACTCGCAAAAGTCAATTGGGGACCATTTTAAATTTTACTACCACTAGCCTAGGATGGGGTGCACGATGCGTAGGACAACTATCCTTGAACCGTTATATACATTCATAGTAAGCAACTGATGGTAAATCAGGAGCAGAAGACGATTTAAAACTTTCCATTGAATGAATTAAAATATTTGAGACGGTTGTTTTGGATACATAACACCTTTCGAAATTTCAACTGCGAGTGTCAGCCTCAGTGCACGTGCAAATTGTCGTAATCTAAGATACACTAATGCATTCAACGATTGTCTCCAGCCAGCTCGATCCTTCGCTAGCACGCAAAGTTGGTTGAGGTCCCGTTCAGCTTGCCTGTGCCACCTTAGTATCGGTCTTCCTCTACTCCGCTGTCAATCAAGGACAGATTCGAAGACTTCTCGGACCTGAACGTTGTTGTACATCCACTCCATATGAGCCAGCCATCTCAGTGATTGGACATTTACTATTTGGGCAAGGTCTATGTCGCTGTACAGTCAGTACTCTTTGTAGTTGCATCTTCTCTTCCACTCACCGTCAATTCAGACGGGATCGCAAATCGCTCGAAGGATTTTCGTCCTAAAGCAGCCAAGAGCACCCTCATCCAGTTCTGATAATGTCCATGCCTCTGCTCAAGCAGCAGGACTGGTAATATCAAGGTCTTATATCGGGTAACTTATATTGTTCGAGAGAGGGCATCGCCGGTCAATTGCCTTCTCAGCTCAAAGACGCAGCGGTTGGAAAGCATTATTTTTCGTTTGTGCGGAACCTAGGTAGACAAAGTCCTTAACTACCTCAAAGTTATATCTATCGAAGGTAATATTCTGCCCTAGTTGACCGCTAAGCCCATTTTTACCGCCTCCGTCTCAATACTAGCGAAAGCACTTCTGACATCATGCTGCTTTCTTCCGAATATGTCAGTATTATCGGCATTTACTGCGAGGCACTTGTTCACATGCGTGAAACTCAAGACTTCTTGCCCAAGTCTGCCTCCAACAACAAATCCGCTTCCAAGTAGGTGCTTCTTATGCCGTCAATAGCAATTGCCGTAGTAGATGTCGCAGTTTTTCATCTTCCTTTTGTCCGGCCCATCCCATCGCATTTCTTGAATGGCGGTAATATCTGCTTTACAGCAGTCTAGGGTCTCCGATAGTTGCTCGCGCGAGCGCCTCGTAGCAATCCGCATCAAGGCTAAATTCGCCAGCATTAGCCTTATATGCGCGCATGTCACCACAGAAGAGAAAGATGACGACACCAAGGATGCCAAGGAGCGCCTCGTAGCGATCCGCATCAAGGCTAAATTCGCTTTTTTTTTATAATTTACGCGCGCCTCAAGGGGTTTATGACACCCTTTTACTGTTGCCAGGGCGCGGGCGGAAAGATAGGAGGAAGAGAAAGATATATAGATAGATATATTTGGTTTCGATATTGACCCTCCAGGGGTGGGAGTCCGAATAGGACGGAATGATTCAGGTTGTAAATTTTAACTGTTGTTTTGTGCTTGAAACTCTACAACAGCCAAATCTACATGTCAGTGTTATGCCTTCACACGCAGATTTTTCTGACTGAGTTCCAATCACACAAATGAACAACTTGTTATGAGTTGGATTCGAATCTTGACCCTCCGAGTGAGAAGCGATGGCTAGTACCACTACACCACGGCCACCCCAACGTGGTGGACGACACCAAGGATGCCTCCAATGCCTCCTACGAGCAATGCCCTAGAAATGACATTCACATTGTCCTCGATGATTTTAATGCAAAGCTAGGAAGAGAGGGTATCTTTGGTGGAACAATCGGAAAATATAGCCTGCACAACACCATCTCCGATAGCGGATTCAGGCTAATCGACTATGCGGCGGGCGAAACATTGTCGTAGCTAGCCCGTTCCCGCATCTCGACATACATAAGGGGATTTGGAGAACTCCTGATCAATCAACAGTCAACCAGATTGATCACATTGCAAACGACGCAAGACACTCCTCCAGTAAAAAGGATGTCCGTACGTTTCGAGGAGCCAACACCGACTTGGACCATTATCTTTTTGTAGCCAAGGTACGGTTGCGGATATCCCAAACTACTCCAAGACAATGTGAGGAAATTCGACGTCAGACGGCTACAATCGCCAAGTCCAAGTCCTTTTCCGATCGAGTGTCTCTTAATCTCTTAAGAGGTTCAATGCCGCCAGCATCAAGCATCGAAGACCATTGGAAACACTGCCAAAACGCAATCAGAGATGCCGCTTCTGATGTACTGGGTTTCACTCGTCCACCACTAGGAAACCCCTGGTTCGATGATGAATGCCGGCATGCACATGGAGCTAAGCAAGATGCATATAAGGCGGCGCTGCTTAGAAAGACCAGAGCTGCTCATGAGCTCTATGAGCGGAAGAGAAGAGACGAACACCGTCTTCTCAGGAGGAAGAAGAAAAAAGCATGCGAGCATGGAGATGCTACTCCAGGAATAAGGTTCGGCAGTTTTACCAAAAGGTAATAATAACATGCCACGGAAACAAACCCATCGTGGTAGAATCGCAGTCGATTCTGAGGACTTAGAAAGACCATTTCTGCAGGCTGTATAACGGCGATGACGAACCAAATACCGCTCAACCTTTCAACCTGGACTATGATAACCGACAATTTCGTCCACCCGACCTGGATGAAGTGAAGATAGCTATATCTAAGCTTAAGACCAACAAAGCTGCTGGAGCGGATGGCCTGACTGCCGAGCTCTTCAAAGCGGCAGGCGATGACTTGGTAAAGAACATACACCAACTCATCTCTAAAATATGGTCGGACGAAAGTATGCCCGATATGTGGAACCTCAGTATTGGTTTTCCGATTCTCATGAAAGGAGGCCCTCTGAACTGCACCAACAACAGAGGCATCAGTCTCCTTAACATCGCATATAAGATCTTATCTGTCATATTGTGGAAACGCCTGAAACCGTTCGTCAACAATCTGATAGGTCCATATCAGTGTGGCTTCACCACCATCGACCAAATATTCACACTACGGCAGATCTTTGAGAAGACCCATGAGCTTCAGATCGATACACACCACCTATTATAGAGACGAGCTATACAGAGCAATCTCTAGTTTCGGCTTCTTCTTCTTATCCTTTTAATAACCCTTTCCTCGTTATACGAACTTATGCGTAGCGAGTTTCCCATTTTTACTGCATCGCTGCAGCTCCGCTTATGGGGTTGCCTAATATCGCAGACCGCAGAACGCGTCTGCGTTGTAGCGCATTTGCCATCTGAGAAATCGAGGAATCCTTTTTCCGACCTCATTTTCTTACAGTTGGAGTGACCGTAGTTGCTAGTGTCTTTTTAACCGGATTTTCCGCAGATCTTCTTTGAACGTGGCAATACCAGCTTATTCTATTCGTCTCATGCTGTTCGGTTACCGAATTCTTTATATGTAGACTTCCTCTTGTACGCGTAGATCTAATGTAATCGCGTTTAGTGACTCCACTAGACATCCTTAACATTTTCATTTCCGCTGCCGTCATTTTGTTTTTAAACGCTTCGTACATTGTCCAGCACTGTGAACCGTATATTAGAACTGGTCTAACAACGGTGGTGTAGAGTTTCCCCTTTAATTTAAGTGGAAATTTTTCGGTCCCATCCCTGCCAAACTCGTCCGTCTGTGCAGGATAACGATGGAGAATGCACGCTGCTCCATCAAGGTCGGTAAAGATCTCACCGAGACCTTTGATGTCCAGATCAATTTAGACAAGGCGATGCGATTTTTTCAACATTGTACTTGATAGAATAGTGCAAAACTCACGAGCAAACACAAGAGGCACTATCTTTCAAAAGTCCGTCCAACTACACGCATACGCCGGCGATATTGACATAATCGGGAGAAAGCTGCGTGATGTCAGTGGCGGTTAATGAGGGCAAGACCAAGTAAGTGCTGACAAACAAAAAGGACAAAAAAAACCTGAAAAGTCTTCGAATCCGCTCCCGAGGGACAGTGCAATAGAGGAAGGCCCAGATTCGGGTGGCGCACGCAAGTGAAAGGGGACCTCAGCCAACTTAGCGTGCGAAACTGAAGACAGCTAGCCAAGGATCGAGCTAGCTGGAGAAGCTTGTTGACTGAGATCCAGGTCGACCCCGGACTGTAGCGGCACTTATGGTAAGCAATCTTAGAACTGTAGCACCACCTATGTAGGTGAGTTTTTTTTTTATATGAAGGTTTACCTATATTCTGCGTAACTTAAATTGGCAGTACAGGAAAGATAGGGATGTTTACCTACCTAACCCAGTAGGCCTAATTCTAAATTTTTTCCCTACAGAAAACCGCTTACAATTTTGTGACTGCATTTTAACGTATTTTCCACGCATTAAAAGCAATCCAAAAGATCAAAACAAGATCTCCACGATAACACACATCATCAAGAACTTTTTTCAAAGCTCCCCAACAGAAACCCAAGGAAAAAAAACTGAACGGGTTACCAAGCGGACACTGGTAACTCTGAATGCATATCAATCTAATAGGGGTTGAATAGCAGCAGCCACACCCAATCGGCAATTAGTGCACACTCAGATGTGCGCTAAATAAGACGTGTTGAATCTATGTCAGATGCAATTGGAAATTCAATGGCGGATAAATAATTTTTATGGGGGCTTTCTTTCAATTTAGTATGTTGCAAAAATATGGCACGCTACTGATTTTGAAAAAGCTTCCCCGTAAGACGTGTACTGCCAATATATGTTGGACAGAGTACAGGCGTCGACATTCCTCGTCAGAACTGTAATTCTTGTTGACATGCTGGAATATACTAAAAGTTCTCATTTAACAGTAAACACAAATATGGTAACTTTAACGACGACCACAACTACTACCCATAACCAAATAATGGATCAACAAACCAGTCAAAGACACACGTTCCAAACAGGAAGAATATTATGAAGAAGAGGTATGTGCAAACTAATGAACCTTGTTATATCCACACGCTCCTATTTGCTAGTAAATATTTATATAACTCTCAATGCTATTCCATTTCACTTTCATCTCTTTTACACCTCATTTCATTGGTCTCTCTCTGCAATATATTCCTCACTCTAAATAAAAAGCAAAAAAAAAAACCGAATCTATTTTAAATAAAAACTGCCAGCTCAAGTTACCATTTTCAGTACCTTCTTTGAACCCAAGTTGTCAATATCAACATTTGGAAGGCTATAAAATATATACCGTATCTGGTCGGACTGCATTAACAGGAAATTTCCTTAAAGGACATCCTAAGTCAGATATGTGTTTGTTACATCCCAAGGGTATAATTTTACTTTCTGCAAAGTATCGGTTCTTAATTTAAACCAAATCTCTAGGATTCAAATTGTACTCCACTTAATGGCATTTCGAATTCTCTTTGAACTGATATTGGAAATCCTCTAGTTAATGCTGTTGTTGAATAGATCCCATCCAAAGATCTCTCCCAGCCACCATAGTAATGAAGGTTAAACAAAACAAAAACAGAACAGAAATGAAAAAACATTTCCACGTCCTTGGGAACAATATCTTCTTTTAAGACGTCCCCTAGCGCATAAAGTGATTGCACTGCTTTGGTTGGACATCATCTTCTAGGACACTGGATTTTAATTAAGTTTTAGTACCTGTTTCAACTGTACGGTGCTGTAGATACTCCCAACCCCCTCATTAAACGTTGTATCGTTAAATTTACATAAATTCGATCTCTTGCCAACATAAAATTTAACAATTTAATATTATAACAGTGTAGAGGGGGAATAAGAAGATGTAACCAAAGCTCAATCAAGTTCGAAGGGTCAAGTGTTGAAATTTCAAATATCCTTACCCATCTGTATCCGTGATCCGTGTATCCATGTTACGTTATTTTCTTTTCTTTTTTTTCACAAAAAGAAGAAATAAACATTAACGACTCGGAATCCTTATACAGGATATTGCAATACGAAATGTTTCTATTTTGCTCTTCTCTTGTTGATGTTTTTTCACAAAAGTTCTGATAAGGTGGTGGTGTGATATGTCAGAGGAGTTGAGTTATATTGGATAGAGATACAGTTTCTAAACCACCCCGCAGTACTGTGGTGATAATGGTTTGCGAAAGATTTGTTATGAAATCACCTCTGAGAAGGATCAGTGGTAACCAAGAGTCGTTCCCTTTGCCATAGTTACATTCGAATTGTGGTCATTCTGTGAGCTGGGCAAGTATGTATAAGTCAGAAATTCCCTTTGAAATCGAATACTTATCCATCGGGTATAAATCGTTTTGGAATTTGCCACGATTCCCTGAAATAAAATATCAGCTTGGATTTTTTTTGTCGTTTCGAATTTTAGAGGGTTATCATGGGAATCACCTAGAGTGTGTGGTAGCACAAGTCTTTCACCTTAAACTACATTACATCACCGGAAACCACACTGAAGCGTGATAGGGTAAAGCGCAACATAATGTTGGAACTCTGGGTATCTTACATAATATGTGTATGGGTAACCACATGACGGAAGTACAGGAGTTTTTGTTTTTTTGTTTTTGTTTAGCGAGAAACAATTTTCAAGGAAGGGGGATGTTGTTTGCTCTAAAGTGTGTACACATGTATTCCTTACTCCAACTTAGGGTTATAGCCACTGGAAAACTAGAAAACTTATTGCAGCTCAATCAACTTTCTGAATTTGCAAATTTATAGATTATGTAACAATTAAATTTGATTCCATTCTTTCTTCCTGGATTTGTTTTTATTACATCACTTGATAGAAGCGTTCGAATTTCTGAAGAAATTTATCCAATTTGGACTTAAACGTTATACAGGTATGTGAGTACGAAAATGCCTATTTGACTAAGATGGCTTAACTACTACAGATGTACATATGTATGATTTGTGTCAACGGTGACAAATGTGATGATTGTGATGGTCTCCGCATGATAGGCACCTTGACGCTGGTGCGGAAGCTCAACTGACCACGATCGGCTGAGGAGTGTTTATAATTTAATTGCCAAATCTGATTCCAGTGGTGGTGTTAGCATATAACAAACCGTATTTCTCTCAGGTGCCTTGTCGCGGGGCTGCTATAATTAGCCTTACCCAGGTAGGGCGGAGCTGTCTGGGCTGAACTGACAATTTTAAAAAATAAGCAATCCTCGTCCAGGAAGAGTTAGAGATGAATGAAGGCAAAATATCGATTTCACCCACCATCCTCATGGTAAGGTCATTGGAAGAAGCTGAGCTTCTGGCTAGCGACAGCGAGGAGTTCGAGAGAACACTACCTAATGTGAGCGAACAGTTTCTAAAAGAACAGTATGGTTATACGAGAAAGCCAATTGGAGCGGACTTAACACCTTCTTAAGGAATTTTAACTGCTCGTTATGTTTTCTCGATGTCATTCCAGCTGTCGGCTTTTTGCACAAGGCCAATCTGCTTGCTGCACAATTTCGGCCAAGTCGACGCTTCCACTTTGTGCTTTGTCTCCGCCTACACTTGAGTGCGTCGAATCTTCAATGGGACAAATCCACTTTCGCATGCAGGTAGTAGCAAGAGTACTTAAAGATCTTAACGCTCACAAATCCGCTGGGCCAGATGGTATATCCCCCCCCTCCCCCTTCTTCTGAAAAGGTGTTCTACACCGCTGGCAAAACCACTGCGTAAGCTTTTCCATCAATACTACTCCTTAGGACTCTTTCCGAGCGGATGGAAGTCAGCATTTGTACAGCCCGTCCCTAAAAACGGCGAATCTTCTTCTCTCTCCTCTTACAGATCCATTTCACTTACGTCCCTTCTTCCCAAGGTCATGGAAACGCTTATAAATCGTCAGCTAACGAAACATCTCAAAACACGAAAACTTCTTAATGATTAGCAGCACGGTTTTCGTAGCAATAGGTCCACTGGTGATTTGATGGCATGTCACACCGAAAAGTGGAACCAAAGTATATATCAATCTGGTGAAAGCGAGATAGTTGCACTTGATATTTCTAAAGCACAAACTAAGACATAGTTTGGCACCAGGCTCTGTTGTCGAAAATGGGTGCATTTGGGATCGATGACTCTCTTCTTCAATGCAAAAGAAATAACCTTTCGGAATGTTCAATTCAAGTTGTCTTGGATGGTTTCAAGTCTGATATTCAAAAATGCAGTGAAATGTCTAGGTTTCCTCAAGCGATGTAAGACATATTTTACTCCCCTGATTTGGCTTTAATATATAAGAATTTCATCCGCCCAAAATTGGAGTACAATGCTCACATCTGGTCAGGTGCTACCAAAATTTCTATGCGCCTACTAAAAAGGATTCAAAACCGTGCGATAAAACTTACAAGTAATGCTAATACCACACAGTCGATTGACACCCTTGATCACCGACGTAATATCTCCTGTCTCACCCTGTTCTATCGCTATTTTCACCACCAGTGCTCCTCAGAAATTGCCAGTAGCATTCCGCCCCTTCAAACCTCCAACCGTAACACCCGTCTCGCTATGAAAGCTTCTCAGTACACCCTCGAGCCCACTTTCGGACGCACCCTGTAATACCGATCAACTCTCTCTTATTTCCTTTATATCCTAGCCATTACAACATTCAAACATTTAAAACCAACGTACATCGGTACCTCTCTGTTCTCTCTCCCTAAATTTCCTTCGCCTGCGCTATGTGCAAACATTTTAATGGTGCATAATCCTTTGTTTTTGTATTATGCAAGCGGGCACTCACAACGGTGGTACACAGGGTAAAACGTCGATATGGGTAGCCAAAGCAGCTGGGACATCCGCTGCCGAAGCTACATCCAAAAATCGGAAGAATCAGGGCTATGCGACTTTTTCCGTAAAAGTGAGAACAGTTGGCTCAGCTGCTGTGCCTGCCGCCTTCATCACCGCTGCTAAGTCCATCCCAAGCAAACAACCGTTCACTTAACAGGTAGCAGACAAGGGAAATGTCGCTGCAAAGGCGGGAATGGAAGCCGATCAGTCGCTCTCTACCTCCTATCCGACGAAGTTACAACATGGATTTTCCTTCTGGATGGAAGGGAAATTTTAGCAGCAAGTGAGGCAGATCCGACAACATCGCGGAGCCGAACTATTTGTAAAAGGTGAAGGGTATTATTTATACTCGTTTTTCAATAAATGTTTCTTTTTGTGTTTCATAAATTTGAATCGAATCACCGAATCGAAAAACCAGAAATCTATTTGTTTTAGCATTCATCCACCAATTGAATTCTACCCTTCGTATTATAAGGAATTCAGTTTGATAAATTATTTTGTATTCAAAATTGAAAAAAAAAATATACCTCCGTATAAAGAAGGTTTAATGGTTTTGATTCCAACTTCGCATACGACCGACAATTTCCAGTAACTACATACATGCATCACACGTGTCACTAAGTAGCTTATGAATTTGTTCCAAGTTGATAGACTACCTATTTCCCTTGCTACATTACTTATAACAACCTCGTTTTGAAGATATATCTTTACATGGACTGTGTGCGTGTATGTTTCATTTAAAGCTCTAGTTCTATACCACATTCGCGCTAAACTTCAATTTAGAGGAACTGATGTGTAAAATTACAAAAAAACATGAAAAACGAAAGGAAAAAATGTATACAATAAATTCATAACGCTGTGTATGATTTCCTAAGCCAAAATCCGTCGGAATGTCGAAGTAATGAAAGGCGAAAGCCAAACACATCATCAGAAACGAAAGAAAAAAACATAATCCAGGATAACGCTCACGTCAGGACCATTTATTTGGCTGCCAATACAACATATGAGCCCGAATGGCAGCCGGGTTATGTTGGTTAAGGCCAATTACACTTCCCAAATTAGCAACGCGTGGATGCTTTTGTAAAAAATAAGCGTACAATTTGAATTTACATACGAACATACTGCTTGTACATCTATGAATAAATATTAAAACATGGAAACTCACATGCCTTCAGAATAAACCGAATCAAATTGATGTATTGAAACTTATTAAGGGTTTATCAATGGATATATAACCATTTTGTATTTTAATACAAACGCATCCTTAATCTGTCAATGTCAAAATACCAGTTAAGGTTTACATTTTTATCATGGTAAAGTTCACGAACGAGCAACATTTGGAAATTATTTTAAATTACTACCGAAATTCTGAGATGGTGGTCACAACTTACTCCAATTTTCAGTCGTAATACTCGTCCCACCTGACAAACTATACATATTCAATATTGAATGTTCCTGTGCCAGTGAGACAAAGCATTGGTCGAGGTATCGAACATATCGTGGCCATAAGGTCTTCAGTTCAAAATGATCCAAATTAGTCGATTTCACACCGTTCACAGGAATAGGGAATCTTTCAGTTCAGATTGTGGGAATCCCTTCTCCCACGCCCTTACAACATCAATTTAAATCAACAACTTGAGTCTCTTGATCATTTGAATTGCTGAAACTTCTGCTATTGGGCTTTGAAAAAGTTTGATTTCAATCCCGAATTTCATCGAAAAATAATCTTCAGTAATGAAGCTCATTTTTGGCTTAATGCCTTTGTCAAGAAGCAAAATATGCGTTATTGAGCAGCAAAAAAGCCACACGTTATTCGAGAAACCCCATTGTATTCATGGCCATGTTTTGTTGACTTCATACCACTGTGGAGTATTTGTATGACAAAACCGCTCAAAATTATTGTATGAATTTTTTTGTAAATTAATCAACTGAAACACAATATACTATGGGAATTCATTGTTTATTCTTAAATATTGTAAGATTGTTTACTTAGGTAACACAAAATACTTTTATTTTCTAGGGGTTAAAATTATATATTTACATTTACTTAAAATAACTTATAAAATATGAGTGTAAGAATTTGTTTGTTGCAAGAATTGCCACGATGAGAAGCCGGAAAACAACTGCCCTCATCCTGCGAGTGCGTCTTTTTTATATCCTGTCTCTCATATTCCTCGGTGACAGTGTTGCTGATTGTCCACAATTCGGCCATCCTGCTAGGCATTCGCCTCGAATGCCTCCAAAAGGTTGTCGTCATCAAGACTGGTCGGCCATGGCTTCATCAATTTAGTATAAGTATTATTCGGCTTAACTTTCGTAACTTCATACGGCCCTAAGTACATTTGCCTTAGTTTCAATCCACCTCCAAGCTGAGTCCTTTTGATAGTTGGCTTTCGTCGAAGATTATAACTTTTCCTGTTCTCGTTGTGAGCTTTTATTATTTGTTTTTTAGCACTTTTTCTTAGCTCGTCCCTTTTATCGTTATAACTCGCAATTATTTCCTCCTCTATCAGCTCCTTTTTGTGAAGGTCTTCTTTGGTGCGCATTCTTATTCCGACAAGTACCTCAAATGGTGTCAAACTGGTTCTTTGGTTAAAGGTTGAGTTCATGGTTTTCTGAACGGGTTCGACAAACTTGTACGACTTAGTTGGATCTTCGATACTCAGCTTAGACAACATGGATATGATGATGCTATTGAGGCGTTCGACCTGCCCATTTGCGCGTGGTAAACCGGTAGTGATTTTGATGTGTTTGATGTTCTCCAGTTTACAGTATTCTCGAAAATCATCCGAAGTAAAAGCGAATCCTCGATGTGAGATGATTTGAACCAGATTGCCAAATGTCATGCCTTGCGTCCGTAATTTGGCTATTATTTCTTTGGCTGATGTAAACTTCGTGGGATACAACCAACAGAACTTCGTGAAGGAGTCGATAACGACAAAGATATGGCGATACATTTTGCTTGTTGATTCCATTATATTATATCGTCTTTTAATCACTCTTCTACTTGATCGTCGACCACATGTCTTTCTTTGATTGGTAGCCTTCGTGGATTACATGTAATGAAAGTTTCATCTTTCAATATTAAATACATTACGACATTTGTTGTTTTGATCTTATTTGGGCGATAGTTTTGGATCAATTTAGACACATGTTGCTTGGCGTAAGTACTAGCAGTTTCTCCAATGTCAATTTCTTAGAGTTCTGATAAGGCATCTACTCGTATCTTCATTTTCGCGTGAATCTCATCATTGACATCTTTTTTCAACTTCTGAAAATATAGACCTTCTGGAGTAATTCTTATTTCGGCTAGTCGACAAAACTCTTTTCCAATAACTATTTCAACATCTAAACACTCGGGTGGTATGACATGCAATATTAAATTAAATTTTTCGGAATCAATTTCGACTTCTTGTTCAAAATGGCCTTAAGGTTTTATTTTATTCTCATTTTTATTCCGCCCAGACCCGACAAGATAAAAATTGGATTGTGAAAGCTTCGGCATATTCAAATATTTATAGATTTTTTCGGTTATTATATTGAATTTGCTGCCTGTGTCAAATAAAGCTAACCACTTCCTTTCTCCAATTTTTACTTCCTTGTTCATTATGTCATCGTTAGAATGTAGAATCCGCATGTTGCTTTTGGTATTGTCAACTTTTTTTGATATGCAATCTCTCGCAATGTGGCCAAACTTATTGCATTCGAAGCATTTGACACCCTTTTCTTTATTTCTGCAGTTTATGGATTTATGCCCTTTTACGCCACAATTAAAACACTGTATTTCGAATATCTTTTCACTTTTAGCAAAATCTTTTTCAGGCTTTCTTATTTCATTTTTTGGTTTAGCTTTACTTGGATTGTTTCGTAACATCTTAGTTTGTCTTTAAAATCTCTAATATTTTTAGAACCGTACAAAATAACTTTATTTATATTATGAATATGTTATTCCGTCAATAACGTACTGTATAAGAGCATCTTCTTCGACATTTCCCTGAGAGGCTATATCTTTCATATGCAGGAAATACTCTTGGACATTTTCATCTTTTTGCTTTTTTCTTTCGCGAAGCAATTTATGCAGTTGCGCGCTATTTGCTGTTTTTCTAAATTCTTCGAATAGAGCACATTTCAATTTTTCGTATGATGCCCGCCGAAAGGTTGATGGCGATTTGAAAAATTGATGGTGACCCAGTCAGGAATCGAACCCAGACTGTCTGCGTGATAGTCCAATGAGCTAACTGTCGCGCCATCGCCAGGTTGTTTACTTAGGTAACACAAAACACTTTTATTTTCTAGGGGTTAAAATTATATATTTACATTTACTTAAAATAACTTATAAAATATGAGTGTAAGAATTTGTTTGTTGCAAGAATTGCCACGATGAGAAGCCGGAAAACAACTGCCCTCATCCTGCGAGTGCGTCTTTTTTATATCCTGTCTCTCATATTCCTCCGTGACAGTGTTGCTGATTGCCCACAATATTATAGAGATTTTTAAAGAAAATGTGTTTAATAAGAAGCGGAAGGTGAAATGTCGTCTTCATCTTCTTCTTCATCGACATCGTCCATACTTCAGTTGTTATCGTTTTCTAGAGACATACAGTCCATTTGATAAGATCGTATACGGCAAAACTCGTTTATGAAAACCGGTTCGGAAGTGGCATTTGCATTAATAGATAAAAAAATACTTCTACTAAGATGTTTTGAATAAAAAAAATTAAAGAGTGTTCAATTTTTGTCAGAGACGGAAGTATTTTAAAATGAGTATCGCCTTTGCATCACGTTATGAAGCAGTATTCTTGTGCACGCATCAAAAAGGACCGAAAATGTCATACGGAGCAGCTGCTTAATATATGAAAAAGTCAAAAGCATTTGCTAGTAAGTGGGTGCACCGTTATTCCCAAGTTTAAAATGTGGATGATTTGCCGGATCGTGGGTCTACGCCAAAAACAACAAAAAACAATCCTCTTCTATCGTTACGTGGAGGACAAGCGATTTCACGTAAAAGGGGTCTAAATGTTTGTTGTGATACGATACGAAGACGTTTACTAGCCAATAATGTAAAATTTCGAAGCACAATAAAGAAACCACTACTGTCAAGAAAACACGTAAAAAAACGACTCAGTTGGGCCAAGGAGAATTTGGACAGAGATTGGAACAACGTTATTTTTTGGATGAAGCTTCTTTTTAGGCATGGTCTCCTATCACTCATACCTGGTGTACACAATCCAATAAATTGATCCAGCGGACCGTCAAACACCCGGCAAAGGTGCACGTTTGGGGATGCTTCTCAAAACAAGGATTTGGCAATTTGTTCATGTTTACAAATAACTTAAACGCACCCGACATGGTCAAAATTTATAAGAAGGCTTTATTACCATCTGCCCAAAAGGTGGTTTAAAAGAAGGAATGAGAATTGGTTACTGTAAGAAGATAATGACCCGAAACATCGCAGTCGTTTGTGCAGTGCGTGGAAACAAGAAAATGACGTCGATGTTTTAGATTGGCCATCACAGTCGCCGGATGCAAATCCCATTGAAAATGTTTGGGCATTCATGAAGCTAAAGCTCCAAGGAAAGAAGATCTCGACAGTCAAACAATTATCACGAAAAATACGAGTTTTATGGAGATCTTTGTCTCAAGATTATGCTATAAGATTAGTAGAAAGCATGCCTTGAAGACTCCAAGCAATTATTGATAATGGAGGAGAGTGGGCAACATATTAATTGAAAAGCATTCAAGTAAATAAACAAAATAAACCAGTACAATTGATTTTTTTTTATTATTATAGGTTCTTCTTTAATTTTTGTCGTGTACGATCTTAACAAACGGACTGTAGGCGGTTCGCTTGCTATCAAACGATTTCGAACTCCTGGAAAATTGCTTGGTTCTCTTGCGTTGCCGTGCTCTATGACTTTTAAGGCATGGGTCTGAGCTCAGCAGCAATCTGTGTATGACGTCTCTGTTACCAGCAACCCGTGAACATTTTCGACTAAGTTTATATTACTTGAAGTGCTTGTTTCGAGCCTCAGCTGCCTTCTTCGATAGCTGACCAACAGGCATGGTTTATTACTTCTGTGCCATATATCAACAGATGGCAAATGCGCAACAACGTCTGGGGTTAACCACTGAAGCGATCCAGGACCGAGCATTATGTAGACGCGTTCTGCGGTCTGCGACATTAGCCAACCCCATAAGCGGAGCAGCAGCGATGCAGTAAAAATGGGAAACTCGTTACGCATAAGTTCGTATAACGAGGAAAGGGTTAATAAAAGGATAAGAAGAAGAAGAAGAAGAAGAAGATATCAACAGATTGTGTATAGTGGGTGACTTTACTCCAGTAATACGAGAAGATTATTCTGGGTCATCGAAAAACCTTCTGGACGTGTTGCTGTCATTAGTATTACCGAATCCCGCTTTGGGTTTATCTACTAGGAGTGCCATTTGTTCTTTAAAGGTGCTTTGAATTTTCTCCTTTGTACAGTTGCTACATTATATGAGTGATCAACGATATCTGCAGCCTTTTCGACATTTAGGTACACTTAACCCTACAACCTATACGGGGTGCGTGGGAACCCCACTACAGAAAAATAACCCCTTTATTTTTTCTAAGAAAAGCCGTTTCTTTTAGTGAGTGGCGTGTCTTCTATTTTTTCCATTGTGACTTCATGTATCAAAGTTGTTCAGTACATTTTCACTGTACGAACTGAAAATAACGAGGCTGCGGGGTTCGCTGACACCCAATATATATTAATGCAAGTATTTTTTTTTAGGTGAAGTGTATTAAAAGTAATAAGTTTTAGAGGATATTACCCTACGGGAACCTTTACCAAGGTCGCAAAGCAAGGGAGATGCTTTTTGTGCCCAAGGGCGACAGAAAGTCTAAAACGACCTGCAGTACTTGCCAATGGCATGTTTGCCCACAACATCGAACGGAAGTATGCAACGGTTGCGAGTATATAGCCAAAATGCAACTGTAAAAATATACTGGTAATATTTTGAAAATCAAAGTTTTTTTACATTTATATGTTACATTTTGTTTGTTATGTTTACTTTCAGAACCACAAATAATTTGCCGAGTATTGACTTCTGAGACTTTTTTTTTTTTTTAATTCCTATGAAGCTCCTGAAGGTCATACTACTTTCTTCTTTTTTATGTTATACGTTTTCTTAACTATGAATTTTAATTTAATGCCTTATTTTTGCTCAATTTTATTAAAAATACATTATTTATAAATAAAATCAATTAATTTTATTGGAATGTGTTTTTAGTTATTTACATTCTCATGTCAAACTTAATGGGGTGTACAGGAACCCCGTATACAATAAAGTAACAAAAGAGAAGGTATCGTTTGTAGGGTTAATACAAGAAGGCAAGCTCAAGGGACGCTAGAAGTTCAGGAAACTTACAACTTGTATGGTGATCAGGAACTACGATCCACTGTCCCTAAATTTATAAATTCACTTCTACAGTATGAATTTCTCAATTGGATGAATTGGGACCAGAGAGAATGTGGTTCTAACAGGATGGAGCAACGGCGCATACTGCACGAGACAAAACCAAAATTCTGACGGCTGCATTTTTGAGTCGCCTAATCTCCCATATTGGCGATTTGCACTGGCTGCCATGATCACCTGATTTAACCTTTCCAGACTTCTTGAAGCCCTCAAAGAGAATATTCGTCAAGAAAGCGAGGACCCATTGCCGAAAACCCTGGCAAGAGTGATGAAAAATGCCATAAATCAGGCTCGAATGGTCATTGATTCTGGCGGCGGCCACTTTGACGATACAATTTTCTCGACAAAACCAGAACCAAGTTTTTATTCATAAAACAAATTACAGCCATCGGGTGACAACTTTTGTTCACTTGATGATAACTACGGCATCTTCCATCGCAATTAAATGCCAAAGCCGGTCGAGTCTCACAAAATTAATTCTAAGACATATGTCGATGTTTTAATAAATACCCGTGTAAGAAATGAAAATGCAAATTTTTCTTGTTTTCTTTCAACGAAATCTCTTTCAAAATAAACATTTCAAAACGTTTCTTTATCGAACTTTTTAAAATAGGATTCTGTACCGCAGGTGGCCACCTCGCTCGAGCTGAATTTTCTTCTTGCTACCCACGGTTCATGCTGATGTTCAAGCAATTCCTGCAGTAATTCAT
Source organism: Volucella inflata (assembly GCA_928272305.1). Lineage (NCBI taxonomy): Eukaryota > Metazoa > Arthropoda > Insecta > Diptera > Syrphidae > Volucella > Volucella inflata. The sequence goes on along the minus strand of OV743720.1, from coordinate 52,671,893 downwards.
GCCATTCATGGCATTGAAAACTCAAATAAGTGAGCTTGTGCATCATCGAGATGGGGGAAGAGTTTCTTTTTGTCTGCGTTTCTGTCAATTTCTTATTAAATCAGTTAAATTGTTCCCTTTAGTACTAACCTGTGATCATGCTTCCTTTATTCAGAAAGTCGATGATGGTTATTCCATTCCAAACATATAAAATAGTAGCCATGACACTTTCAGATTCGCCTCGTTCATCGCTTGGTCTCTGGCATGCAATAATGCATTCAAGATTTATCCCAGGAGACAGCCCTGTTCGAAAACTCCGGATTTCGCTTAAAAAACTCAAAACACTGTTGACATCTGTATATACTTTTTGTTGGCATACATACACCCATCGGGCCGACAACTTTCTCTGACTAACTTACATGTGAAATGATGGTATCCGTTTCATACGATACTTCGAGTCAACTTAATAGCGAAGTTGTCCACTCTGTTTAGATTCGCCCTGTTGTATAGGACTTCACTGGAATAGAATTTTATGTACTCCGATTCTGGCGTTCTGTAAAGGCGAAGGCAGCCGTAAACATTGTTTATAAAAAAATTTTGGAATCAAATGCAGTACTTCACATTCTTCAATTTGTTTTCCAAATTACACCCGTGTAATGCGGGAGTGGGTGGCTACTAAAAAAATAAATACACTAATTTCAAGCCCATAATAATTATCATCAAAAAAATCCAAAACGGAATAAACATCAGAGTGTGAATATAAGGCTCAGTGCCTTTTGAAAATTCTGTTTGATATACAAAAACCGTTTGCAGAAGCTCGTTCAGCTGAAATAAAAATAAATGGTGTCTTTAGTTAATTAAACAAAAACAGCCGTTTAAATTTATAAAATCCACTTACATCCCTGTCCAGATCTGCATACTCGTATAGGCAATGATTAATTTCGCTTCCAAGCAATAAGAGTCGAGTTTGTCGCGACTGTTCCTCTAATTTCTTTCTATAAAATACCACAAGTCCTAGGTCTACCCAACCGGTCGCAATGACATTGTAGTGGAAATTTATCAGCAAAACATTTTTTTTTCCAATCGTAAAAATCAAAAGTGTTGCATAGAATAGGCCGATAAAAAAATTCGAATCCCTTTCAAATAATTTAGTAAATATTCTAAGACACTTGTAAGTCCTATGAAAATTTCGTAAAATTTTCCGAATTTTTTTAAGAGTAAGCTCCAATTCTTGAACACGGTTTTTCCACAAAATGCAATCGAGTTCGTGTACTTTCATCCTATGAAGTTGGTTTTCGAGTGATTTGTTGAGGGCGATATTAAGTTCATTTATGTAAAACAATACCAGCCACATACAAGTCATTCTTAAGATCACTGGAAGCATTACCGTATTGGCTATAAATTTTTGGACTGTTTCTGAAATGACGAAGTTGTTATCCATGTTCAATACTAAGCAATGGATTAAAGTTGAAACATGTATTGAAAAGATCTTCAAAAATATTGAAATTGGCAAGCAAAAACTGAAGGAAATGCACTTAGGTGTGTAGTTATTTACCCCCCTTATACATCGTCTTAAAAGGTGCAGAAACTTTATTACTTGTTCGGTTTTTCTTTTGGATTCAAATATGATACAAACTGGACAGACAACAAACACCACAAGCTTGTAAATTTTTGTACAATTATCCCATGGAGCTGTTAAATTTGTAGTTAAGATAGTAATAATTGAAAAGCAAAAAAAATGGTTGCAAATAAAATCACTCTGCGTGTGGGCTGGAATTTAAAATTATCAGTTTCAGGATAATAAGAGAAATGTATAAACCCAAACAAACGTCTTAATAAATATTTGAATTTGATAAGAATAAGGTTCTTGTCCCCAATTGTCATTATTCTGCGAAACTGTAAAACACTGAATGGAATGTTCTTATGCTAACTAATGGAGTGAACAATAAAAACATGGTATTATCCGTATTATTATCAGATATTATTGTAATCAGTTGAGTGGTTTCCGTACATCATTACACCTTCGATTCCTTCCGATTTTTACTGTCATTTATCGATTGTATTTCATTTTACGAGTACTCTTGTTGAGTTTAAGCGAACACCGTTCGACCCTTTTTGCCGCCCTAAATGTCATCCGATAAATCGAAACTATTTTGATGATTCCGATAATTATCATGTGAACCACCGCTAAAAGGGGAAAATAAACACATCCGGCACAAACGGATCATGTACTGAGGAGCTTTGGCTAAGCATTACTACTTTGGTATTTCAAACGTTAAGAGCACTCTCGACTTAATAGACGAGAGACGTTAAATGTCAGTTTCCTTCAGGACTTGATGTGGTTAATCGGAAAACTGGAAAACAATAATATTTGAGAGTTATATGAAGACACAGCACAAAAACTATATTCAGTCAGTAGTAGGAATAACACTCAACGAAATAAATAAACTGGTACCAGGTTTTATAAAATTAAACAGCGACGCAATGACAAATGGACATGTGGTGGATCTTATAACAATACTCCTGAACGTTTAAGTATTGTAGTTAGTTAAAAAAAATTATATATAGCTATTGCCTGTGCCGTTTTGCGCCACTTCGTGAATCTTCATCCAATGGCTTAAGTGGCATCATTTCAATGGTTAATGTAATGGTAATGTTTAATTTTTTTTTTTTTCAACGCGAACTGTCTTTAAAAATGAGTCCTTTTTTATAAATCCTCGTATGCTGCCAGCATAAAACAAAGAAGATAAGAAACGAAGTCGCTAACAAGAAATCATATCATGTAATAATGTCCACTCTATTAACACCGCTGCACTATATTGATCAAAATGTTCCCGGAATAATCATCGTGTGGCGCTGCCATTGTTCCGATTTGAGTTCCTAGCGTCATAGCTTGACATTCGCAAAATTTACGTAGCCAAGAGTACATCATGTCCTACTCATGACATGTTTTTCATTGTGTACTTGGAACTTAGTCAGAAAAATCTGCGTGTGAAGGCATAACACTGACATGTAGATTTGGCTGTTGTAGAGTTTCAAGCACAAAAACAACAGTTAAAATTCACAACCTGACATTCCGAGTGAAGAGAAACTCTCCGTCCTATTCGGACTCCCACCCCTGGAAGGCCAATATCGAAACCAAACACACCTGAGTTTCAAACCACTACATCACAACAACTTTCCTTTCTCCTCCTTCTATCTTTCCGCCCGCGCCCTGGCGACACTAAAAGGGTATCATAAAAAAAAACCCTTGAGGCGCGCGTAAATTATAAAAAAAAAAAAAAAAACCTATCTTGTTTGCGATTTTTTTACAATTTTAGGAAAAAAAAATACAAAAGCCGATAATGCAGCTACTGACTAAAAACATATTACAGACTATCCCTAGGAAACACAAGACAATTACCAAAAGACTCCATAAATTGCAGGAATTAAGGAACTTCCCCACCGTCTCCTAGGTAAAGTGTTGAGTGCCTTCAAACCGATCTGTTCTAGGCAATTCAAATCTAGTAGAATTCAAATCCTTTGCTCCCGCAACCTTTCAAAATCGATGTTATCGCAACCGATTGCACAAAAGAATTCTCATCAATCGATCCTTTTCAAATTGATTGCTCTTAACTTTGAATATCTTTTATTATAAATCGATCTTGAGAAAGTTGTTCCATCAATCGATGGTATTCAACGTCGATTCGTCCGATTTTCTTTCCGTGGTCAGCCCTGGAATGACCCTTTAATTTTACCTCTCTATCAGGGCCGGTCCAAACTTATCAATTTTAATCCTTAATACTCGTAACTCCATTTCTTTTAAAACCAACCCATATAATTTACAATACATTGTCCTCGTCTCTTCTAAATATCTGTCGGTGCACCGCACCTCTTCCTTATGGCCCAAGAAATCAACTAGAATCTCTCTGTTTTTGATTTCAATCTGAGCACTACTAGGCTTAAACTAGAACTGCTTAATTTTTGAAAGATGACTATCCAGTTGAATAGTTTGCTGGATCTTTACCTTTTACCCTGATCTGTATTTTCTTAATTGGCGGCATGAACCTGGTCATCAGTCGAAAATCATTTCAATAATTTCGAACCTCAACTTGTTCAAGTTGCGTACTCGAAATCGGTTGAGTCTCCCTATTGCATGTGCCACCTTAAAGCGGTCTTCCTCTACTACGGTGTCTATCCGCTCTACATCTCCTAGCTCTGCGGTGACTGATACTCAATTTGTTGACTAGCTCGATGTCGATCTCGTAGGACTACTCAATTGCCTTCTAAGCCCAAAGAAACAGCGATTGACAGGATTTATTCTTCGGTGTTTTTGAACTGGGTTATTGTTGGCAGAATTGATAGCACAGCCAAGGTAGACAAGGTCCAATTATTCGACGCTATTGACAGCATACACTGCCCTCATTATTTCGCTAAACTCGTTTTGACAGCTTCCATTTCAATACTATCGAACGCAGCGGGGACCGTTCGCAGAGCTCTGGCAATTATGTCAATATCATGGGAGGACGCTTACAGTTCCACAAATCTTTGAAAGAATGTACCTCATTATGGGCTAGTGATTAAGGCACTCTTTTTTCAAGTACGATGGTTAAGAAGTGACATATAAAATGCCCCAGTTTCAAAAATGCACAAAAATCTCAAGTGTCAATTGCCTAGTTATCGAAGACTGTTTGTCATCCGATATCTAAGAAGTTATCTTACTGAAGTTCGGAGTAGGCATGCTACAAGCTTTACCAAATCCTTCACTGCGTACCCAAAACATTATCTTTCAGCCTCTTAGACTCACTAAAGCCCTGATTCATCTCCCTGGAAAAAACCTTTAAGACTATAGTTGTTACAGCTTTTCGTGTTGCTTTTGCTTCTTAGTTCTAAAAAAATCTTTGCCTCCACGGCCAACGTATCTGGTCTGGTTCCATCATTTTGTTAGATATTGGGTTGATCAAAGCTCTCAACAAAATTGAAATCTTAATCCCCTAACACCGAAAGTCAAAGTACTCTTAGCAATCAATTTAAGCACCTACATCTGTAAATGCTTTTAAAAAATTGTCCCAAGGTCCACACATTTTCACAAAAATTTTTCTCTGCAAAAAAAAACTGTATCCTTGTCAACTTTACGACTTTTCTGGAAAGTCGCAAATTTACACTATCTCTTTAATACAGTTACCAAAACCCTACAATACCATAATTTAGCTTCATCCTTTCAAAAAACACTTCCTTTCGCCTCTTTGCAACAAATCACATCAACACGAGCGCCGAACTCCTTCAGGAGCTTGGGCCAAAACCCAAAACAAATATTAAATTCCCTCAAATTGAATACCATAAATTTTAATAGCCAACTAAGGTGTGAAATTCCCACGATCCTTAGCATTTAAAGGGTTAACAACCCAACCCAACCCCAACTCAAACACAACCACAAAAGCTAGAGTCACTATACCGTATAAACCAACCACACCGTCAACAATGTCTGAAGTATTCCTTTGCTCCCACCGACATACTCGTGCACAAAGAAAAAAGTCAATTTGTCAATCGATAATTTTCGGGGATCAGGACTTTTTAATATTTCACATTTTACAAGCGACAAACGAGTGACTTCTGCCAGGAGCATGGCACCCCAATCTCTCTATATTTTTTTTTATTTGTCAGGCTTCCAACTTGCTCTAGGGTTGTAGAAAGAAGGGGCTCATGAGACGACAAATCGGTTTGGCCAGGTGTAACATGAAAAGCTCTGTGTAATTCCGCTGGTCGAATCCTACCTTATCCGAAGTTTCGACCGTAAAGAGATGTCATAAAAAGGACGAAAGGATGAAATGCTTTGTTGACAGGTGAATAACGCATAAAATTATCGCTAAAAAAGGTCACCACACACGCCAGTAACAAAAAACTTCTGCAAAAAAAAAAGAAGCCACAACCCCGCCCTTAATAAAAAGGACTTTTTAGGAATTATTGAATTTTTGACTTACCTTGGTATGTTTTTTTGTTGTCATATTAAGGCACCCGGAAATGGGGATAATTCTTGATGTTATACTCGTTTACTTATACATGCTCGTACGTCGGATCCGGATATGGCTAACTCACTAAAAGTCGAAAATCGAAAGCATATAATTTCAAATTAAATTTAATGTCCTTTTTAAAGGATGTCCTTGTTCTTGTTGTAGCTGCTGGAACAAGAAGAACGGCATAATTAGGCGGAACCCTTTTAAATCACCAATAATTTCCCCTTTAATAGAATTTAAACTGGGCTATGAAGTCGAGCTCTAAGGACTCACAGCTACAAAAGGACATGTGAGCATAAATTTCAGGATGAAAATCTGCTTCAGCACATGAATATACTTTTATTTAAACTTACATTCGTTCGAGGGTAATTGTCCTATATCCAACCCCATAACGTACTTAGATTTAAGGATAAATGTTGCAAAATGCCTAAGGATGCAAGGGACTAAATGATCCAAAGATAATTCAGGATTACCTATACAACCGCCATATACGAGTCCAGTAATGTGCGTACATTTGTCGATTACACCCACAGATATGGTCTTTTGTACCCGAATAGGAGCACAATCACAGCCATATTTCTCCGCACAATTTCTTCATTTAGTGTCGCAATTGTTCAAGGACTTTAGCGAAATCCTTCCAATGGTATCTTTTTAGATGAAAACCATGATATCCGTATCTACAGTAGCATTTTAATGCCATATGATAAATTGAACAAGTGCACTGCTCGTATTTCTGGTGCGCACTCCTTGCACATCATCTCACCTAAAGCAGTAAAACAGATGATGTTTCAGAAATTGCTGCAGTGCTGGGCCTTTGCATGCTTGTGAATGTGATCAAGGACAATGTTGATGGCGGTGTCCGTTTTTTCTTCCTTTCCTCTATGCGGTCGCAATCATTGTTTCCCGAGTCATATAGAAATATACGAGTATAATGCTTGAAATTACTGTAAAGGACATCTTTCAGTGATGGATGGGAATTTATCCTTAAGAATACGACTTTTACACTGAACACTTCGAGCGGTTGTTTAAAATTGTGGAAATATTCACTTGGTCCTTCGAATGAATTACAAACAGCGAAATTGAGAGAGAGAGAGGCATTAATATGTCCAAAGTAAAGAATGTGCTTGTACAGAGCATACACTGGGAAATACAAACGGGCTTTAAGGAGAAAATAATGTTTGGTTTGTCATTCCAATTAGATGGGTAAACCTGGTGTGGACAACTTTGACAAGCGGCCTTACTTTGAATGTGTTATGGAAACACTTAATTTCATTTTTGCTATGTAAAGTCGGAAAGTGAAAAGGAGATTAATGGGATAAGTGCGTGACAGAACTCTGTTATTGCTCATCGTTTGATGTTGGTACTCATATTCCATTCAATGTACGGAACGAACCTGGACTCTGGACAGGAACTCTCTGTAGTCGAGTCATTTATTAAATTCTGTTTGTTTTTTTTTCGGGCTTGTGCGTAGGTGGATGAATTACACCGTTTTACGGAAATTTAAAATAAAGATACTTGTAATTCAACACCTTAAGCTTGGTCATCCAAAATATTGAAAAGTGTTCCAATCAGGAACCGATCAGTATGAAGAAGAGTTGTAAGAGATAGACGATGATGTATCATACTTGCCATGTGAAGCTCCAAACTGAGAAACTGGTTAATTGCTTGTTATATGGAAAGAGATTTTTGAATTCCTTCTTTTATGATAATCAGCAAATATTCGTAGTAGTGGAAACAAGCATTCGATAAAAACGAATTTATTCTGCGTGTATTCGTCAATACTGAAGATGCTTTCGACAACATAACTTTTAATAGAATGTATAACTCTTAGTTAATTCGGCCAATTGCTTTAGACAAATCTCGAAAACATACTTAAAATAAACAATTGGGGTCATAGACAGTGTGGTAAATAATATCATGGATACGAACTATATCTCAGCAACCAAGCACGCCCTCTATTTGTCTGAACGTGCATTTTAAAGCTTGAATCATTCTCTTCTAACTGCCAATTTCATGATATTGGTTGACATTTAATAAATATAAAAATTATTTTTCCAGAACACCTTTTCATTTGATGTTAAAATTTTCACATGAAACAAAGAACGGTCATTAAATTCCACGTGAAACTTGATAAAAATTCATCAGAGGCATTTCGGTTATTGCAGCAAGTATACCGTGATGATTGCTTGAGTGAAACAATTGTTTTCGAGTGGCGATAGAGAGACGCTGAAGGATGACAAATACACAAGAAGGCCAATTTCAGTTCATTGGCCTGAGGAGGATTTGGGCAAAATAAAGAGCCAAACATTCCAGAGAGGTCATTGTGGCCTCAGGAAATGATCCAAACTTCAAGAAAACAATTGTTACGGGTCACAAACAAAGTGTTTCTAACTAACTCAGAAACTAAGCGTCAAAGTGCGGCACGAAAGTAAAAAAAATAGCCACAAGCTAATAAAAAACAAAAAGTTCCTTTACAAATGAAAACAACGCCCATCACATTTTTTGGATAGCAAAAGAAATATCCACAAAGAATTCATTCCAACTGGTGAACACTACTGCCGCATATCATCTTGAATGTTTGATGAACATCTATCGTGTTCTACCCGAATATAGCGATCCAAAAGTTGGTTTCTGTTGCACGATAATGCACCGAGTCACACAGCACTCGTTTTTGGTAAATTGTTGGCTTGAAATCAAATGTGTATGTTACATCGTCTTCTTTATTCACCTGATTTGGCACCGTGCGATTTCTCTTTGTTCCCGAAATTGAAATTGAAGTTGAAAGAATGCTTTTTCGCGGATATTATGACCAGTCAAGGAGCTTCGACACGGGCACTGGAGGGAATTCCGCAAAATATAATAGAGCAGGCATTTGAATCATTTTTGAATTGCTATTACAATTGTATTGAATCAGAAGGAAAAATAGAAATCGTGTTTTAATTATATTATCTAGAGCCAGTCCATGATATTATTTGTCACACTGTGTATGTTAAGTATTTCGAGCAAACAATGGACGTTGCATAGAAAATCTCCTGTTGAGTTAAACAAAATAAAAGAACACCTCGGCCATGATGGCATGAAGATCTCTCTTAACTCAGGCAGGGCGATTTTTAATATCTGCTGCAAATACAATTACAAAAAAACCCTAGGGATTGTCACAGGATTAGAAAAATTCTGTCCGCGGAACATTCCAACTTTCCCCTGTAAGAAGGTCAGATGGATGTTGGACAGAATCATCTGCGGAGATCCTGGAACTCCTGGAGGCCTGTGCAAGTGCACAAATAAACTTTTTGGCCGCGCATGCTCAAATATTGGTCTCTAGATCATTCTGGGAGGAATTTATCCCCATTGACGGTGAATCAATGTATTTGAATTCGAAAGGTTCAAAGACTGACAGCGGGGTCGTTGGCGGTATTTTGGCTGATAAGCTTTATCTAAGTCTCTCCTCCCGCCTTCCCAATCACTGAAGCAGAGTGTACAAGACAGAAATTCTGGCAATTAAGGAAGCACTGTCCTGGCTGAAGAAAAACGTTATATATACAATGGATGTCCATATCTTTTCCGATAGTCAGGCAGCTTTTAAATCCCTGGACTCAAGTTCTTTTAACTCAAAAACCGTATTAGACTGCCGATCATCTCTCATGGAGATGGCAGACCAGTTCAACATTCACCTTTGCTAGGTTGGGGGGCCGACCAACTTGAAACAACTATACCCATTACCTGAAAAAAATAACATCGGTATACCTATCGCTACCTTCAAACTAGAACTGAAGGTAGATGCCAGGGAAGACCTTAGCGAGATTATATTGTTTCCTCCTGACGATGGTATGGTAACTGAAGAAGAAAGTGGAGATGAGAACGGAGCTGATTTGCCAGATCTTCCTAGTCGAATGCTTCGTTCTCGAATAGAGCTACAAACTGAACCATCTACTCGTATTTCAGAAGATAGTCATAAGAGGAAGAGCTAGAAGCAGTAAGTGTTTCTGCATCGAAGAAAAGGAGAAAACAGAGAACACTATACAAAAATGGTGCAACAACACTTCTTTCACTGCTTGTGGTAAGGGAGACTGTGATGAAGAAGTGATAAATTATGAGGGGGAGCTGACAGCCGTTGAATGTTTTGAGTTGTTGTACGGTGAAGACGTAATTCAATACATAGCCGATATGAGCAACTTGTACGCTTTGCAGAGAAATCACACTCTCAATGTAACAATTGAAGAAATAAGGGTTTACATTGCAATATTGTTGCTCATAGGTTACTTGATACCGAAGTATATGATAATGCTCTGGAAAGTGAAGAGTGACACCCACAGTGAACTTATAGCTTCTAGTATAAGGTGAAATAGATTTTTCGAAATTCAGCAGTATCTGCATCTGTGTGATAATACAACTTTACCATCCAAAGACAAGTTTGCTAAGGTTCTCCAATATTTCATCGAACTCAACAACATTTTCACATCAAATTTCAAAAAAGCTGGTTCTTCACATATTTCCATAGACGAGACAATAGTACCATACTTCAGCAGGCACAGTACAAAGCAACATATCCACGGAAAACCCATTGGGTTTGGTTACATGCTATGGTCAGCAGCTACTCGCCATGGATATTTGGTAAACTTCGAATTGTATCAAGGTGCGTCCGGCCCAACCCTCAAAATGCAGCCAGAATATGGCCTAGGGACTACATTCCAGATTACCACAAGAATTAGGACCATACAACTTATACTTTGACAACTTTTTCACTGACTTACCACTTCTAATATATTTGGCAGCAGAGAATATTGAAGGAACTGGAACTATCAGCGAAAACCACCTAGAAAACTGCAAACTGCTGAATTCAAAAAATATGAAAAAGCAGCTTAGTCTTCAAAGCTCAAAAGAAATGATTGCAGTCAAGTAGCACGATAACAGCATCGTTACAGTTATATCAAACTGCCATGGATTGAATCCTATCACAAAAGATAATCGGATTAGAGTGATAAATTAAAAACGGTCGAAAATTCAAGTCGATTGCCCAGCTGTTATCAAAATGTATAACAAATATATGAGTGGAGTTGACCGTTTTGACGAAAATGTCGACTCCATGAGGGTAAGACTTCGCTGTAAAAAGTGGTGGTATCCTTTGTTTGCATTCGGTTAAGACACTGCTTCTCAAAATTCTTGGCTTATCAAAAAACAATTAGCAAGTAACTGGACCTACTGCGGTTTTCGCAATAATATAGTTGCCACCTATCTTCAAAAATATGGAAAGCCTCCAGTCGGTGATACTTCTTATGGAGTTCCAGTACAGAATAGGGTCCCAAGAGAATTGAAATCAGCAGGTAGCGCCGATGATCATATGGAAAAAGACTGCTCTCAACGGCGCACAGTGTGACGAATCTCTGATTTAGCTTGATTATTTAGCTTGCGACACTCATACTAAATTTTTCGTTTTTTAGGATGCCCATCAAAATCATGAAAAAGCAAATTTTTGATATTTGGATTTCTAAAGTCAAAATAAAGCGTTTAGATGCTGTTTTTGCTTTTGTTATGGGTTACTTTAGACATATACTATTTTCTAAGGCCGTAACAAAATCAATCAAATTAACCTTGAAAACTTTATGTTTAAGATTTGACGAGAGATGGGCCAAAAGTGCTTGGCATAGAGAGCGCTTCGAAAATTCAAATTCTCTGTGGCTAAATGAAAATCTAACATTACCACAACATATCTAAAATGAAATACCTTCTTCATCTTGAGTAGGAAGACCGAGAAAAAGCTTTGATGAGTACTGTGAGAAAAGCCAGAAGAGAGTTAGAACCATTTTAGATTCTTTTAGCGCTGAACGAATTGCAATGGCTCATGAAAAAAAACTTAGACAAGACGGAAAAAGAAATACTGCTATTGCAGTGAAAAAATTATCTGAAAGTTCTCCGAACCGACGTTTAGTTGTTTTGTTTTTTTTTTTAATATTTTTGCAAGATAAATTTTGTTTTTAAGTTTCTATTGTGAGAAAAACGCTAAAAACACCTGCTCCTGGATTTTTACTAATAACTGCAGATGATGCACTAGCATTAATCACAGACATTCAGTTTTCAACTCAACAGTACGAAATACTGCGCATAAAAATTAACAACAAAGTTCCCAATTTATTACCTTCATAATACAAAATTAAAGAAGCTAAAACGAAATGCTACCCAAATGGTAAAACTGTGAGCGAAACTTCTGCAGAACGTGGATTGCAAAGTTTAGTAAATCACAGCGTTGAGCATTTATGTTTACCTCAAAAAGCTGTTTTAAGTTCCGTTGTTGTTCTAAAAGAACTATCCTTAGTAATGAAATGGGGCTGTGATGGTGCTCAACAGAAATCATACGAACAAAAATTTCCTGCTGGTGATAATTCCGATGAAAGCCTTTTTTGTATCTCAATGGTTCCCATCCGGATGTATTTCTTTAAGGATGAAATTAAGCGAGTACTGTGGCAAAACTCTGCCCCATCATCAATCAACCCGATGTTGTCGACCAATAAAATTAAATTTTGCTAAGGAGACCACAGAACTGATCATGTCAGAGGTAGAATCGATTCAAGATCAAATTAAAACCCTACTTCTTATAGAATTTAACATTGACAGTTTGCATATCATAATTAAACCGGTCTTTTTGTTAACTATGATTGACGGAAAAATTTCATCTTCATCACAAACATGTTACATTTGCGGTGCCAAACCCTTCAAAATGAACAATTTAACTTATCTTTCAACTAGGCATGTGAACCAAGAAGCAATGTCTTTTGGATTAAGCCCCCTTCACTCATGGATACAATTTATGGAATACATCCTTCACATAGCGTATAGATTAGATGTCAAGGTGTAGCAGGTAAGAGACCAAGGCAGGAAAGAAAAAGTCTAAGCCAGAAAAAAACTATTCCAAGAAAAATTTTGAAGAGAAACAGGGTTATTGGTAGATACGCCAACTCAACAGTCTGGCAATACTAATGACGGAAATACGGCTAGAAGATTTTTTTAGAGACTGCCCAAATTACAGGGATAGATAAAGAAATTATCAAAAAGTTTCATATCATCTTAGCAGCTCTTGGGTCTGGGTTCCCAATAAATGCAGATGCTTTTGAGAAGTATGCAAAGGAATCAAAAGATGATGAATGGTATTTTATGCCAGTAAGTGTGCATAACGTCTTGTTTCATGGAAAACAAATATTTTCTACTTGTATACTTCCAATCGCACAACTTTCAGAAGAAGCGCAAGAGGCAAGAAACAAGGAAAATAGAAGGTTTAGGGAACTGTTTACGATAAAAATATCACGTGTGGATACAAATACTGACCTCTTAAGTCGATTGCCTACAACTTCAGATCCATTCTGAGCAAGATGCTTTCCGAGAAGGAAGAAAAGTGTCATGAACATGAAGTCTTGCAACTTTAAGATGTACCAAATAATTAAAATTAATTAAAATAAGCTGGTTTTTATGTATTGTTTTGTCTTGAAATTTGTAGTCATATGTTAAAAAAATTTGTTATATTCTATTCTGTGAACAATCTCAATTAAAAAAAAAACAAAAACATTTATTTGTGAGCGCTATTAATTTAATTCTGCTAAATCACTGTGCGGCGGTGCGGATATTGTCACCAACGTACACGAAAAATGTGCGCTAAGCTTAATATTGGTTTACATTTGAAGTGTTGGTATATGTCCCACTATATATAAATCTCCAATTTTTATTTTCTAATAAATATTCTTTGTTAAAATCAAAAAACAACTTAGAAGTAAGCTGAAGCGAGAAATGGAACAATTAATGCCCAGTGTCACCTGTAGGTGACAGTCCTTTTAAAAAAAAAGTGGGGGTAGAATTTAAAAAAAAATGCCAGCTCTTAATATGCATACACCATTAAATAAAATAGTTAATAATATTTTTCATTTACATAGTCATGGGAATTGAAGAGTTAAGAGTCAACACTGGACACTGTCTTCTAGGTTAAAATGCAAGAAGTCTTGGCATGTTTACAAACAACTTTCGCAGAAGCTGCATGGACAAGAAAGGGGGGCACACAAACCCTCACCTCCTTTGTACATGTCCAGCTCTCTTCAAAAAAAAAAACTCCACTTAGGACTCTTCTAAAGTGGAATCCTATAACACGTCTATGCACCATGTAGCAAGTAGAAATTTAAATTTGAATTACAATAGTGAGTAAGATGACATATTTCTTACATTCTTGGGCTAGATTTTAGAAATTTTGAGAGTCTTGAGCAGAATGCATTAGAAAATAAGGAGCAGAATACTGCTTAATACTATAGTGGGACCAAATATTAACCTATGGAGTGGGTTACCGGATGAGGTCTAAGTCCATCATAATGTCGTTGGGAATCGACATGGGGAATTTGATGACACAAATACCTCCCTACATCCTTATTCGAAAACAAACCGGTCTTCAAATACGATATTTCAAGGTCTCCTGTTAAATTTCCACACATTTTACCACCCCCTTAGTCGCATGTATTCCACCATTAAAGGCTTTTGTGTACAAATTCCTCAATCGAAGCTCTCTTTCATACGAAAAACGTTAAAAGTCGCCAAGTTAGGCAGACTAAAGCCATTTCAATTCAATGGAAATTGTGCCAGACGTCAATAAATAACCAAGCTAATGAAATGATTTTATAATGAATCAATACAAAAGCCTACCGATTGCAGAATTAATCTAATCTGCTTTGATAGAATTTTCCCAGTCGCTGTCTGCCATTGCAATCTTACAAGGTCTCACCCTCTTGTCGAATAACAAAATAACTGAAACATTTTTCCAATAAAATAAGAACAAACACAAGAACAAGAACAAGGACAACATTAAAGCACCAAGCACAGGCAAACGACAGAAATTATCGTCATCCCCCTTCCGAAAATTGGCAAATACTGGTATTTTCCACAAAACAGCCCTACAACCAGCAGCAGAACACGACCAGGACAGACTTTGAGAACGGCAAGGACGATGAAGGCGGCTTTTTCCTCTTCAAAGGTTCTGTGAAGCAACAAATAAAATAAATCACGACTCGGTGTTCTAGGTGGAGCTGGAGAGGGTTGTTGGTTTCCACCCTTTTCACCACTCAATCTAAAGATGAAGGCTGAAGAGGCAAAAGAGGAAAAAAGAAGAAAAAGAAAAACTTCGACAAGAAAAATGTCCACACTTCGATTTAATTGCCGTTAAAATTTTACGACTTCGGAATGGCAAGTGCCTTTGCTGGGAGTCGGTACAGGATAGCAAATGGATATCGAGAAAGCGATTCGCCCATCGTCTTTTGTGCAAAAGCGCCAAGGATACCCTGGATAAAAAGTGTTGTTTTCTTGTTTTTTGGTTTTTTTTTTTTGTAAAAGACCACCACCGACGACTGACGATGACGACGGTTTGTCTGATAAGTGTTGTGTGTTCTTAAAGCTAGTGCTGGTCAGAGGGGCGCCAATTGTTTTATTTTGGCGAATCAGTAGTATGTTACGTCTTACATCCCTTTTTCTAGAGGTAGGAATGGGGTGAATGAAAGTTTGTACTCCTTCTTCGCGGCGTCCTTCATGTGTGGTTGTTGGGAGAAAGTTTGGAATTAGTCTGAATTGTGAGACGACGATGGGAACTGTTTTAATTGGTTCTGCCACATGGTGAGTGGTATTTACCGCTTGGGCGAGATGAATTGGGCCCCATGTTGTGAAAGAGATTAGAGAATTTTCGCTGTCGGTAAAATTTTGTAGCTGTAGCTGGAGCCCATTCGTTTGGAATTATGAGACTTCTGTCGGTTTTAGTTATGTTTCAAAACACATTTCCGTTTGGCGATGTGGTTGGCTTCCCTGGAGTAAGGACCATGTGCGTTTTATGGTGCAAAGCTTAATTTTTACTTATATCTCGTGTCATAAAGTATTCCATGATCTGGATTTCTAGGAACGAATGGGGACAATCAGTAGAAGATGTTCAAAAATGAGAATATTTGTAATCAAGGTGAGCATTTGGTCTAACAAATGGGAATAAAGCCGGAACTTGCAACTTTGAATAAAAATCAATGTTTATGAAACTTGACAGCAAGCTATCATGTTACTTTATTAAAAAATCTCTCTTTGTATACTATTGTACCAATGATTTTCAATTATTCGCATTACCTCATAGAGATCTCGAGAGGCAAATTCACATTCTAGCCTTTATTATGATAGGCTAGAATGACTGAGATGCGGGATTTAGAGACTATGCTGCGAATTGCTTTGCTTGCCCTTCTATGTTTTACTACCCGCCTTCTTCATTTATTTTAAATCATAGTCCGGACAGCTTTCAATGTTCTAGTTACTTAAGCGATTTTCAACCAAACACGGCAGTTGATGTTAGATCTTTTGATGATAGTGAAATATCATTTTATGGTTTAGCATTTTTAAGACATCGATGTAATCAGGGACACGGTTGCTATGTTTTCATTTGGGCCAACAAACTCATTACTTTAATCATCTCTGTTTGCTCGGTTTTGTAAAAATTAATTTAAGAATTTTACCGCAGTACGTTCCCCTCCTTGAAAAACCATATTCAGGGACTTTAACGTCTAAGGCGAGCCTGAGGTGCACTAGTCGGATACGTATTCATACATTTATGCATATCGGCTTCACGTGAATGAATGACGCAATAAAGTTTCGAACTACAGAACGTAATACTGCAAGGTAGAGTCGATAGAATATGTGTTCGAGAAAACAAGCGGCGAAACCTCTTTAACAAGTAACATGCAAAATGGATTACTACGGGGACGCAGTACCGTTTTCTAGGCTTTCGTGCATGGAAAGCAAACGGCAGGTTTAACGGGGTCTAAAGAATAAACTTGGGTTTTGCGTTTGGATCCGATAACATACCCTCCAAAGTGTGAGTAACAATCCGAAATAATTGCGCTAAAATGACTTAGCATTTCATTAGATGAAAGGTTGAGAGGAGATCGAATGCCCAACCAGTGTAGGGGGAGCTTTCTGATCCTGCTATGTAAAGACACTAGAAATTGCAACTACCGATCGATGAAACCATTGCGCAAATAAAAATTAACGAGCATATTTATGGGTTTAGCCCAAAGAAGCGGCGTTTGCCAAGAGTTATTCTTCGTTTGTTCTCAGCGCTAGTGTCGTTGTCTGAGTTGTCAAAGTTCCTAACTACCTTAACTCAAAGATACTTGTATATCAATCGAAGGTAACATTCTGTCCGAGACGTTGGTGTTGTGTGTTATTTTTGCTTTGCGGCACATACCTACTTGGTTTTGCTCTCGTCGACCATTTTCACCGTTTCCATCTCAATGCTCGGGAAAGCGCCACTGACATCCGCTGCCATATTATGTCAATGTCATCGACTTCGAGATATTGAGGGCACTTTTGAAAGATTGTACCTCGTGCGTTGCGGCGTAAGTTTTGCCCTATTCTTTCAAATGTAAAAGAAATCGCGTGGCAGCGCATCACTTTATCTTAATCCGTTTTTGACATAATATCTCGATGAGATATCTATCGATCTTAATGGAGCAGCGTGCATTCTCCATTTTTATACTGCACAGACGGACGAGTGTGGCAGTTATGCCAAAACTAGACATTGCTCTGTATAGCTCGTCTCTATAGATGCTGTCATACGCGGCCATAAAATCGATGATTAGGTGGTGTGTATCGACCTGAAGCTCATGGGTCTTCTCCAAGATCTGCCGTAGTGTGTATATCTGGTCGATGTGGACTTTCCTGGCCTGAAGCCACACTGATATGGACCTATCAGGTTATTGACGAACGGCTTTAAGCATTCACACAATACGACAGATCTTGTAGGCGATGTTAAGAAGTCTGATGCCTCTGTAGTCGTCTCAGTTCAGAGGGTCTCCTTTATTGAGGATGGGACAAGCAATGCTGAGGTTCCATTCATCGGGCATACTTTCGTCCGACCATATTTTACAGATGAGTTGAAAATTTGGTGGAACTGTAAGACACATTACTAAAACTACATCTCAAATAAAGTAAAATTTTGTTAGGTGGTGATTATAATGTTAACATTTTAAAGTGCAATAATATATGTAATTAGTCAATTTCATTACTTCTGTGATAAATTAGGGTTGTCGGTAGTGAATTCTCGTTATCCCACCTGTTTTAAGTCTACGAATAACCCCTTGTTACTTGATATGTTTCTCACTAATTGTGGTGCGAGTGTATTATGTTTCGACCAAATTAAACTGGCAAGCGGATTCATTCATGACTGTTCTTTTGTCTTGAATATAGATAGATACAACTTCATATGATAGTACGTACCTTTAATTTTAGATCGATTAAGGACATCAATTTTATAAAGCTCACACGCATGCTTTATAGTTTAAATTGGCATGATATATACTCGTATCTAACGCCCAATATTAGTGAAAAAGTTGAAATCTTTAATGATCTAGTCAACTCCTTATATAATAATTTAGTTCCCGTTGTAACTAAGCGTGTTAAGTCCTGTTCTTGCCCTGGTATAGTAACGAAATTCAAAGTAAAATTACTGAGCGTGAGCGTATTTTTAAGAACTTCAAACATAATCCCACACTGGAAAATAGTCGCAATACTGTATTGTACGCAACGCGTATCCGTAACTCTAAAAGGTCCTGGTGTAGTGGCTGATAGTAAAATATCCATGTGTTCCTTATCTCCAAATGAAATGAGTGCGTTTTCTTCTAGATTTGTGTTCTCCTGAATTGTTTGCTAATTTCGGTGTATTACTGAATTCGATGTATTCAGAGCAATTAACTCTTAATCTAATGCCACAGGACCGATTTCTTAAGCTTATACTACCTCATGTCATTTGCTACATACAACATATATTTAATTTTTTCGTGTCAAAGAAACGGGTTTAAGGTATGTCACATTAATGCACGGAGTCTTAACCAAATTAAACTTGATTATCTTAATTATCTGTTTAATAACTCTTCCGTTGATGTTATTTGTGTTGATGAAACATGGTTTGAACCTGGAATTGATAATATTATTTATAAAATAACTGGATATGAACATCAGGGGATGGTGTTGCTATATATTGCAAGCAAACTTTAAAGTATGAAGTTATAAAAAAGTCGCTAGGAACCGATGTTGAGTATTTGATTGCAGAAATTTCTGATGGGTCTGTTAAGTGTTTGGTTGCTTGCTGCTACAATCCAAATCGTGTCTTTTCAACTGAACCTTTTTTCTCTTCTCTATCCAAATTCTCCCCTTTCTATAATAACATTGTCGTTAGTGGTGATAATGATAATTGGAAGCGTAGCCAAAGCTCGATTAACTGGAACAGGTACAAAGCTGCTCGTAACGCTGCTACCGATGCTGTTCGTGCATCTTACTCTCCAAGGTACTGTGGAGAAATCTAAGCCAAGTTGGCATTGGGGTTAGTAGTGACAGGAGCTGCACTATTGATTTAGATGAAATGAATGACTATTTTGTTTCAAATGATGTTGGTGCCGATTGCTTCGAGTATGACGTTGTCTCCAGCAGAGGCTTTAAACAGGAAATTGATTTTGAAGTAGTTACGGAGGTTGATGTCCTTTGTATTATTAAAAGTTTAAAATCAAATGCTATTGGTGAAAACGGCTTGCCACTACGCTTCATTAAACTTATTTTGCCACACGTCATGGGCCATCTTACACATATAGTAAATTCTTGTATAGCAACATGTACTACTCCTCTGGCATGGAAATGTGCCAAGGTTGTATCTGTTCCTAAAAAGACCACTGCTTCCGATGCTTCTGACTACAGATCGTTAGTATTTTACCTTGCCTGTCTAAGGTCTTTGAAAAGGTAATAGAGTCACAGATTCATAAACACTTGGCTGAAAATTACCTATTGAGCCCATTCCAATCGGGTTTAAGGAAGAACCATAGCTGTTCTTCCGCCATGGTAAAGCTTTGCCTGCTTGATTTCTCTAAGGCTTTTGACAGAGTGAATCATTCCATTCTTTGTTGAAAACTGTACCATTACTATGGTTTAGTGAAGGAGCTGTTAAAAAAATGGGTGAACTAGTGTCACTACTAAATGAAGATCTCGCTTCTATTGTTGAATGGGCAACTAAAAATGGACTAGCTTTGAATCCAACAAAATGCCAAGTACTTCCGATATAAAACAAGTCTTTTCAGATAAAGCCTAATCCCTGATGTTTGTTTAGCCGGAAGTAAGATTGGGTTAGTTGAGGCGGATACAAGCCTTGGTATCACCATAAACCGAAAGCTTTCAGGGTATAACCATGTTGATATCGTTGTTCGTCGCGTGTACGGATGCTTGCGTAAACTTTGGATTTCAGCCAGCTATACCCTCTTGAAAACTCGCCGGAGACTAGTGCTCACTCTCATAATTCCCATTATTTCGTATGCCTTGACTCACTATCTTTTCGCAAGCTTCAGGTTGCTTATAATGATGCTGTTCGGTATGTTTATGCAAGGCAACGATACGATAGAATCTCGGAATTCTCATGTCAGTTTCTTGGCTGGACATTGAGAAAATACCTTGATTTCAGAAATTGCATATTTCTACATGAAATTATAAATACAAAGCAACCCCCTTACCTTTACTCCAAACTGTAATTTTCCCTTTCCAGAAGAACTTTCAACATTAGCACTCAGCGTTGCAAATACCTCAATTCATCGCGTTTATTTTTCATTTATGCTGTTAGTCTATGGAATAACTTACCGTCTCATATAAAGTGTTTGTCAAATACTGCTACCTTCAAAACTGCCTTATATGTGTACTTTTCTTCTTAACTTATCTCTTTGCTATTAACTCTATCTCAGTCTTTCTCCAATTTCTCAACTATTTCATTTCCTCTCCCTTTTTTTAGTATTTTACTTTATTATTATCATTATAATTGCTATTAAAATTTATCATTTTTTAATTTGTTTGTTATACTTTTTCTCTTTCCTGTTAAAAATTAACATTTTGTTACTAAATATTATTATTTAGTACTATAAGAGACAATGTCTTAATGTAAAATGTGTTATTGTAATAAATTGTAATAAATTGAATTGAATTGAACTAAATTGAATTACTGTATATACAACTCTCAGTTCCCGGATAGTTGGAAAATAGCTGAAATTATTCCTATATCCAAAAAGACTAGTCCCAAATGTCGTGCCGACTACAGACCAATTAGTGTTTTGTGTTTTTTGTCAAAAGCCTTGAAAAGGTTTTATCTCTCCAATTATGGAAATTCCTGGATGATGATAATAAGCTCTCGAAATGGCAATCCGGTTTTCGAAGCAAACACAGTAGTGAAACTGCTGTTCTAAAAGTGACTACTGATATTCGATCTGCTGTAGATTGTAACGATATCTGTATAGCAGTTCTTCTAGACTTTTCCAAAGCCTTCGATTGTATTGATCACTATTTATTACTAACAAAGGTTAAAAATAGCTTTAATTTTTAAAACTCTTCCACGAAGCCACTAAGCTGTTATCTAAGAGATAAGAGATAGTACGTCGCTACAGAACTTGGCTATTCAAACTCTAAGGTCATTCATGAAGGCGTACCGCAGGACTCTGCTCTGGGGCCACTTATGCTCTCTCTTTTTAACAATGAAATCCCAGGTATTCTTTAGAAATTCTGTTTTTTTCCATATTAACTCTTCACTTATCTGTTGTGAAGCTATAAAAAACACCCTGCAAAAAGTTTATCGCAGATTGCGATACTCGGCGAACTACTTGCATTACCTCGTAAAAATAAGACAAGTTAAAACGCTTGTAATGCCTTACGTTTTGTTTAATTGTTCTGTGTCCCTTCCAAAAAAAATGATTTGTCGAGGTCCTCAAAATAGGCCTTTGTTTGCGAGATGACTTCATCATTGGAGTCAAATCTTTTTCCACCAAGCCATTTCTTCAGGTTTGGGAACAAGAAGTAGTCGCTCGGAGCCAAATCTGGAGAATAGGGTGGATGAGGGAGCAATTCATTGCCCAATTCATGGATTTTTGCCATGGCAACTGCACATGTGTGCACCCTTGCATTGTCTTGGTGGAAAAGAACTTTTTTCTTGGCCAAATGAGGTCGTTTTTTTTTTCAAATCGTCATTGAATCGGTCCAATAAGTTGGCATAATATTCCCCATTGATTGTTCTTCCCTTTTGAAGGTAGTCAATGTGGATTATCCCGCGTGCATCCCAAAAAACAGTCGCCATAACTTTATTGGCTGACAAACCCACCTTGGCCTTCTTTGGCGCCGATTCACCCTTAGAAACCCACTGTTTTGACTGTTGTTTGTTCTCTGGTGTGTTGTGATGGATCCATGTTTCGTCCACGGTTACAAAACGTACCTTCATTCACACATTGCATTGGAGCGCGATCCTTTTTTTTATCTGTAATTCGCGCATATATTCCACATGAATTGCAGGTAATCAACTCATATGCCGTCTTTCAGAAAAAGCTTTTTCTTCATCTTTCCGATAACCGCATCCTAATTTAGACATGACTTTTCTTCTTACTTAATCTAATAATTATAATATAATTTTTATTTATTTATTACTCATTTTTATTTATCTTAATTGTTCTCAAAATGTATTGTATTTTAATTGTTAATATAAGGTATAATCTATAACGTCTGGAAAACTATGTTTTTAAATGATATCCTTTCTTGTAATATTAATGTAATTTTAATCTAAATACAAATACAATATAGTACAATACAATACAACTCACTTGCATGGTGTTTCCAGGCAGCATAGTCCCCAATCTAAAGGCTGAGTTATATTTTTGGTATCCCTACTAAGACGAGGGATTTGTTAGACCGAAGCCAGTAATCCATTTGGGGATGTGAGCGCTGCAGTTGCTCCATTAACACTAGGAGGACCAACAGGGGTCAAATGACATAAAATATATTGTTACGTTTATTCATATGTTATGTTTTAATACTTTTGTTTTATAAATTGTTAAATGGAAGTAACATACGAATGGCATGAATGAATTTATTATTTAAAAAAACAAAATATTTATTTCAGTCACCTGTAGAATTCTTAGGAATTGGTATAATTTTTGCTTTTTTTCACTGTGAAGGAAAAACACCGGTCATTAGAATAGTATTAATAGCATGCGTTATATTCGGAAGCAATAACGGAAGTGTAGACCTAATGAAAACCAGATGAACTCCATTTATTCCTACAGCATAAGGCTAGAATCATAGTGCACGCTGAGATGAAGCTCAAGACGAAGAGTAAGTTGAAGGCGAAAAACCGTGTAGAAGCAAACATATGAATTCGCACGGAACTGCTCATAGTAGAGGCGAAGCCGAAGCCGAAGCCGAAGACGAAGAGGAAGACGAAGAAGACGCTACCAGCTTCAAACAGTACGGTACAGATTTTAAAGCTGTATCGCTTCCTGTTAAGGGCTGTTATTTTTGTTTTCCTTTTTTTGTCTGCCATCGACCTTCGCAATTTTTACGTCTTCATTTGTTTTCTGGTAGACAAACACGTGCATTGAAAATGAATGTTGATAGTTAGGAATAGTGATTCTGGTAAAGCGCTGCTTATGGGATCAGCAAAAAAAATATTACCACAACAGGCATATTGTGAATTGGAATGAAATTAAATATTTCATAACCTCAATGTCACAATTAGCCTTTCAACAGGCATAACTGGAGTTTCATTAAAGTAGTCCAATTTTTAAGAATATGTGACTCAATTTTTGATAAAATGTGGTCAAATGTGCTTATTTTATATTCTTGTGTACTCAAGAAATTTTTTTTCGCCTTTGCGCAGCTCATTAAACAAGTGATGAAATTCGCCAAAACTTGTCCGTCCTAAATCAATGGAATAAATTCGATGTCCAAAAACTTTATTTTTTAATCTTAACTTTGCAAATAAATCTTCTTCTAACATTAGCTCATCATTTGATGACAAATCCATTGCGACTAACGAAAATTAAAACGCAGCTAATTCGTCTTCTACTATGTACACTTGTCAGCTTGTTCGCAACGCAAGCGATTCACCCTCAGCTTCGTCTTAATCTTCAGCTTCGCCTCAGCGTGCACTATGATTGAAGCCTTGGACTTAATGGTTAAAAAGCTTTCCACTACATCCGTGCTCTCGATTCTTGTGAAGAAAAATGTTGTATCAGTAGAGACTGTAGGAATACAGGACGTTCTATTGCCAGGGGAGATATTAGTGCATGGATTCAATAAAAAAGTTCAATTAAGTTCATTGCTATCAACTTGTACAGGTGATCTGCTGTTTGCCTATCCCTAATTCACAAAGATTATGCCACAGCTTTCGACCGTCTATATTAGTATTGATCCGATTCGAGTAAAACTGTGTTTTCGTGATTCTTATTTCACGAATGACTTTTCTATTTGTACGCACGAAAGTGCTCTTCTATTCGGAAGCGCATGCTTACCGGAGCCTGATCTCTTTGCATTATTAACAAGCGGATTTCATTCGTAAAGTAAACCAAGCACTTGCCTTTGGCCGTACCCTTCCGGTTGATATTGGGTCGTATGTATCAAAAAGATAATTAATGTTATTATGAAGAAAATCAATTTGGTCA
Organism: Volucella inflata; assembly: GCA_928272305.1. Classification (NCBI taxonomy): domain Eukaryota; kingdom Metazoa; phylum Arthropoda; class Insecta; order Diptera; family Syrphidae; genus Volucella; species Volucella inflata. The sequence continues at coordinate 52,647,427 of OV743720.1, read as the reverse complement.
TCCGGAACAAATATGGTTTTCAAGAGCAGCGCTGTCTATATTTTTAAAATTTCGGAAACTATAAGTTGTCATACAAGTAGGAATGGTAATGTCAAAATCAAATATAAGAAAGTACAGGTCATGCTTAGAAAAATCGGGAGCAGATGTTTGATCACAAAAAAGTACCCTGTTAGAATTATTAACAAAAAATAGATCTAGAAGGGTACTTGAGGTATTTGTAAAATGAGTACATTGAAGTAGAAATTACAAATTTGAAGTCAGTTGTTTAGCCAGGAACTATTTAAAAAAGTAAAACGAGCACAAATTCACACAAGCTCAGGAGGCGGTTATCAATTTTGCAACTTAATGTCATCAATTTTAGGGCTTCACATAAACTTTTCGTGAAATCAGAACCCAACACGAGAGCTAATTCACATTATGACGTTATTTTTGGACCACCTGCATCGTATGCAACTTACATGTGCTTACAATGAGCTTTCAGATACCCGAGCCGCTTTTCACAACAGAACCACGTTAATTTCGGAACTAAAAATTCAACTCGCTGAGACATAAAAAAACCCAAAACCCAAGAGGAATTCGAAAATAAATATGTATCGCGGGACGCGATTCTATTTGGTATTCAACACAATCCAAACGAAAACCTTAAAGCGTATTTTAACTATATCTGCCATATAATCAACATAACACCGTCACTTATTACAGACATTTTTCGTACACATCCGCGGCTTAATACCAACACCTCAAGCACTATTATTAAGCTCCGGTCTGCATACGATAGAAACTTTGTGCTCACTTCGGTTTCCAAATATCGAAAAGTTAACAAAAGACAAATAAACATAAGCGACGTTGGACTAGAATCACAATCAATTGTTTACCTGCGCGAGTGTCTTTCGCGTAATATCACGCCGCACTCGAGCAAAAAAAAGAAAAACAAATCACTTCGGTGTTTACTATGCGTGGTCGACTATATGTCAAACGTCGCCCAGATAAAGAAGCTGTCAACGTTGACAGTTATCGTCAACATAATTCTGCCAGTCATTCTTCCTTACATATGCATGTCTTTGATTATGCCATAACCACTGGTATCTACCCCGCTCAATGAAAAGCTGCTAAAATTGTGCCCATTCACAAAAGTCCCAAAAGTAAAGAATATCGGCCGATCTCTATCCTTCCTTATTTATCTAAGGTCTTTGAGAGAGTGTTGCAAAGACAAATAAATGCACACATTCAATCGAACAACTTACTCTCTGCAATGAAATGGTTTAGGAAAAACCACACTTGTATTACTGCATTAATTAAAGTGGTAGATGATATTAGGGAATCATTGGGTAAAGTAACCTTTCTAGTGCTTTTGGACTTTTCGAAGGACTTTGATACTGCGGATCATATTAATTTGTGCAATAAACTGTCATTGTTGTTTGATTACTCAAATTCTGCAATAACCTTAATGTCGTTATATCTTCAGCATAGAAAACCAGCCGTCTCAGTGGGTCATCATTCGTCCGACTTTCTCTTTAACTGTAGAGCAGTTCCATCGGTTTCGATTTTAGGACTCCTTCTTTTCTCACGGTATGTTAATGAAATTCCCTCAATAGTATCCTCATCCTCATCTATTCATATGTATGCCGATGATGTCCAACTGTATCGAAAATGCCCTCTTAGTATGATAGAAGATTGTGCAAATGCGATCAATATTGATCTAGATAGTATATCAACTTGGTCAGATGAAAACGGACTCTATTTAAATCCCCTTAAAACCAAATGTATCGTTGATAGCAAAAACTCTTTTAACCTTTCCTATTTTCCCGATGTTTTGCTTCGTGGCTCCAAAATCGAATACGTCAACACTACCAGAAATTTGGGAATGACTTCCAATAGAACACTGACATGGGATACCCACATTAATGCAGCCGTTAGAAAAGTGTATGGTATTTAACGTCGGCTGTGGATGTCACAGAATTATACTCCCCTGAAAACATGTATATTGCTAGGTAAAACACTCACTACTCCTGTACTTAGTTATGATTGTTAAATTTTATGTAACTGTGATGCTAATATCAGAAGAAAGTTTAATGTCTCTTTTAACAATATTGCGCGTTGTAAATAACCTTAAATGCTTTGAGAGAATCTCCAACTATATAAAATTAATTTTCAACACGACTTTAGACCACATACTTCGTTACAGATTTTTGGTTCTGTTATCTAATGTTATTCAAACTAATCAGCCTAGTTATACTATAACAAGCTACGTTATCTGATCACTGCAAACTATACACCCCCGTTTCTCTTGCCTTACATCGGAGCGACAGTTTTTGTTCGTAGGTCAGGCGGTAGTGCGCGGTTTCGGACTGAGCTTAAGTTCTTTTTCCTCTGCAACTAAAGACTCAACCATAAAAGGTGAAAGTAAACTGAAGCTACTGTCAGAACTGGACGAAAAGTTTCTTTACGTTTCTTCAAATGGACAAGTTGCCCATAATAGGAGTTTGAAACCGTATCAATCTGTCAGGTCATGTTGTCATTTGTTTTGTTTTTGTGTTTTGCATTTGTGAAAACTTTTAATTCGGTGCGGATTAAAATTGGAAAATTTGTTGAAGTAATTGTTGTTTCTGATATTTGTTGAAGTAAAATGTCGGAAACAAATATGTAAGTTGTGAAATAGGTGCTTGTAAAGTGTTTAAAAATGTTGTGGTTTAAAAAATGTAAGCAAAAAGTAGGATTCCATCTATGGAAATTTTCAGTCGCATTTCACTGTCTTGGATATTGTCTTGCTTAACTATACATTAAAAAAAACTTTCTATTATACACTTTTCATTAAATATTGAAAGGAAAAAAAAACAACAATTTCTTTATGTTCCACAAGTGCCTTGTTTACATTTTTTAAGCACGATTCTGTTCAAACCAAAATTTCTAAACACTTCACAACCAACTACTTCTAAACTCACAAATTTGATGTCGACATTTTAATTCAACAATTACTTTAACAAGTTTGTGAACCGAATTTAATATTTTTACAGCAATTGGTTCCCACACACAAGCTTTCTGGAATTCACCTCGCAAGAAAAAAGCACAAAATCACAGTAAAAACACTTTGGCTGATTTGATTATTAAATTCATGTGTTTCCTTCTAATATAAATGTTTTTGAAAGAAATTACACCTTTTTCGCAAAAAAAAAACAGCTTTTTGAATAATTAAATTCAACAGATGCTAAGCTGTCAAATTTTCGTACGAAATGCGATGCTGATCGCAATTTACGTACGAAAGCAATAGTGATCGAAAGATCGACGAAACAGAGCAATCCGACATTATGGGTGCTAGATACAAATCACTTGTAATCGCACATTTACGTACGTAGTCGTACGGGTCTTTTCGCCTATTATGGGTCTGCCTTAAGTTTAATGAATTAAATTTCACCGGAAACGTAATGGAATCGAATGATTAAGTTTGATTGCAAATTCTTTACTTTATTTTGCTGGTTTTTTTTTTTAATCTTTTTTCCCCTTTTCTTTTTGAATTTCTGTCCATAACTTCCAACATTTACAATATAAAAGATAGTTTTTAAGCAGACTGTGAGCGTTGTTGAATTATATAGTACTTAGATACTAAAATACCCATTATTTATTACTTAGGCTTCTTGAGTTGTAAGATATCTCTAAGTTATTACTGTATTACATGACTGATCTTGCTATTGTGGTAAAGCTGTAGATATTTTTTTTAAGATTCCTTCATCAGTTCCTTTGGATTTAAATTTGCATTTAAATTTTTTTATTTTTATTTTTACAACCATCATTCCACGGAATCCACTTACAGTTCTGTTATAGAATTATTCTATTTTTTAACGCACTTTATTATAATAAAGGAAACTTAAGCTTCTTTGTCCGTAACCAGCTATGTGCGACAAAGTGCATGAACTAACCGCACTTTCGATTCCTCTGCAAAAAAGTAAACTCCCACTTAACCCAGATACAAGTTGCAACAATGAAAAATAAGAAAAAAGAAAATACGGATCCGGCCAAGAGGAAAATGGAAGAAATAAAAACAAATTTAAAAAGACAAACACGAAACACCTAACCTCTAAGAATTAATGGACCGCATTCGAAAAACGTTCATACACACATCCTAGAGCGATACTCATGTCCACAGCTCAACGGGGTATTCTACCCCCATTACTGCACTATTATCTTCTTAAGGTGACTCCTTTAGGCGACAGTGAGCTACTGTGTAATATTTTCTACCCCAAAACCACATTTCTGAGCTTTGTCCCCAAAACAACAAGAAGAGCAAAACTAAGGAAAAAAATAAAATGAAAAAAAAGGAGCTGACAGAAACCATCGGAATCTTCTGCAAGGACACTTAAGACGAAGGAACCAGGTCTGGGAGCTGGGTTTAAGGATTATTTTTATTGTTCTCCTTTATATAGGTGTACTATGTGTATCGTGTACATCGTCAACCTGGTATGTCCCGGTGGCGTTAAACAGCTCCACACGTTCACATATGTTACCAGAAAATTACTTGTTTATCTTTGGAGATCTTCTTTGCACGTCGTCCTTCTAGGAGCAAACGTGGTGACGGCTTTTCGCCAGGATGCTCGTAAATGTGGATTTTTCTTTATATTTATATTTTTTTTTTTTCACTTTTTGTGGGCGGTAGAATATAGCTTCTGCTTCCATTATCCTTGCACTTCTCATTTGCATAAAAAATTTCCTTCGAATGGAAAGAAAAATAAATTTCTTTTCACTCTTTCTTCCCTGAATGAAAAGGTTGGGAGTGGTGAAAGTTTGCATTGTAAGGGTTGGATCGGTTAGCAAGGTTGATGGTGCATAATAAATGAACAACCGTTTAGAAGAAATAGCGTTAATTTCTCAATCCGACTTTTTCGGTTTCAAAGGTGTAATGAAGATGTAATACAGCTGTCTAGTCCACAAATTCTGGGTTAGAGGTGTGAAAACAATTTTGGAAATTAGTGACTACGAAATTAAATGAAACACGACTTTAATGCTATTCAAGTAATTTAGATTTTTTGGTAGCAGAAAGGTGTGTAATGTAATTGGAAAAGTCTTGGCTCAATAAAACAATGATGTATTTCTTGAAGTACTCTTTCAGAAGGGGAGGATTTAGAAGAAGGTGTATAGCCCTAAAACCTTGGGATGATTCGATCATTTGCTCAGGCTTTTCAAGAAATATTATAATTATCAGGTTTAATAAAATACCGTTAATATCCCATATTCCAAAAGTTGAAGCATGCTTCTCAGATCATCAACGGAGCCTCTATGCTATAAGAAATAATGGCTGTGTTTTTTCAACGTTTGGCTTTTAATTGTCAGCAAAAGTGCTCAAAATTTCTATTCGAGTTAATAAATCAATGCTTGCCAATTACGTTTTACGACTATTTCATATAAATATTGACTGCGACTTCTCTCCATGCGGAGAGTCCAATTTTGAGTCACTTTTTCGAGCATATTAGCTGGTATATTTCGAATAACATGTGTAACGTTGTTTTCCAAGGCTGCGATTAAAGCTGGCCTATCGGCATGAATAAGCGATTTGATGTATCATTATAAAAAAAAGAAGCCTAAAGGCGGTAAATCGCAGGTAATACCCAACCAATTGACCTGTTCCAAACGAGAGATAAATTGCTCACGGAACTCACTTCTTAATTGGTCTACGATCCGTGTGCTGTGGCGCATGTCGAGGCATTTTACTGAAACCACATGTCGACCAGGTGCTCGTGCATTTAAACAAGAAAAAAGTTCGGAATTCTTGAACGATAGCGAGCGCCATTGAAGGTATCGTTGTTCTTATGGTCATCTTTAAAAAAATACGAGCCAATGATTCCAACGCACCATAAACCGCACGAAATACTTCATTTTTGCGGACGACTTGGCAGCACTTGTATTGCTTAAGGTTGCTCATTGGACCAAATTAGCTTCTTCGCTAAGGAAACAATTTTTCGTGATCAAAATTATCAAAACATAAAAAAAAACGAAACTTAATTAATTAGCAAGTTAGCAATTAGAAGGAGATACTCCGAACATACTTGTCATCCTCCATCAAACTTGCCTTTAGGTAAAACCTTCATAAAAACAAAAATAAATACCCACGTATTTGAAACGTACTCCAATTCAACCAACCAGTCAGTCCTCAACCAGTCCATATTTTTCACGTATGAAATTGAAACGAACATCAATATGCTTTGTTCGCTTGTGGATCTTCTTTCTTCTTTAAGTGGCGCTACAGTTCGGGGTGTACCTGGGCCTCAGCCCGCTCGATCCCTGGCTAGCTGCCTCCAGTTTCGCACGCTACGTTGGCTGAGGTGCCCTTCCACTCTTGGCCTTCCTCTCCTGCGCTGTCCCTCGGGAGCGGATTCAAAGACTTTTCGGACCGGAGCATTGGTGTCCATACGCTCTACATGACCCAACCATCTCAGTCTTTTGATCTTCACTCTTCTAGTTAGGTCCATGTCACCGTACGGTCTGTAGAGTTCATTGCTGTATCTCCTCCTACATTCACCGTCAATGCAGATGGGACCGAAGATCGCCCGAAGAATTTCTCTCTCAAAGCATCCAAGAACACCCTCATCCATTTTTGATAATGTCCACGACTCTGCGTTATAGAGCAGGATTGAGGTCTTACAAAGGGTGACTTTTGCTATCCGAGAGAGGGCTTTGCAGCCCAATTGCCTTCTTAACCCAAAGAAACAGCGGTTGGTAAGAGTTATTCTTTTATTTAGTAAGTCACACAGATTACGTACATGTATAGTTTGTTGATGAAAGACCAAAAGCTAGGCATAGAGAGCGGTTTTTTCGGATGAGTGAGAAAGTCTGAAATTCAAAATTTGGACCACCCCGGCAGCATCTCATTTTTTTTGTCGAAAAATGAAAAGTTTTTTATTGCCAAAAAAACGATGCTATTTTATTAAGTAAGTCACACAGATTACGTACATGTATAATTTGTTGATGAAAGACCAAAAGCTAGGCATAGAGAGCTGTTTTTTCGGATGAGTGAGAAAGTCTGAAATTCAAAATTTGGACCACCCCGGCAGCATCTCATTTTTTTTGTCGAGATTTGAAAATTTTTTTATTGTCAAAAAAACGATGCTGTTTTATTAAGTAGGTCACACAGATTACGTACATGTATAATTTGTTGATGAAAGACCAAAAGCTAGGCATAGAGAGCTGTTTTTTCGGATGAGTGAGAAAGTCTGAAATTCAAAATTTGGACCACCCCGGCAGCATCTTATTTTTTTTGTCGAGAAATGAAAATTTTTTTTTTATCAAAAAAAACGATGCTGTTTTATTAAGTAAGTCTCACACAGATTACGTACATGTATAATTTGTTGATGAAAGACCAAAAGCTAGGCACAAAGAGCTGTTTTTTCGGATGAGTGAGAAAGTCTGAAATTCAAAATTTGGACCACCCCGGCAGCATCTCATTTTTTTTGTCGAAAAATGAAAAGTTTTTTATTGCCAAAAAAACGATGCTATTTTATTAAGTAAGTCACACAGATTACGTACATGTATAATTTGTTGATGAAAGACCAAAAGCTAGGCATAGAGAGCTGTTTTTTCGGATGAGTGAGAAAGTCTGAAATTCAAAATTTGGACCACCCCGGCAGCATCTCATTTTTTTTGTCGAGAAATGAAAATTTTTTTATTGTCAAAAAAACGATGCTGTTTTATTTAGTAAGTCACACAGATTACGTACATGTATAATTTGTTGATGAAAGACCAAAAGCTAGGCATGGAGAGCTGTTTTTTCGGATGAGTGAGAAAGTCTAAAATTCAAAATTTGGACCACCGCGGCAGCATCTCATTTTTTTTGTTGAGAAATGAAAATTTTTTTACTGTCAAAAAAACGATGCTATTTTATTAAGTAAGTCACACAGATTACGTACATGTATAATTTGTTGATGAAAGACCAAAAGCTAGGCACAAAGAGCTGTTTTTTCGGATGAGTGAGAAAGTCTGAAATTCAAAATTTGGACCACCCCGGCAGCATCTCATTTTTTTTGTCGAAAAATGAAAATTTTTTTATTATCAAAAAAAACGAGGCTGTTTTATTAAGTAAGTCACACAGATTACGTACATGTATAATTTGTTGATGAAAGACCAAAAGCTAGGCATGGAGAGCTGTTTTTTCGGATGAGTGAGAAAGTCTAAAATTCAAAATTTGGACCACCGCGGCAGCATCTCATTTTTTTTGTCGAGAAATGAAAATTTTTTTATTGTCAAAAAAACGATGCTATTTTATTAAGTAAGTCACACAGATTACGTACATGTACAATTTGTTGATGAAAGACCAAAAGCTAGGCATGGAGAGCTGTTTTTTCGGATGAGTGAGAAAGTCTAAAATTCAAAATTTGGACCACCGCGGCAGCATCTCATTTTTTTTGTCGAGAAATGAAAATTTTTTTATTGTCAAAAAAACGATGCTATTTTATTAAGTAAGTCACACAGATTACGTACATGTACAATTTGTTACTGAAAGACCAAAAGCTAGGTATAGAGGGCTGTTTTTTCGGATGAGTGAGAAAGTCTGAAATTCAAAATTTGGACCACCCCGGCAGCATCTCATTTTTTTTGTCGAGAAATGAAAATTCTTTTATTGTCACAAAAACGAAGCTGTTTAATTAAGTAAGTCACACAGATTACGTACATGTATAATTTGTTGATGAAAGACCAAAAGCTAGGCATAGAGAGCTGTTTTTTCGGATGAGTGAGAAAGTCTGAAATTCAAAATTTGGACCACCCCGGCAGCATCTCATTTTTTTTGTCGAGAAATGAAAATTTTTTTATTGTCAAAAAAACGATGCTGTTTTATTAAGTAAGTCACACAGATTACGTACATGTATAATTTGTTGATGAAAGACCAAAAGCTAGGCATAGAGAGCTGTTTTTCCGGATGAGTGAGAAAGTCTGAAATTCAAAATTTGGACCACCCCGGCAGCATCTCATTTTTTTCGTCGAAAAATGAAAATTTTTTTATTGTCAAAAAAACGATGCTGTTTTATTAAGTAAGTCACACAGATTAGGTACATGTATAATTTGTTGATGAAAGACCAAAAGCTAGGCATAGAGAGCTGTTTTTTCGGATGAGTGAGAAAGTCTGAAATTCAAAATTTGGACCACCCCGGCAGCATCTCATTTTTTTCGTCGAAAAACGAAAATTTTTTTATTGTCAAAAAAACGATGCTGTTTTATTAAGTAAGTCACACAGATTAGGTACATGTATAATTTGTTGATGAAAGACCAAAAGCTAGGCATAGAGAGCTGTTTTTTCGGATGAGTGAGAAAGTCTGAAATTCAAAATTTGGACCACCCCGGCAGCATCTCATTTTTTTTGTCGAGAAATGAAAATTTTTTTATTGTCAAAAAAACGATGCTGTTTTATTAAGTAAGTCACACAGATTACTTACATGTATAATTTGTTGATGAAAGACCAAAAGCTAGGCATAGAGAGCTGTTTTTTCGGATGAGTGAGAAAGTCTGAAATTCAAAATTTGGACCACCCCGGCAGCATCTCATTTTTTTCGTCGAAAAACGAAAATTTTTTTATTGTCAAAAAAACGATGCTGTTTTATTAAGTAAGTCACACAGATTAGGTACATGTATAATTTGTTGATGAAAGACCAAAAGCTAGGCATAGAGAGCTGTTTTTTCGGATGAGTGAGAAAGTCTGAAATTCAAAATTTGGACCACCCCGGCAGCATCTCATTTTTTTTGTCGAGAAATGAAAATTTTTTTATTGTCAAAAAAACGATGCTGTTTTATTAAGTAAGTCACACAGATTACGTACATGTATAATTTGTTGATGAAAGACCAAAAGCTAGGCATAGAGAGCTGTTTTTCCGGATGAGTGAGAAAGTCTGAAATTCAAAATTTGGACCACCCCGGCAGCATCTCATTTTTTTCGTCGAAAAACGAAAATTTTTTTATTGTCAAAAAAACGATGCTGTTTTATTAAGTAAGTCACACAGATTAGGTACATGTATAATTTGTTGATGAAAGACCAAAAGCTAGGCATAGAGAGCTGTTTTTTCGGATGAGTGAGAAAGTCTGAAATTCAAAATTTGGACCACCCCGGCAGCATCTCATTTTTTTTGTCGAAAAATGAAAATTTTTTTATTATCAAAAAAAACGATGCTGTTTTATTAAGTAAGTCACACAGATTAGGTACATGTATAATTTGTTGATGAAAGACCAAAAGCTAGGCATAGAGAGCTGTTTTTTCGGATGAGTGAGAAAGTCTGAAATTCAAAATTTGGACCACCCCGGCAGCATCTCATTTTTTTCGTCGAAAAACGAAAATTTTTTTATTGTCAAAAAAACGATGCTGTTTTATTAAGTAAGTCACACAGATTAGGTACATGTATAATTTGTTGATGAAAGACCAAAAGCTAGGCATAGAGAGCTGTTTTTTCGGATGAGTGAGAAAGTCTGAAATTCAAAATTTGGACCACCCTGGCAGCATCTCATTTTTTTTGTCGAGAAATGAAAATTTTTATATTGTCAAAAAAACGATGCTGTTTTATTAAGTAAGTCACACAGATTGCGTACATGTATAATTGTTGATGAAAGACCAAAAGCTAGGCATACAGAGCTGTTTTTTCGGATGAGTGAGAAAGTCTGAAATTCAAAATTTGGACCACCCCGGCAGCATCTCATTTTTTTTGTCGAGAAATGAAAATTTTTTTATTGTCAAAAACACGATGCTGTTTTATTAAGTAAGTCACACAGATTACGTACATGTATAATTTGTTGATGAAAGACCAAAAGCTAGGCATAGAGAGCTGTTTTTTCGGATGAGTGAGAAAGTCTGAAATTCAAAATTTGGACCACCCTGGCAGCATCTCATTTTTTTTGTCGAGAAATGAAAATTTTTTTATTGTCAAAAAACGATACTATTTTATTAAGTAAGTCACACAGATTACGTACATGTATAATTTGTTGATGAAAGACCAAAAGCTAGGTATAGAGAGCTGTTTTTTTGGATGGGTGAGAAAGTCTGAAATTCAAAATTTGGACCACCCCGGCAGCATCTCATTTTTTTTGTCGAGAAATGAAAATTTTTTTATTGTCAAAAAAACGATGCTGTTTTATTAAGTAAGTCACACAGATTACGTACATGTATAATTTGTTGATAAAAGACCAAAAGCTAGGCATAGAGAGCTGTTTTTTCGGATGAGTGAGAAAGTCTGAAATTCAAAATTTGGACCACCCCGGCATCATCCCATTTTTTTTTGTCGAGAAATGAAAATTTCTTAATTGTCAAAAAAACGATGCTATTTTATTAAGTAAGTCACACAGATTACGTACATGTATAATTTGTTGATGAAAGACCAAAAGCTAGGCATAGAGAGCTGTTTTTTCGGATGAGTGAGAAAGTCTGAAATTCAAAATTTGGACCACCCCGGCATCATCCCATTTTTTTTTGTCGAGAAATGAAAATTTTTTAATTGTCAAAAAAACGATGCTGTTTTATTAAGTAAGTCACACAGATTACGTACATGTATAATTTGTTGATGAAAGACCAAAAGCTAGGCATAGAGAGCTGTTTTTTCGGATGAGTGAGAAAGTCTGAAATTCAAAATTTGGACCACCCCGGCAGCATCTCATTTTTTTTTGTCGAAAAATGAAAATTTTTTTATTGTCAAAAAAAACGATGCTATTTTATTAAGTAAGTCACACAGATTACGTACATGTATAATTTGTTGATGAAAGACCAAAAGCTAGGCATAGAGAGCTGTTTTTTCGGATGAGTGAGAAAGTCTGAAATTCAAAATTTGGACCACCCTGGCAGCATCTCATTTTTTTTGTCGAGAAATGAAAATTTTTATATTGTCAAAAAAACGATGCTGTTTTATTAAGTAAGTCACACAGATTGCGTACATGTATAATTTGTTGATGAAAGACCAAAAGCTAGGCATACAGAGCTGTTTTTTCGGATGAGTGAGAAAGTCTGAAATTCAAAATTTGGACCACCCCGGCAGCATCTCATTTTTTTTGTCGAGAAATGAAAATTTTTTTTTTATCAAAAAAAACGATGCTATTTTATTAAGTAAGTCACACAGATTACATACATGTATAATTTGTTGATGAAAGACCAAAAGCTAGGCATAGAGAGCTGTTTTTTCGGATGAGTGAGAAAGTCTGAAATTCAAAATTTGGACCACCCCGGCAGCATCTCATTTTTTTTGTCGAGAAATGAAAATTTTTTTATTGTCAAAAAAAACGATGCTATTTTATTAAGTAAGTCACACAGATTACGTACATGTATAATTTGTTGATGAAAGACCAAAAGCTAGGCATAGAGAGCTGTTTTTTCGGATGAGTGAGAAAGTCTGAAATTCAAAATTTGGACCACCCTGGCAGCATCTCATTTTTTTTGTCGAGAAATGAAAATTTTTATATTGTCAAAAAAACGATGCTGTTTTATTAAGTAAGTCACACAGATTGCGTACATGTATAATTTGTTGATGAAAGACCAAAAGCTAGGCATACAGAGCTGTTTTTTCGGATGGGTGAGAAAGTCTGAAATTCAAAATTTGGACCACCCCGGCAGCATCTCATTTTTTTTGTCGAGAAATGAAAATTTTTTTATTGTCAAAAAAAACGATGCTATTTTATTAAGTAAGTCACACAGATTACGTACATGTATAATTTGTTGATGAAAGACCAAAAGCTAGGCATAGAGAGCTGTTTTTTCGGATGAGTGAGAAAGTCTGAAATTCAAAATTTGGACCACCCCGGCAGCATCTCATTTTTTTTTGTCGAAAAATGAAAATTTTTTTATTGTCAAAAAAAACGATGCTATTTTATTAAGTAAGTCACACAGATTACGTACATGTATAATTTGTTGATGAAAGACCAAAAGCTAGGTATAGAGAGCTGTTTTTTTGGATGGGTGAGAAAGTCTGAAATTCAAAATTTGGACCACCCCGGCAGCATCTCATTTTTTTTGTCGAGAAATGAAAATTTTTTTATTGTCAAAAAAAACGATGCTATTTTATTAAGTAAGTCACACAGATTACGTACATGTATAATTTGTTGATGAAAGACCAAAAGCTAGGCATAGAGAGCTGTTTTTTCGGATGAGTGAGAAAGTCTGAAATTCAAAATTTGGACCACCCCGGCAGCATCTCATTTTTTTTTGTCGAAAAATGAAAATTTTTTTATTGTCAAAAAAAACGATGCTGTTTTATTAAGTAAGTCACACAGATTACGTACATGTATAATTTGTTGATGAAAGACCAAAAGCTAGGTATAGAGAGCTGTTTTTTTGGATGGGTGAGAAAGTCTGAAATTCAAAATTTGGACCACCCTGGCAGCATCTCATTTTTTTTGTCGAGAAATGAAAATTTTTTTATTGTCAAAAAAAACGATGCTATTTTATTAAGTAAGTCACACAGATTACGTACATGTATAATTTGTTGATGAAAGACCAAAAGCTAGGTATAGAGAGCTGTTTTTTTGGATGGGTGAGAAAGTCTGAAATTCAAAATTTGGACCACCCCGGCAGCATCTCATTTTTTTTGTCGAGAAATGAAAATTTTTTTATTGTCAAAAAAACGATGCTGTTTTATTAAGTAAGTCACACAGATTACGTACATGTATAATTTGTTGATGAAAGACCAAAAGCTAGGCATAGAGAGCTGTTTTTTCGGATGAGTGAGAAAGTCTGAAATTCAAAATTTGGACCACCCCGGCAGCATCTCATTTTTTTTGTCGAGAAATGAAAATTTTTTTATTATCAAAAAAAACGATGCTATTTTATTAAGTAAGTCACACAGATTTCGTACATGTATAATTTGTTGATGAAAGTCCAAAAGCTAGGCATACAGCGCTGTTTTTTCGGATGAGTGAGAAAGTCTGAAATTCAAAATTTGGACCACCCCGGCAGCATCTCATTTTTTTTGTCGAGAAATGAAAATTTTTTTATTGTCAATAAAACGATGCTGTTTTATTAAGTAAGTCACACAGATTACTTACATGTATAATTTGTTGATGAAAGACCAAAAACTAGGCATACAGAGTTGTTTTTTCGGATGAGTGAGAAAGTCTGAAATTCAAAATTTGGACCAGCATCTCATTTTTTTTGTCGAGAAATGAAAATTTTTTTACTGTCGAAAAAACGATGCTGTTTTATTAAGTAAGTCACACAGATTACTTACATGTATAATTTGTTGATGAAAGACCAAAAGCTAGGCATACAGAGCTGTTATTTTGAATGAGTGAGAAAGTCTGAAATTCAAAATTTGGACCACCCCGGCAGCATCTCATGTTTTTTGTCGAAAAATGAAAATTTTTTTATTGTCAAAAAAAACGATGCTATTTTATTAAGTAAGTCACACAGATTACGTACATGTATAATTTGTTGATGAAAGACCAAAAGCTAGGCATAGAGAGCTGTTTTTTCGGATGAGTGAGAAAGTCTGAAATTCAAAATTTGGACCACCCCGGCAGCATCTCATTTTTTTTGTCGAGAAATGAAAATTTTTTTATTGTCAAAAAAACGATGCTGTTTTATTAAGTAAGTCACACAGATTACGTACATGTATAATTTGTTGATGAAAGACCAAAAGCTAGGCATAGAGAGCTGTTTTTTCGGATGAGTGAGAAAGTCTGAAATTCAAAATTTGGACCACCCCGGCAGCATCTCATTTTTTTTGTCAAAAAATAAAAATTTTTTTATTGTCAAAAAAACGATGCTGTTTTATTAAGTAAGTCACACAGATTACGTACATGTATAATTTGTTGATGAAAGACCAAAAGCTAGGCATAGAGAGCTGTTTTTTCGGATGAGTGAGAAAGTCTGAAATTCAAAATTTGGACCACCCCGGCAGCATCTCATTTTTTTTGTCGAGAAATGAAAATTTTTTTATTATCAAAAAAAACGATGCTGTTTTATTAAGTAAGTCACACAGATTACGTACATGTATAATTTGTTGATGAAAGACCAAAAGCTAGGTATAGAGAGCTGTTTTTTTGGATGGGTGAGAAAGTCTGAAATTCAAAATTTGGACCACCCCGGCAGCATCTCATTTTTTTTGTCGAGAAATGAAAATTTTTTTATTGTCAAAAAAACGATGCTGTTTTATTAAGTAAGTCACACAGATTACGTACATGTATAATTTGTTGATGAAAGACCAAAAGCTAGGCATAGAGAGCTGTTTTTTCGGATGAGTGAGAAAGTCTGAAATTCAAAATTTGGACCACCCCGGCAGCATCTCATTTTTTTTGTCGAGAAATGAAAATTTTTTTATTGTCAATAAAACGATGCTGTTTTATTAAGTAAGTCACACAGATTACGTACATGTATAATTTGTTGATGAAAGACCAAAAACTAGGCATACAGAGTTGTTTTTTCGGATGAGTGAGAAAGTCTGAAATTCAAAATTTGGACCAGCATCTCATTTTTTTTGTCGAGAAATGAAAATTTTTTTACTGTCGAAAAAACGATGCTGTTTTATTAAGTAAGTCACACAGATTACTTACATGTATAATTTGTTGATGAAAGACCAAAAGCTAGGCATACAGAGCTGTTATTTTGAATGAGTGAGAAAGTCTGAAATTCAAAATTTGGACCACCCCGGCAGCATCTCATGTTTTTTGTCGAAAAATGAAAATTTTTTTATTGTCAAAAAAAACGATGCTATTTTATTAAGTAAGTCACACAGATTACGTACATGTATAATTTGTTGATGAAAGACCAAAAGCTAGGCATAGAGAGCTGTTTTTTCGGATGAGTGAGAAAGTCTGAAATTCAAAATTTGGACCACCCCGGCAGCATCTCATTTTTTTTGTCGAGAAATGAAAATTTTTTTATTGTCAAAAAAACGATGCTGTTTTATTAAGTAAGTCACACAGATTACGTACATGTATAATTTGTTGATGAAAGACCAAAAGCTAGGCATAGAGAGCTGTTTTTTCGGATGAGTGAGAAAGTCTGAAATTCAAAATTTGGACCACCCCGGCAGCATCTCATTTTTTTTGTCGAGAAATGAAAATTTTTTTATTGTCAATAAAACGATGCTGTTTTATTAAGTAAGTCACACAGATTACTTACATGTATAATTTGTTGATGAAAGACCAAAAACTAGGCATACAGAGTTGTTTTTTCGGATGAGTGAGAAAGTCTGAAATTCAAAATTTGGACCAGCATCTCATTTTTTTTGTCGAGAAATGAAAATTTTTTTATTGTCGAAAAAACGATGCTGTTTTATTAAGTAAGTCACACAGATTACTTACATGTATAATTTGTTGATGAAAGACCAAAAGCTAGGCATACAGAGCTGTTTTTTTGAATGAGTGAGAAAGTCTGAAATTCAAAATTTGGACCACCCCGGCAGCATCTCATTTTTTTTGTCAAAAAATAAAAATTTTTTTATTGTCAAAAAAACGATGCTGTTTTATTAAGTAAGTCACACAGATTACGTACATGTATAATTTGTTGATGAAAGACCAAAAGCTAGGCATAGAGAGCTGTCTTTTCGGATGAGTGAGAAAGTCTGAAATTCAAAATTTGGACCACCCCGGCAGCATCTCATTTTTTTTGTCGAGAAATGAAAATTTTTTTATTATCAAAAAAAACGATGCTATTTTATTAAGTAAGTCACACAGATTACGTACATGTATAATTTGTTGATGAAAGACCAAAAGCTAGGCATAGAGAGCTGTTTTTTCGGATGAGTGAGAAAGTCTGAAATTCAAAATTTGGACCACCCCGGCAGCATCTCATTTTTTTTGTCGAGAAATGAAAATTTTTTTATTGTCAAAAAAACGATGCTGTTTTATTAAGTAAGTCACACAGATTACGTACATGTATAATTTGTTGATGAAAGACCAAAAGCTAGGCATACAGAGCTGTTTTTTCGGATGAGTGAGAAAGTCTGAAATTCAAAATTTGGACCACCCCGGCAGCATCTCATTTTTTTTGTCGAGAAATGAAAATTTTTTTATTGTCAAAAAAACGATGCTGTTTTATTAAGTAAGTCACACAGATTACGTACATGTATAATTTGTTGATGAAAGACCAAAAGCTAGGCATAGAGAGCTGTTTGTTTGGATGAGTGAGAAAGTCTGAAATTCAAAATTTGGACCACCCCGGGAGCATATAATTTTTCTTGTCGAGAAATGAAAATTTTTTTTATTATCAAAAAAAACGATGCTATTTTATTAAGTAAGTCACACAGATTACGTACATGTATAATTTGTTGATGAAAGACCAAAAGCTAGGCATACAGAGCTGTTTTTTCGGATGAGTGAGAAAGTCTGAAATTCAAAATTTGGACCACCCCAACAGCATCTCATTTTTTTTGTCGAGAAATGAAAATTTTTTTATTGTCAAAAAAACGATGCTGTTTTATTAAGTAAGTCACACAGATTACGTACATGTATAATTTGTTGATGAAAGACCAAAAGCTAGGCATACAGAGCTGTTTTTTCGGATGATTGAGAGAGTCTGAAATTCAAAATTTGGACCACCCCGGCAGCATCTCATTTTTTTTGTCGAGAAATGAAAATTTTTTTATTGTCAAAAAAACGATGCTGTTTTATTAAGTAAGTCACACAGATTACGTACATGTATAATATGTTGATGAAAGACCAAAAGCTAGGCATAGAGAGCTGTTTTTTCGGATGAGTGAGAAAGTCTGAAATTCAAAATTAGGACCACCCCGGGAGCATCTAATTTTTCTTGTCGAGAAATGAAAATTTTTTTTATTATCAAAAAAAACGATGCTATTTTATTAAGTAAGTCACACAGATTACGTACATGTATAATTTGTTGATGAAAGACCAAAAGCTAGGCATAGAGAGCTGTTTTTTCGGATGAGTGAGAAAGTCTGAAATTCAAAATTTGGACCACCCCGGGAGCATCTAATTTTTCTTGTCGAGAAATGAAAATTTTTTTTATTATCAAAAAAAACGATGCTATTTTATTAAGTAAGTCACACAGATTACGTACATGTATAATTTGTTGATGAAAGACCAAAAGCTAGGCATACAGAGCTGTTTTTTCGGATGAGTGAGAAAGTCTGAAATTCAAAATTTGGACCACCCCAACAGCATCTCATTTTTTTTGTCGAGAAATGAAATTTTTTTTATTGTCAAAAAAACGATCCTGTTTTATTAAGTAAGTCACACAGATTACGTACATGTATAATTTGTTGATGAAAGACCAAAAGCTAGGCATAGACAGCTGTTTTTTCGGATGATTGAGAGAGTCTGAAATTCAAAATTTGGACCACCCCGGCAGCATCTCATTATTTTTGTCGAGAAATGAAAATTTTTTTATTGTCAAAAAAACGATGCTGTTTTATTAAGTAAGTCACACAGATTACGTACATGTATAATTTGTTGATGAAAGACCAAAAGCTAGGCATAGACAGCTGTTTTTTCGGATGATTGAGAGAGTCTGAAATTCAAAATTTGGACCACCCCGGCAGCATCTAATTTTTTTTGTAGAGAAATGAAAATTTTTTTTTATTATCAAAAAAAACGATGCTATTTTATTAAGTAAGTCACACAGATTACGTACATGTATAATTTGTTGATGAAAGACCAAAAGCTAGGCATACAGAGCTGTTTTTTCGGATGATTGAGAAAGTCTGAAATTCAAAAATTACCACCCCGGCAGCATCTCATTTTTTTTGTCGAGAAATGAAAATTTTTTTATTGTCAAAAAAACGATGCTGTTTTATTAAGTAAGTCACACAGATTACGTACATGTATAATTTGTTGATGAAAGACCAAAAGCTAGGCATAGACAGCTGTTTTTTCGGATGAGTGAGAAAGTCTGAAATTCAAAATTTGGACCACCCCGGCAGCATCTCATTTTTTTTGTCGAGAAATGAAAATTTTTTTATTGTCAAAAAAACGATGCTGTTTTATTAAGTAAGTCACACAGATTACGTACATGTATAATTTGTTGATGAAAGACCAAAAGCTAGTTATAGACAGCTGTTTTTTCGGATGAGTGAGAAAGTCTGAAATTCAAAATTTGGACCACCCCGGCAGCATCTCATTTTTTTTGTCGAGAAATGAAAATTTTTTTATTGTCAAAAAAACGATGCTGTTTTATTAAGTAAGTCACACAGATTACGTACATGTATAATTTGTTGATGAAAGACCAAAAGCTAGGCATAGAGAGCTGTTTGTTTGGATGAGTGAGAAAGTCTGAAATTCAAAATTTGGACCACCCCGGGAGCATATAATTTTTCTTGTCGAGAAATGAAAATTTTTTTTATTATCAAAAAAAAACGATGCTATTTTATTAAGTAAGTCACACAGATTACGTACATGTATAATTTGTTGATGAAAGACCAAAAGCTAGGCATACAGAGCTGTTTTTTCGGATGAGTGAGAAAGTCTGAAATTCAAAATTTGGACCACCCCAACAGCATCTCATTTTTTTTGTCGAGAAATGAAAAATTTTTTTATTGTCAAAAAAAACGATGCTGTTTTATTAAGTAAGTCACACAGATTACGTACATGTATAATTTGTTGATGAAAGACCAAAAGCTAGGCATACAGAGCTGTTTTTTCGGATGATTGAGAGAGTCTGAAATTCAAAATTTGGACCACCCCGGCAGCATCTCATTTTTTTTGTCGAGAAATGAAAATTTTTTTATTGTCAAAAAAAACGATGCTGTTTTATTAAGTAAGTCACACAGATTACGTACATGTATAATTTGTTGATGAAAGACCAAAAGCTAGGCATAGAGAGCTGTTTTTTCGGATGAGTGAGAAAGTCTGAAATTCAAAATTTGGACCACCCCGGCAGCATCTCATTTTTTTTGTCGAGAAATGAAAATTTTTTTATTATCAAAAAAACCGATGCTATTTTATTAAGTAAGTCACACAGATTTCATACATGTATAATTTGTTGATGAAAGTCCAAAAGCTAGGCATACAGAGCTGTTTTTTCGGATGAGTGAGAAAGTCTGAAATTCAAAATTTGGACCACCCCGGCAGCATCTCATTTTTTTTGTCGAGAAATGAAAATTTTTTTATTGTCAAAAAAACGATGCTATTTTATTAAGTAAGTCACACAGATTACGTACATGTATAATTTGTTGATGAAAGACCAAAAGCTAGGCATAGAGAGCTGTTTTTTCGGATGAGTGAGAAAGTCTGAAATTCAAAATTTGGACCACCCCGGCATCATCCCATTTTTTTTTGTCGAGAAATGAAAATTTTTTAATTGTCAAAAAAACGATGCTATTTTATTAAGTAAGTCACACAGATTACGTACATGTATAATTTGTTGATGAAAGACCAAAAGCTAGGCATAGAGAGCTGTTTTTTCGGATGAGTGAGAAAGTCTGAAATTCAAAATTTGGACCACCCCGGCATCATCCCATTTTTTTTTGTCGAGAAATGAAAATTTTTTAATTGTCAAAAAAACGATGCTGTTTTATTAAGTAAGTCACACAGATTACGTACATGTATAATTTGTTGATGAAAGACCAAAAGCTAGGCATACAGAGCTGTTTTTTCGGATGAGTGAGAAAGTCTGAAATTCAAAATTTGGACCACCCCAACAGCATCTCATTTTTTTTGTCGAGAAATGAAAATTTTTTTATTGTCAAAAAAACGATGCTGTTTTATTAAGTAAGTCACACAGATTACGTACATGTATAATTTGTTGATGAAAGACCAAAAGCTAGGCATAGAGAGCTGTTTTTTCGGATGAGTGAGAAAGTCTGAAATTCAAAATTTGGACCACCCCGGCAGCATCTCATTTTTTTTGTCAAAAAATAAAAATTTTTTTATTGTCAAAAAAACGATGCTGTTTTATTAAGTAAGTCACACAGATTACGTACATGTATAATTTGTTGATGAAAGACCAAAAGCTAGGCATAGAGAGCTGTCTTTTCGGATGAGTGAGAAAGTCTGAAATTCAAAATTTGGACCACCCCGGCAGCATCTCATTTTTTTTGTCGAGAAATGAAAATTTTTTTATTATCAAAAAAAACGATGCTATTTTATTAAGTAAGTCACACAGATTACGTACATGTATAATTTGTTGATGAAAGACCAAAAGCTAGGCATAGAGAGCTGTTTTTTTCGGATGAGTGAGAAAGTCTGAAATTCAAAATTTGGACCACCCCGGCAGCATCTCATTTTTTTTGTCGAGAAATGAAAATTTTTTTATTGTCAAAAAAACGATGCTGTTTTATTAAGTAAGTCACACAGATTACGTACATGTATAATTTGTTGATGAAAGACCAAAAGCTAGGCATAGACAGCTGTTTTTTCGGATGAGTGAGAAAGTCTGAAATTCAAAATTTGGACCACCCCGGCAGCATCTCATTTTTTTTGTCGAGAAATGAAAATTTTTTTATTGTCAAAAAAACGATGCTGTTTTATTAAGTAAGTCACACAGATTACGTACATGTATAATTTGTTGATGAAAGACCAAAAGCTAGGCATAGACAGCTGTTTTTCGGATGAGTGAGAAAGTCTGAAATTCAAAATTTGGACCACCCCGGCAGCATCTCATTTTTTTGTCGAGAAATGAAAAATTTTTTATTGTCAAAAAAACGATGCTGTTTTATTAAGTAAGTCACACAGATTACGTACATGTATAATTTGTTGATGAAAGACCAAAAGCTAGGCATAGAGAGCTGTTTGTTTGGATGAGTGAGAAAGTCTGAAATTCAAAATTTGGACCACCCCGGGAGCATATAATTTTTCTTGTCGAGAAATGAAAATTTTTTTTATTATCAAAAAAAACGATGCTATTTTATTAAGTAAGTCACACAGATTACGTACATGTATAATTTGTTGATGAAAGACCAAAAGCTAGGCATAGAGAGCTGTTTTTTCGGATGAGTGAGAAAGTCTGAAATTCAAAATTTGGACCACCCCGGGAGCATCTAATTTTTCTTGTCGAGAAATGAAAATTTTTTTTATTATCAAAAAAAACGATGCTATTTTATTAAGTAAGTCACACAGATTACGTACATGTATAATTTGTTGATGAAAGACCAAAAGCTAGGCATACAGAGCTGTTTTTTCGGATGAGTGAGAAAGTCTGAAATTCAAAATTTGGACCACCCCAACAGCATCTCATTTTTTTTGTCGAGAAATGAAATTTTTTTTATTGTCAAAAAAACGATCCTGTTTTATTAAGTAAGTCACACAGATTACGTACATGTATAATTTGTTGATGAAAGACCAAAAGCTAGGCATACACAGCTGTTTTTTCGGATGAGTGAGAAAGTCTGAAATTCAAAATTTGGACCACCCCGGCAGCATCTCATTTTTTTTGTCGAGAAATGAAAATTTTTTTATTGCCAAAAAAACGATGCTGTTTTATTAAGTAAGTCACACAGACTGCGTACATGTATAATTTGTTGATGAAAGACCAAAAGCTAGGCATAGAGAGCTGTTTTTTCGGATGAGTGAGAAAGTCTGAAATTCAAAATTTGGACCACCCCGGTAGCATCTCATTTTTTTTGTCGAGAAATGAAAATTTTTTTATTGTCAAAAAAACGATGCTGTTTTATTAAGTAAGTCACACAGATTACGTACATGTGTAATTTGTTGATGAAAGACCAAAAGCTAGGCATAGACAGCTGTTTTTTCGGATGAGTGAGAAAGTCTGAAATTCAAAATTTGGACCACCCCGGTAGCATCTCATTTTTTTTGTCGAGAAATGAAAATTTTTTTATTGTCAAAAAAACGATGCTGTTTTATTAAGTAAGTCACACAGATTACGTACATGTATAATTTGTTGATGAAAGACCAAAAGCTAGGCATACAGAGCTGTTTTTCCGGATGATTGAGAGAGTCTGAAATTCAAAATTTGGACCACCCCGGCAGCATCTCATTTTTTTTGTCGAGAAATGAAAATTTTTTTATTGTCAAAAAAACGATGCTGTTTTATTAAGTAAGTCACACAGATTACGTACATGTATAATTTGTTGATGAAAGACCAAAAGCTAGGCATAGACAGCTGTTTTTTCGGATGAGTGAGAAAGTCTGAAATTCAAAATTTGGACCACCCCGGCAGCATCTCATTTTTTTTGTCGAGAAATGAAAATTTTTTTAATTGTCAAAAAAACGATGCTATTTTATTAAGTAAGTCACACAGATTACGTACATGTATAATTTGTTGATGAAAGACCAAAAGCTAGGCATAGAGAGCTGTTTTTTCGGATGAGTGAGAAAGTCTGAAATTCAAAATTTGGACCACCCCGGCAGCATCTAATTTTTTTTGTCGAGAAATGAAAGTTTTTTTATTATCAAAAAAAACGATGCTATTTTATTAAGTAAGTCACACATATTACGTACATGTATAATTTGTTGATGAAAGACCAAAATCTAGGCATACAGAGCTGTTTTTTCGGATGAGTTGAAAAGTCTGAAATTCAAAATTTGGACCACCCCGGCAGAATCACATATTTTTTGTCGAGAAATGAAAATTTTTTTATTGTCAAAAAAACGATGCTGTTTTATTAAGTAAGTCACACAGATTACGTACATGTATAATTTGTTGATGAAAGACCAAAAGCTAGGCATAGAGAGCTGTTTTTTCCGATGAGTGAGAAAGTCTGAAATTCAAAATTTGGACCACCCCGGCAGCATCTAATTTTTTTTGTCGAAAAATTAAAATTTTTTTATTGTCAAAAAAACGATGCTGTTTAATTAAGTTAGTCACACAGATTACGTACATGTATAATTTGTTGATGAAAGACCAAAAGCTAGGCATAGAGAGCTGTTTTTTCGGATGAGTGAGAAAGTCTGAAATTCAAAATTTGGACCACCCCGGCAGCATCTAATTTTTTTTGTCGAAAAATTAAAATTTTTTTATTGTCAAAAAAACGATGCTGTTTAATTAAGTTAGTCACACAGATTACGTACATGTATAATTTGTTGATGAAAGACCAAAAGCTAGGCATAGAGAGCTGTTTTTTCGGATGAGTGAGGAAGTCTGAAATTCAAAATTGGACCACCCCGGCAGCATCTCTTTTTTTTGTCGAGAAATGAAAATTTATTTATTTATTTTATTTGTTGATGAAAGACCAAAAGCTAGGCATGGAGAGCTGTTTTTTTCGGATGAGTGAGAAAGTCTGAAATTCAAAATTTGGACCACCCCGGCAGCATCTAATTTTTTTTGTCGAAAAATGAAAATTTTTTATTGTCAAAAAAACGATGCTATTTTATTAAGTAAGTCACACAGATTACGTACATGTATAATTTGTTGATGAAAGACCAAAAGCTAGGCATAGAGAGTTGTTTTTTCGGATGAGCGAGAAAGTCTGGAATTCAAAATTTGGACCACCCCGGCAGCATCTCATTTTTTTTGTCGAGAAATGAAAATTTTCTTACTGTCAAAAAAACGATGCTGTTTTATTAAGTAAGTCACACAGATTACGTACATGTATAATTTGTTGATGAAAGACCAAAAGCTAGGCATAGAGAGCTGTTTTCTCGGATGAGTGAGAAAGTCTGAAATTCAAAATTTGGACCACCCCGGCAGCATCTCATTTTTTTTGTCGAGAAATGAAAATTTTTTTTATTATCAAAAAAAACGATGCTATTTTATTAAGTAAGTCACACAGAATGCGTACATGTATAATTTGTTGATGAAAGACCAAAAGCTAGGCATAGACAGCTGCTTTTTCGGATGAGTGAGAAAGTCTGAAATTCAAAATTTGGACCACCCCGGCAGCATCTCATTGTTTTTGTCGAGAAATGAAAATTTTTTTATTGTCAAAAAAACGATGCTGTTTTATTAAGTAAGTCACACAGATTACGTACATGTATAATTTGTTGATGAAAGACCAAAAGCTAGGCATAGAGAGCTGTTTTTTCGGATGAGTGAGAAAGTCTGAAATTCAAAATTTGGACCACCCCGGCAGCATCTCATTTTTTTTGTCGAGAAATGAAAATTTATTTATTTATTTTATTTGTTGATGAAAGACCAAAAGCTAGGCATAGAGAGCTGTTTTTTTCGGATGAGTGAGAAAGTCTGAAATTCAGAATTTGGACCACCCCGGCTGCATCTCATTTTTTTGTCGAAAAATGAAAATTTTTTTATTATCAAAAAAAACGATGCTATTTTATTAAGTAAGTCACACAGATTACGTACATGTATAATTTGTTGATGAAAGACCAAAATCTAGGCATAGAGAGCTGTTTTTTCGGATGAGTGAGAAAGTCTGAAATTCAAAATTTGGACCACCCCGGCAGCATCTCATTTTTTTTGTCGAGAAATGAAAATTTTTTTATTGTCAAAAAAACGATGCTGTTTTATTAAGTAAGTCACACAGATTGCGTACATGTATAATTTGTTGATGAAAGACCAAAAGCTAGGCATACAGAGCTGCTTTTTCGGATGAGCGAGAAAGTCTGAAATTCAAAATTTGGACCACCCCGACAGCATCTCATTTTTTTTGTCGAGAAATGAAAATTTTTTTATTGTCAAAAAAACGATGCTGTTTTATTAAGTAAGTCACACAGATTACGTACATGTATAATTTGTTGATGAAAGACCAAAAGCTAGGCATACAGAGCTGTTTTTTCGGATGAGTGAGAAAGTCTGAAATTCAAAATTTGGACCACCCCGGCAGCATCTCATTTTTTTGTCGAGAAATGAAAATTTTTTTTATTACCAAAAAAAACGATGCTATTTTATTAAGTAAGTCACACAGATTACGTACATGTATAATTTGTTGATGAAAGACCAAAAGCTAGGCATAGAGAGCTGTTTTTTCGGATGAGTGAGAAAGTCTGAAATTCAAAATTTGGACCACCCCGGCAGCATCTCATTTTTTTTGTCGAGAAATGAAAATTTTTTTCTTGTCAAAAAAACGATGCTGTTTTATTAAGTAAGTCACACAGATTACGTACATGTATAATTTGTTGATGAAAGACCAAAAGCTAGGCATACAGAGCTGTTTTTTCGGATGATTGAGAAAGTCTGAAATTCAAAATTTGGACCACCCCGGCAGCATCTCATATTTTTTGTCGAGAAATGAAAATTTTTTTTATTATCAAAAAAAACGATGCTATTTTATTAAGTAAGTCACACATATTACGTACATGTATAATTTGTTGATGAAAGACCAAAATCTAGGCATACAGAGCTGTTTTTTCGGATGAGTTGAAAAGTCTGAAATTCAAAATTTGGACCACCCCGGCAGAATCACATTTTTTTTGTCGAGAAATGAAAATTTTTTTATTGTCAAAAAAACGATGCTGTTTTATTAAGTAAGTCACACAGATTACGTACATGTATAATTTGTTGATGAAAGACCAAAAGCTAGGCATAGAGAGCTGTTTTTTCGGATGAGTGAGAAAGTCTGAAATTCAAAATTTGGACCACCCCGGCAGCATCTAATTTTTTTTGTCGAAAAATTAAAATTTTTTTATTGTCAAAAAAACGATGCTGTTTAATTAAGTTAGTCACACAGATTACGTACATGTATAATTTGTTGATGAAAGACCAAAAGCTAGGCATAGAGAGCTGTTTTTTCGGATGAGTGAGGAAGTCTGAAATTCAAAATTTGGACCACCCCGGCAGCATCTCTTTTTTTTGTCGAGAAATGAAAATTTATTTATTTATTTTATTTGTTGATGAAAGACCAAAAGCTAGGCATAGAGAGCTGTTTTTTTCGGATGAGTGAGAAAGTCTGAAATTCAGAATTTGGACCACCCCGGCTGCATCTCATTTTTTTGTCGAAAAATGAAAATTTTTTTATTATCAAAAAAAACGATGCTATTTTATTAAGTAAGTCACACAGATTACGTACATGTATAATTTGTTGATGAAAGACCAAAATCTAGGCATAGAGAGCTGTTTTTTCGGATGAGTGAGAAAGTCTGAAATTCAAAATTTGGACCACCCCGGCAGCATCTCATTTTTTTTGTCGAGAAATGAAAATTTTCTTATTGTCAAAAAAACGATGCTGTTTTATTAAGTAAGTCACACAGATTGCGTACATGTATAATTTGTTGATGAAAGACCAAAAGCTAGGCATACAGAGCTGTTTTTTCGGATGAGTGAGAAAGTCTGAAATTCAAAATTTGGACCACCCCAACAGCATCTCATTTTTTTTGTCGAGAAATGAAAATTTTTTTATTGTCAAAAAAACGATGCTATTTTATTAAGTAAGTCACACAGATTACGTACATGTATAATTTGTTGATGAAAGACCAAAAGCTAGGCATAGAGAGCTGTTTTTTCGGATGAGTGAGAAAGTCTGAAATTCAAAATTTGGACCACCCCAACAGCATCTCATTTTTTTTGTCGAGAAATGAAAATTTTTTTATTGTCAAAAAAACGATGCTATTTTATTAAGTAAGTCACACAGATTACGTACATGTATAATTTGTTGATGAAAGACCAAAAGCTAGGCATAGAGAGCTGTTTTTTCGGATGAGTGAGAAAGTCTGAAATTCAAAATTTGGACCACCCCGGCAGCATCTAATTTTTTTTGTCGAGAAATGAAAATTTTTTTATTGTCAAAAAAAACGATGCTGTTTTATTAAGTAAGTCACACAGATTACGTACATGTATAATTTGTTGATGAAAGACCAAAAGCGAGGCATAGAGAGCTGTTTTTTCGGATGAGTGAGAAAGTCTGAAATTCAAAATTTGGACAACGCCGGCAGCATCTAATTTTTTTTGTCGAGAAATGAAAATTTTTTTATTGTCAAAAAAACGATGCTGTTTTATTAAGTAAGTCACACAGATTACGTACATGTATAATTTGTTGATGAAAGACCAAAAGCTAGGCATAGAGAGCTGTTTTTTCGGATGAGTGAGAAAGTCTGAAATTCAAAATTTGGACCACCCCGGCAGCATCTCATTTTTTTTTTTGTCGAAAAATTAAAATTTTTTTATCGTCAAAAAAAACGATGCTGTTTTATTAAGTAAGTCACACAGATTACGTACATGTATAATTTGTTGATGAAAGACCAAAAGCGAGGCATAGAGAGCTGTTTTTTCGGATGAGTGAGAAAGTCTGAAATTCAAAATTTGGACAACGCCGGCAGCATCTAATTTTTTTTGTCGAGAAATGAAAATTTTTTTATTGTCAAAAAAACGATGCTGTTTTATTAAGTAAGTCACACAGATTACGTACATGTATAATTTGTTGATGAAAGACCAAAAGCTAGGCATAGAGAGCTGTTTTTTCGGATGAGTGAGAAAGTCTGAAATTCAAAATTTGGACCACCCCGGCAGCATCTCATTTTTTTTGTCGAGAAATGAAAATTTATTTATTTATTTTATTTGTTGATGAAAGACCAAAAGCTAGGCATAGAGAGCTGTTTTTTTCGGATGAGTGAGAAAGTCTGAAATTCAGAATTTGGACCACCCCGGCTGCATCTCATTTTTTTGTCGAGAAATGAAAATTTTTTTATTGTCAAAAAAAACGATGCTGTTTTATTAAGTAAGTCACACAGATTACGTACATGTATAATTTGTTGATGAAAGACCAAAAGCGAGGCATAGAGAGCTGTTTTTTCGGATGAGTGAGAAAGTCTGAAATTCAAAATTTGGACAACGCCGGCAGCATCTAATTTTTTTTGTCGAGAAATGAAAATTTTTTTATTGTCAAAAAAACGATGCTGTTTTATTAAGTAAGTCACACAGATTACGTACA
Source organism: Volucella inflata (assembly GCA_928272305.1). Taxonomy (NCBI): domain Eukaryota; kingdom Metazoa; phylum Arthropoda; class Insecta; order Diptera; family Syrphidae; genus Volucella; species Volucella inflata. The sequence continues at coordinate 52,618,808 of OV743720.1, read as the reverse complement.
TGTATAATTTGTTGATGAAAGACCAAAAGCTAGGCATAGAGAGCTGTTTTTTCGGATGAGTGAGAAAGTCTGAAATTCAAAATTTGGACCACCCCGGCAGCATCTAATTTTTTTTGTCGAAAAATTAAAATTTTTTTATCGTCAAAAAAAACGATGCTGTTTTATTAAGTAAGTCACACAGATTACGTACATGTATAATTTGTTGATGAAAGACCAAAAGCGAGGCATAGAGAGCTGTTTTTTCGGATGAGTGAGAAAGTCTGAAATTCAAAATTTGGACAACGCCGGCAGCATCTAATTTTTTTTGTCGAGAAATGAAAATTTTTTTATTGTCAAAAAAACGATGCTGTTTTATTAAGTAAGTCACACAGATTACGTACATGTATAATTTGTTGATGAAAGACCAAAAGCTAGGCATAGAGAGCTGTTTTTTCGGATGAGTGAGAAAGTCTGAAATTCAAAATTTGGACCACCCCGGCAGCATCTAATTTTTTTTGTCGAGAAATGAAAATTTTTTTATTGTCAAAAAAAACGATGCTGTTTTATTAAGTAAGTCACACAGATTACGTACATGTATAATTTGTTGATGAAAGACCAAAAGCGAGGCATAGAGAGCTGTTTTTTCGGATGAGTGAGAAAGTCTGAAATTCAAAATTTGGACAACGTCGGCAGCATCTAATTTTTTTTGTCGAGAAATGAAAATTTTTTTATTGTCAAAAAAACGATGCTGTTTTATTAAGTAAGTCACACAGATTACGTACATGTATAATTTGTTGATGAAAGACCAAAAGCTAGGCATAGAGAGCTGTTTTTTCGGATGAGTGAGAAAGTCTGAAATTCAAAATTTGGACCACCCCGGCAGCATCTCATTTTTTTTGTCGAGAAATGAAAATTTATTTATTTATTTTATTTGTTGATGAAAGACCAAAAGCTAGGCATAGAGAGCTGTTTTTTTCGGATGAGTGAGAAAGTCTGAAATTCAGAATTTGGACCACCCCGGCTGCATCTCATTTTTTTGTCGAAAAATGAAAATTTTTTTATTATCAAAAAAAACGATGCTATTTTATTAAGTAAGTCACACAGATTACGTACATGTATAATTTGTTGATGAAAGACCAAAAGCTAGGCATAGAGAGCTGTTTTTTCGGATGAGTGAGAAAGTCTGAAATTCAAAATTTGGACCACCCCGGCAGCATCTCATTTTTTTTTGTCGAGAAATGAAAATTTTTTTATTGTCAAAAAAACGATGCTGTTTTATTAAGTAAGTCACACAGATTACGTACATGTATAATTTGTTGATGAAAGACCAAAAGCTAGGCATACAGAGCTGCTTTTTCGGATGAGCGAGAAAGTCTGAAATTCAAAATTTGGACCACCCCGACAGCATCTCATTTTTTTTTGTCGAGAAATGAAAATTTTTTTATTGTCAAAAAAACGATGCTGTTTTATTAAGTAAGTCACACAGATTACGTACATGTATAATTTGTTGATGAAAGACCAAAAGCTAGGCATACAGAGCTGTTTTTTCGGATGATTGAGAAAGTCTGAAATTCAAAATTTGGACCACCCCGGCAGCATCTCATTTTTTTTGTCGAGAAATGAAAATTTTTTTATTGTCAAAAAAACGATGCTGTTTTATTAAGTAAGTCACACAGATTACGTACATGTATAATTTGTTGATGAAAGACCAAAAGCTAGGCATAGACAGCTGTTTTTCGGATGAGCGAGAAAGTCTGAAATTCAAAAATTGGACCACCCCGGCAGCATCTAATTTTTTTTGTCGAGAAATGAAAATTTTTTTTTATTATCAAAAAAAACGATGCTGTTTTATTAAGTAAGTCACACAGATTACGTACATGTATAATTTGTTGATGAAAGACCAAAAGCTAGGCATAGAAAGCTGTTTTTTCGGATGAGTGAGAAAGTCTGAAATTCAAAATTTGGACCACCCGGGCAGCATCTCATTTTTTTGTCGAGAAATGAAAATTTTTTTATTACCAAAAAAAACGATGCTATTTTATTAAGTAAGTCACACAGATTACGTACATGTATAATTTGTTGATGAAAGACCAAAAGCTAGGCATAGAGAGCTGTTTTTTCGGATGAGTGAGAAAGTCTGAAATTCAAAATTTGGACCACCCCGGCAGCATCTCATTTTTTTTGTCGAGAAATGAAAATTTTTTTATTGTCAAAAAAACGATGCTGTTTTATTAAGTAAGTCACACAGATTACGTACATGTATAATTTGTTGATGAAAGACCAAAAGCTAGGCATAGAGAGCTGTTTTTTCGGATGAGTGAGAAAGTCTGAAATTCAAAATTTGGACCACCCCAGCAGCATCTAATTTTTCTTGTCGAGAAATGAAAGTTTTTTTATTGTCAAAAAAACGATGCTGTTTTATTAAGTAAGTCACACAGATTACGTACATGTATAATTTGTTGATGAAAGACCAAAAGCTAGGCATACAGAGCTGTTTTTTCGGATGATTGAGAAAGTCTGAAATTCAAAATTTGGACCACCCCGGCAGCATCTCATTTTTTTTGTCGAGAAATGAAAATTTTTTTATTGTCAAAAAAACGATGCTGTTTTATTAAGAAAGTCACACAGATTACGTACATGTATAATTTGTTGATGAAAGACCAAAAGCTAGGCATAGAGAGCTGTTTTTTCGGATGAGTGAGAAAGTCTGAAATTCAAAATTTGGACCACCCCGGCAGCATCTCATTTCTTTTGTCGAGAAATGAAAATTTTTTTTATTATCAAAAAAACGATGCTATTTTATTAAGTAAGTCACACAGATTACGTACATGTATAATTTGTTGATGAAAGACCAAAAGCTAGGCATAGAGAGCTGTTTTTTCGGATGAGTGAGAAAGTCTGAAATTCAAAATTTGGACCACCCCGGCAGCATCTAATTTTTTTTGTCGAGAAATGAAAATTTTTTTATTGTCAAAAAAAACGATGCTGTTTTATTAAGTAAGTCACACAGATTACGTACATGTATAATTTGTTGATGAAAGACCAAAAGCGAGGCATAGAGAGCTGTTTTTTCGGATGAGTGAGAAAGTCTGAAATTCAAAATTTGGACAACGCCGGCAGCATCTAATTTTTTTTGTCGAGAAATGAAAATTTTTTTATTGTCAAAAAAACGATGCTGTTTTATTAAGTAAGTCACACAGATTACGTACATGTATAATTTGTTGATGAAAGACCAAAAGCTAGGCATAGAGAGCTGTTTTTTCGGATGAGTGAGAAAGTCTGAAATTCAAAATTTGGACCACCCCGGCAGCATCTAATTTTTTTTGTCGAAAAATTAAAATTTTTTTATCGTCAAAAAAACGATGCTGTTTAATTAAGTAAGTCACACAGATTACGTACATGTATAATTTGTTGATGAAAGACCAAAAGCTAGGCATAGAGAGCTGTTTTTTCGGATGAGTGAGGAAGTCTGAAATTCAAAATTTGGACCACCCCGGCAGCATCTCATTTTTTTTGTCGAGAAATGAAAATTTATTTATTTATTTTATTTGTTGATGAAAGACCAAAAGCTAGGCATAGAGAGCTGTTTTTTTCGGATGAGTGAGAAAGTCTGAAATTCAGAATTTGGACCACCCCGGCTGCATCTCATTTTTTTGTCGAAAAATGAAAATTTTTTTATTATCAAAAAAAACGATGCTATTTTATTAAGTAAGTCACACAGATTACGTACATGTATAATTTGTTGATGAAAGACCAAAAGCTAGGCATAGAGAGCTGTTTTTTCGGATGAGTGAGAAAGTCTGAAATTCAAAATTTGGACCACCCCGGCAGCATCTCATTTTTTTTTGTCGAGAAATGAAAATTTTTTTATTGTCAAAAAAACGATGCTGTTTTATTAAGTAAGTCACACAGATTGCGTACATGTATAATTTGTTGATGAAAGACCAAAAGCTAGGCATACAGAGCTGCTTTTTCGGATGAGCGAGAAAGTCTGAAATTCAAAATTTGGACCACCCCGACAGCATCTCATTTTTTTTTGTCGAGAAATGAAAATTTTTTTATTGTCAAAAAAACGATGCTGTTTTATTAAGTAAGTCACACAGATTACGTACATGTATAATTTGTTGATGAAAGACCAAAAGCTAGGCATACAGAGCTGTTTTTTCGGATGATTGAGAAAGTCTGAAATTCAAAATTTGGACCACCCCGGCAGCATCTCATTTTTTTTGTCGAGAAATGAAAATTTTTTTATTGTCAAAAAAACGATGCTGTTTTATTAAGTAAGTCACACAGATTACGTACATGTATAATTTGTTGATGAAAGACCAAAAGCTAGGCATAGACAGCTGTTTTTTCGGATGAGCGAGAAAGTCTGAAATTCAAAAATTGGACCACCCCGGCAGCATCTAATTTTTTTTGTCGAGAAATGAAAATTTTTTTTTATTATCAAAAAAAACGATGCTGTTTTATTAAGTAAGTCACACAGATTACGTACATGTATAATTTGTTGATGAAAGACCAAAAGCTAGGCATAGAAAGCTGTTTTTTCGGATGAGTGAGAAAGTCTGAAATTCAAAATTTGGACCACCCCGGCAGCATCTCATTTTTTTTGTCGAGAAATGAAAATTTTTTTATTACCAAAAAAAACGATGCTATTTTATTAAGTAAGTCACACAGATTACGTACATGTATAATTTGTTGATGAAAGACCAAAAGCTAGGCATAGAGAGCTGTTTTTTCGGATGAGTGAGAAAGTCTGAAATTCAAAATTTGGACCACCCCGGCAGCATCTCATTTTTTTTGTCGAGAAATGAAAATTTTTTTATTGTCAAAAAAACGATGCTGTTTTATTAAGTAAGTCACACAGATTACGTACATGTATAATTTGTTGATGAAAGACCAAAAGCTAGGCATAGAGAGCTGTTTTTTCGGATGAGTGAGAAAGTCTGAAATTCAAAATTTGGACCACCCCAGCAGCATCTAATTTTTCTTGTCGAGAAATGAAAGTTTTTTTATTGTCAAAAAAACGATGCTGTTTTATTAAGTAAGTCACACAGATTACGTACATGTATAATTTGTTGATGAAAGACCAAAAGCTAGGCATACAGAGCTGTTTTTTCGGATGATTGAGAAAGTCTGAAATTCAAAATTTGGACCACCCCGGCAGCATCTCATTTTTTTTGTCGAGAAATGAAAATTTTTTTATTGTCAAAAAAACGATGCTGTTTTATTAAGTAAGTCACACAGATTACGTACATGTATAATTTGTTGATGAAAGACCAAAAGCTAGGCATAGAGAGCTGTTTTTTCGGATGAGTGAGAAAGTCTGAAATTCAAAATTTGGACCACCCCGGCAGCATCTCATTTCTTTTGTCGAGAAATGAAAATTTTTTTTATTATCAAAAAAACGATGCTATTTTATTAAGTAAGTCACACAGATTACGTACATGTATAATTTGTTGATGAAAGACCAAAAGCTTGGCATAGAGAGCTGTTTTTTCGGATGAGCGAGAAAGTCTGAAATTCAAAATTTGGACCACCCCGGCAGCATCTAATTTTTTTTGTCGAGAAATGAAAATTTTTTTTTATTATCAAAAAAAACGATGCTGTTTTATTAAGTAAGTCACACAGATTACGTACATGTATAATTTGTTGATGAAAGACCAAAAGCTAGGCATAGAAAACTGTTTTTTCGGATGAGTGAGAAAGTCTGAAATTCAAAATTTGGACCACCCCGGCAGCATCTCATTTTTTTTGTCGAGAAATGAAAATTTTTTTATTGTCAAAAAAACGATGCTGTTTTATTAAGTAAGTCACACAGATTACGTACATGTATAATTTGTTGATGAAAGACCAAAAGCTAGGCATACAGAGCTGTTTTTTCGGATGATTGAGAAAGTCTGAAATTCAAAATTTGGACCACCCCGGCAGCATCTCATTTTTTTTTGTCGAGAAATGAAAATTTTTTTAGTGTCAAAAAAACTATGCTGTTTTATTAAGTAAGTCACATCTCATTTTTTTTGTCGAGAAATGAAAATTTTTTTTATTACCAAAAAAAACGATGCTATTTTATTAAGTAAGTCACACAGATTACGTACATGTATAATTTGTTGATGAAAGACCAAAAGCTAGGCATAGAGAGCTGTTTTTTCGGATGAGTGAGAAAGTCTGAAATTCAAAATTTGGACCACCCCGGCAGCATCTCATTTTTTTTGTCGAGAAATGAAAATTTTTTTATTGTCAAAAAAACGATGCTGTTTTATTAAGTAAGTCACACAGATTGCGTACATGTATAATTTGTTGATGAAAGACCAAAAGCTAGGCATACAGAGCTGCTTTTTCGGATGAGCGAGAAAGTCTGAAATTCAAAATTTGGACCACCCCGACAGCATCTCATTTTTTTTTGTCGAGAAATGAAAATTTTTTTATTGTCAAAAAAACGATGCTGTTTTATTAAGTAAGTCACACAGATTACGTACATGTATAATTTGTTGATGAAAGACCAAAAGCTAGGCATACAGAGCTGTTTTTTCGGATGATTGAGAAAGTCTGAAATTCAAAATTTGGACAACCCCGGCAGCATCTCATTTTTTTTGTCAAGAAATGAAAGTTTTTTTATTATCAAAAAAAACGATGCTATTTTATTAAGTAAGTCACACAGATTACGTACATGTATAATTTGTTGATGAAAGACCAAAAGCTAGGCATAGACAGCTGTTTTTTCGGATGAGCGAGAAAGTCTGAAATTCAAAATTTGGACCACCCCGGCAGCATCTAATTTTTTTTGTCGAGAAATGAAAATTTTTTTTTATTATCAAAAAAAACGATGCTATTTTATTAAGTAAGTCACACAGATTACGTACATGTATAATTTGTTGATGAAAGACCAAAAGCTAGGCATAGAAAGCTGTTTTTTCGGATGAGTGAGAAAGTCTGAAATTCAAAATTTGGACCACCCCGGCAGCATCTCATTTTTTTTGTCGAGAAATGAAAATTTTTTTTATTACCAAAAAAAACGATGCTATTTTATTAAGTAAGTCACACAGATTACGTACATGTATAATTTGTTGATGAAAGACCAAAAGCTAGGCATAGAGAGCTGTTTTTTCGGATGAGTGAGAAAGTCTGAAATTCAAAATTTGGACCACCCCGGCAGCATCTAATTTTTTTTGTCGAGAAATGAAAATTTTTTTATTGTCAAAAAAACGATGCTGTTTTATTAAGTAAGTCACACAGATTACGTACATGTATAATTTGTTGATGAAAGACCAAAAGCTAGGCATAGAGAGCTGTTTTTTCGGATGAGTGAGAAAGTCTGAAATTCAAAATTTGGACAACCCCGGCAGCATCTCATTTTTTTTGTCAAGAAATGAAAGTTTTTTTATTATCAAAAAAAACGATGCTATTTTATTAAGTAAGTCACACAGATTACGTACATGTATAATTTGTTGATGAAAGACCAAAAGCTAGGCATACAGAGCTGTTTTTTCGGATGATTGAGAAAGTCTGAAATTCAAAATTTGGACCACCCCGGCAGCATCTCATTTTTTTTGTCGAGAAATGAAAATTTTTTTATTGTCAAAAAAACGATGCTGTTTTATTAAGTAAGTCACACAGATTACGTACATGTATAATTTGTTGATGAAAGACCAAAAGCTAGGCATAGAGAGCTGTTTTTGCGGATGAGTGAGAAAGTCTGAAATTCAAAATTTGGACCACCCCGGCAGCATCTCATTTTTTTTGTCGAGAAATGAAAATTTATTTATTTATTTTATTTGTTGATGAATGACCAAAAGCAATGCATAGAGAGCTGTTTTTTTCGGATGAGTGAGAAAGTCTGAAATTCAAAATTTGGACCACCCCGGCAGCATCTAATTTTTTTTGTCGAAAAATGAAAATTTTTTTACTGTCAAAAAAACGATGCTATTTTATTAAGTAAGTCACACAGATTACGTACATGTATTATTTGTTGATGAAAGACCAAAAGCTAGGCATAGACAGCTGTTTTTTCGGATGAGTGAGAAAGTCTGAAATTCAAAATTTGGACCACCCCGGCAGCATCTCATTTTTTTTTGTCGAGAAATAAAAATTTTTTTTTTTTTTAAAAAAAGGATCCTGTTTAATTAAGTAAGTCACACAGATTACGTACATGTATAATTTGTTGACGAAAGACCAAAAGCTAGGCATAGAGAGCTGTTTTTTCGGATGAGTGAGGAAGTCTGAAATTCAAAATTTGGACCACCCCGGCAGCATCTCATTTTTTTTTGTCGAGAAATGAAAATTTTTTTATTTATATTATTTGTTGATGAAAGACCAAAAGCTAGGCATAGAGAGCTGTTTTTTTCGGATGAGTGAGAAAGTCTGAAATTCAGAATTTGGACCACCCCGGCTGCATCTCATTTTTTTGTCGAAAAATGAAAATTTTTTTATTATCAAAAAAAAACGATGCTATTTTATTAAGTAAGTCACACAGATTACGTACATGTATAATTTGTTGATGAAAGACCAAAAGCTAGGCATAGGGAGCTGTTTTTTCAGATGAGTGAGAAAGTCTGAAATTCAAAATTTGGACCACCCCGGTAGCATCTCATTTTTTTTGTCGAGAAATGAAAATTTTTTTATTGTCAAAAAAAGATGCTGTTTTATTAAGTAAGTCACACAGATTGCGTACATGTATAATTTGTTGATGAAAGACCAAAAGCTAGGCATACAGAGCTGTTTTTTCGGATGAGTGAGAAAGTCTGAAATTCAAAATTTGGACCATCCCGACAGCATCTCATTTTTTTTTGTCGAGAAATGAAAATTTTTTTATTGTCAAAAAAACGATGCTGTTTTATTAAGTAAGTCACACAGATTACGTACATGTATAATTTGTTGATGAAAGACCAAAAGCTAGACATAGACAGCTGTTTTTTCGGATGATTGAGAAAGTCTGAAATTCAAAATTTGGACCACCCCGGCAGCATCTCATTTTTTTTGTCAAGAAATGAAAATTTTTTTTATTACCAAAAAAAAACGATGCTATTTTATTAAGTAAGTCACACAGATTACGTACATGTATAATTTGTTGATGAAAGACCAAAAGCTAGGCATAGAGAGCTGTTTTTTCGGATGAGTGAGAAAGTCTGAAATTCAAAATTTGGACCACCCCGGCAGCATCTCATTTTTTTTGTCGAGAAATGAAAATTTTTTTTATTACCAAAAAAAACGATGCTATTTTATTAAGTAAGTCACACAGATTACGTACATGTATAATTTGTTGATGAAAGACCAAAAGCTAGGCATAGAGAGCTGTTTTTTCGGATGAGTGAGAAAGTCTGAAATTCAAAATTTGGACCATCCCGACAGCATCTCATTTTTTTTTTGTCGAGAAATGAAAATTTTTTTATTGTCAAAAAAACGATGCTGTTTTATTAAGTAAGTCACACAGATTACGTACATGTATAATTTGTTGATGAAAGACCAAAAGCAAGGCATACAGAGCTGTTTTTTCGGATGAGTGTTAAAGTCTGAAATTCAAAATTTGGACCACCCCGGTAGCATCTCATTTTTTTTGTCGAGAAATGAAAATTTTTTTATTGTCAAAAAAAGATGCTGTTTTATTAAGTAAGTCACACAGATTGCGTACATGTATAATTTGTTGATGAAAGACCAAAAGCTAGGCATACAGAGCTGTTTTTTCGGATGAGTGAGAAAGTCTGAAATTCAAAATTTGGACCATCCCGACAGCATCTCATTTTTTTTTGTCGAGAAATGAAAATTTTTTTATTGTCAAAAAAACGATGCTGTTTTATTAAGTAAGTCACACAGATTACGTACATGTATAATTTGTTGATGAAAGACCAAAAGCTAGACATAGACAGCTGTTTTTTCGGATGATTGAGAAAGTCTGAAATTCAAAATTTGGACCACCCCGGCAGCATCTCATTTTTTTTGTCAAGAAATGAAAATTTTTTTTATTACCAAAAAAAACGATGCTATTTTATTAAGTAAGTCACACAGATTACGTACATGTATAATTTGTTGATGAAAGACCAAAAGCTAGGCATAGAGAGCTGTTTTTTCGGATGAGTGAGAAAGTCTGAAATTCAAAATTTGGACCACCCCGGCAGCATCTCATTTTTTTTGTCGAGAAATGAAAATTTTTTTTATTACCAAAAAAAACGATGCTATTTTATTAAGTAAGTCACACAGATTACGTACATGTATAATTTGTTGATGAAAGACCAAAAGCTAGGCATAGAGAGCTGTTTTTTCGGATGAGTGAGAAAGTCTGAAATTCAAAATTTGGACCATCCCGACAGCATCTCATTTTTTTTTTGTCGAGAAATGAAAATTTTTTTATTGTCAAAAAAACGATGCTGTTTTATTAAGTAAGTCACACAGATTACGTACATGTATAATTTGTTGATGAAAGACCAAAAGCTAGACATAGACAGCTGTTTTTTCGGATGATTGAGAAAGTCTGAAATTCAAAATTTGGACCACCCCGGCAGCATCTCATTTTTTTTGTCGAGAAATGAAAATTTTTTTATTGTCAAAAAAACGATGCTGTTTTATTAAGTAAGTCACACAGATTACGTACATGTATAATTTGTTGATGAAAGACCAAAAGCTAGGCATAGACAGCTGTTTTTTTGGATGAGCGAGAAAGTCTGAAATTCAAAATTTGGACCACCCCGGCAGCATCTAATTTTTTTTTTCGAGAAATGAAAATTTTTTTTTATTATCAAAAAAAACGATGCTATTTTATTAAGTAAGTCACACAGATTACGTACATGTATAATTTGTTGATGAAAGACCAAAAGCTAGGCATAGAAAGCTGTTTTTTCGGATGAGTGAGAAAGTCTGAAATTCAAAATTTGGACCACCCCGGCAGCATCTCATTTTTTTTGTCGAGAAATGAAAATTTTTTTTATTACCAAAAAAAACGATGCTATTTTATTAAGTAAGTCACACAGATTACGTACATGTATAATTTGTTGATGAAAGACCAAAAGCTAGGCATAGAGAGCTGTTTTTTCGGATGAGTGAGAAAGTCTGAAATTCAAAATTTGGACAACCCCGGCAGCATCTAATTTTTTTTGTCAAGAAATGAAAATTTTTTTATTGTCAAAAAAACGATGCTGTTTTATTAAGTAAGTCACACAGATTACGTACATGTATAATTTGTTGATGAAAGACCAAAAGCTTGGCATAGAGAGCTGTTTTTTCGGATGAGTGAGAAAGTCTGAAATTCAAAATTTGGACCACCCCGGCAGCATCTCATTTTTTTTGTCGAGAAATGAAAATTTATTTATTTATTTTATTTGTTGATGAATGACCAAAAGCAATGCATAGAGAGCTGTTTTTTTCGGATGAGTGAGAAAGTCTGAAATTCAAAATTTGGACCACCCCGGCAGCATCTAATTTTTTTTGTCGAAAAATTAAAATTTTTTTATTGTCAAAAAAACGATGCTATTTTATTAAGTAAGTCACACAGATTACGTACATGTATAATTTGTTGATGAAAGACCAAAAGCTAGGCATAGACAGCTGTTTTTTCGGCTGAGCGAGAAAGTCTGAAATTCAAAATTTGGACCACCCCGGCAGCATCTCATTTTTTTTGTCGAAAAATTAAAATTTTTTTATTGTCAAAAAAACGATGCTATTTTATTAAGTAAGTCACACAGATTACGTACATGTATAATTTGTTGATGAAAGACCAAAAGCTAGGCATAGAGAGCTGTTTTTTCGGATGAGTGAGAAAGTCTGAAATTCAAAATTTGGACCACCCCGGCAGCATCTCATTTTTTTTGTCGAGAAATGAAAATTTATTTATTTATATTATTTGTTGATGAAAGACCAAAAGCTAGGCATAGAGAGCTGTTTTTTTCGGATGAGTGAGAAAGTCTGAAATTCAGAATTTGGACCACCCCGGCTGCATCTCATTTTTTTGTCGAAAAATGAAATTTTTTTTATTATCAAAAAAAACGATGCTATTTTATTAAGTAAGTCACACAGATTACGTACATGTATAATTTGTTGATGAAAGACCAGAAGCTAGGCATAGAGAGCTGTTTTTTCGGATGAGTGAGAAAGTCTGAAATTCAAAATTTGGACCACCCCGGCAGCATCTCATTTTTTTTGTCGAGAAATGAAAATTTTTTTATTGTCAAAAAAACGATGCTGTTTTATTAAGTAAGTCACACAGATTACGTACATGTATAATTTGTTGATGAAAGACCAAAAGCTAGGCATAGAGAGCTGTTTTTTCGGATGAGTGAGAAAGTCTGAAATTAAAAATTTGGACAACCCCGGCAGCATCTAATTTTTTTTGTCAAGAAATGAAAGTTTTTTTATTATCAAAAAAAACGATGCTATTTTATTAAGTGAGTCACACAGATTACGTACATGTATAATTTGTTGATGAAAGACCAGAAGCTAGGCATAGAGAGCTGTTTTTCGGATGAGTGAGAAAGTCTGAAATTCAAAATTTGGACCACCCCGGCAGCATCTCATTTTTTTTGTCGAGAAATGAAAATTTTTTTATTGTCAAAAAAACGATGCTGTTTTATTAAGTAAGTCACACAGATTACGTACATGTATAATTTGTTGATGAAAGACCAAAAGCTAGGCATAGAGAGCTGTTTTTTCGGATGAGTGAGAAAGTCTGAAATTCAAAATTTGGACCACCCCAGCAGCATCTAATTTTTCTTGTCGAGAAATGAAAGTTTTTTTATTGTCAAAAAAACGATGCTGTTTTATTAAGTAAGTCACACAGATTACGTACATGTATAATTTGTTGATGAAAGACCAAAAGCTAGGCATACAGAGCTGTTTTTTCGGATGATTGAGAAAGTCTGAAATTCAAAATTTGGACCACCCCGGCAGCATCTCATTTTTTTTGTCGAGAAATGAAAATTTTCTTATTGTCAAAAAAACGATGCTGTTTTATTAAGTAAGTCACACAGATTACGTACATGTATAATTTGTTGATGAAAGACCAAAAGCTAGGCATAGAGAGCTGTTTTTTCGGATGAGTGAGAAAGTCTGAAATTCAAAATTTGGACCACCCCGGCAGCATCTCATTTTTTTTGTCGAGAAATGAAAATTTTTTTATTATCAAAAAAACGATGCTATTTTATTAAGTAAGTCACACAGATTACGTACATGTATAATTTGTTGATGAAAGACCAAAAGCTTGGCATAGAGAGCTGTTTTTTCGGATGAGTGAGAAAGTCTGAAATTCAAAATTTGGACCACCCCGGCAGCATCTCATTATTTTTGTCGAGAAATGAAAATTTTTTTATTGTCAAAAAAACGATGCTGTTTTATTAAGTAAGTCACACAGATTACGTACATGTATAATTTGTTGATGAAAGACCAAAAGCTAGGCATACAGAGCTGTTTTTTCGGATGATTGAGAAAGTCTGAAATTCAAAATTTGGACCACCCCGGCAGCATCTCATTTTTTTTGTCGAGAAATGAAAATTTTTTTATTGTCAAAAAAACGATGCTGTTTTATTAAGTAAGTCACACAGATTACGTACATGTATAATTTGTTGATGAAAGACCAAAAGCTAGGCATAGACAGCTTTTTTTTCGGATGAGTGAGAAAGTCTGAAATTCAAAATTTGGACCACCCCGGCAGCATCTCATTTTTTTTGTCGAGAAATGAAAATTTATTTATTTATTTTATTTGTTGATGAAAGACCAAAAGCAATGCATAAAGAGCTGTTTTTTTCGGATGAGTGAGAAAGTCTGAAATTCAAAATTTGGGCCACCCCGGCAGCATCTCATTTTTTTTGTCGAAAAATTAAAATTTTTTTATTGTCAAAAAAACGATGCTATTTTATTAAGTAAGTCACACAGATTACGTACATGTATAATTTGTTGATGAAAGACCAAAAGCTAGGCATACAGAGCTGTTTTTTCGGATGAGTGAGAAAGTCTGAAATTCAAAATTTGGACCACCCCGGCAGCATCTCATTTTTTTTTGTCGAGAAATGAACATTTTTTTATTGTCAAAAAAACGATGCTATTTTATTAAGTAAGTCACACAGATTACGTACATGTATAATTTGTTGATGAAAGACCAAAAGCTAGGCATACAGAGCTGTTTTTTTGGATGAGTGAGAAAGTCTGAAATTCAAAATTTGGGCCACCCCGGCAGCATCTCATTTTTTTTGTCGAGAAATGAAAATTTTTTTTATTATCAAAAAAAACGATGCTATTTTATTAAGTAAGTCACACAGATTACGTACATGTATAATTTGTTGATGAAAGACCAAAAGCTAGGCATAGACAGCTGTTTTTTCGGATGAGTGAGAAAGTCTGAAATTCAAAATTTGGACCACCCCGGCAGCATCTCATTTTTTTTTGTCGAGAAATGAAAATTTTTTTATTGTCAAAAAAACGATGCTATTTTATTAAGTAAGTCACACAGATTACGTACATGTATAATTTGTTGATGAAAGACCAAAAGCTAGGCATAGAAAGCTGTTTTTCGGATGAGTGAGAAAGTCTGAAATTCAAAATTTGGACAACCCCGGCAGCATCTAATTTTTATTGTCAAGAAATGAAAGTTTTTTTATTATCAAAAAAAACGATGCTATTTTATTAAGTAAGTCACACAGATTACGTACATGTATAATTTGTTGATGAAAGACCAAAAGCTAGGCATACAGAGCTGTTTTTTCGGATGATTGAGAAAGTCTGAAATTCAAAATTTGGACCACCCCGGCAGCATCTCATTTTTTTTGTCGAGAAATGAAAATTTTTTTATTGTCAAAAAAACGATGCTGTTTTATTAAGTAAGTCACACAGATTACGTACATGTATAATTTTTTGATGAAAGACCAAAAGCTAGGCATAGACAGCTTTTTTTTCGGATGAGTGAAAAGTCTGTAATTCAAAATTTGGACCACCCCGGCAGCATCTCATTTTTTTTTGTCGAGAAATGAAAATTTTTTTATTGTCAAAAAAACGATGCTATTTTATTAAGTAAGTCACACAGATTACGTACATGTATAATTTGTTGATGAAAGACCAAAAGCTAGGCATAGAGAGCTGTTTTTTCGGATGAGTGAGAAAGTCTGAAATTCAAAATTTGGACAACCCCGGCAGCATCTAATTTTTTTTGTCAAGAAATGAAAGTTTTTTTATTATCAAAAAAAACGATGCTATTTTATTAAGTAAGTCACACAGATTACGTACATGTATAATATGTTGATGAAAGACCAAAAGCTAGGCATACAGAGCTGTTTTTTCGGATGATTGAGAAAGTCTGAAATTCAAAATTTGGACCACCCCGGCAGCATCTCATTTTTTTTGTCGAGAAATGAAAATTTTTTTATTGTCAAAAAAACGATGCTGTTTTATTAAGTAAGTCACACAGATTACGTACATGTATAATTTGTTGATGAAAGACCAAAAGCTTGGCATAGAGAGCTGTTTTTTCGGATGAGTGAGAAAGTCTGAAATTCAAAATTTGGATCACCCCGGCAGCATCTCATTTTTTTTGTCGAGAAATGAAAATTTATTTATTTATTTTATTTGTTGATGAATGACCAAAAGCAATGCATAGAGAGCTGTTTTTTTCGGATGAGTGAGAAAGTCTGAAATTCAAAATTTGGACCACCCCGGCAGCATCTAATTTTTTTTGTCGAAAAATTAAAATTTTTTTATTGTCAAAAAAACGATGCTATTTTATTAAGTAAGTCACACAGATTACGTACATGTATAATTTGTTGATGAAAGACCAAAAGCTAGGCATAGACAGCTGTTTTTTCGGCTGAGCGAGAAAGTCTGAAATTCAAAATTTGGACCACCCCGGCAGCATCTCATTTTTTTTGTCGAAAAATTAAAATTTTTTTATTGTCAAAAAAACGATGCTATTTTATTAAGTAAGTCACACAGATTACGTACATGTATAATTTGTTGATGAAAGACCAAAAGCTAGGCATAGAGAGCTGTTTTTTCGGATGAGTGAGAAAGTCTGAAATTCAAAATTTGGACCACCCCGGCAGCATCTCATTTTTTTTGTCGAGAAATGAAAATTTATTTATTTATATTATTTGTTGATGAAAGACCAAAAGCTAGGCATAGAGAGCTGTTTTTTTCGGATGAGTGAGAAAGTCTGAAATTCAGAATTTGGACCACCCCGGCTGCATCTCATTTTTTTGTCGAAAAATGAAAATTTATTTATTATCAAAAAAAACGATGCTATTTTATTAAGTAAGTCACACAGATTACGTACATGTATAATTTGTTGATGAAAGACCAGAAGCTAGGCATAGAGAGCTGTTTTTTCGGATGAGTGAGAAAGTCTGAAATTCAAAATTTGGACCACCCCGGCAGCATCTCATTTTTTTTGTCGAGAAATGAAAATTTTTTTATTGTCAAAAAAACGATGCTGTTTTATTAAGTAAGTCACACAGATTACGTACATGTATAATTTGTTGATGAAAGACCAAAAGCTAGGCATAGAGAGCTGTTTTTTCGGATGAGTGAGAAAGTCTGAAATTAAAAATTTGGACAACCCCGGCAGCATCTAATTTTTTTTGTCAAGAAATGAAAGTTTTTTTATTATCAAAAAAAACGATGCTATTTTATTAAGTGAGTCACACAGATTACGTACATGTATAATTTGTTGATGAAAGACCAGAAGCTAGGCATAGAGAGCTGTTTTTTCGGATGAGTGAGAAAGTCTGAAATTCAAAATTTGGACCACCCCGGCAGCATCTCATTTTTTTTGTCGAGAAATGAAAATTTTTTTATTGTCAAAAAAACGATGCTGTTTTATTAAGTAAGTCACACAGATTACGTACATGTATAATTTGTTGATGAAAGACCAAAAGCTAGGCATAGAGAGCTGTTTTTTCGGATGAGTGAGAAAGTCTGAAATTCAAAATTTGGACCACCCCAGCAGCATCTCATTTTTTTTGTCGAGAAATGAAAATTTTTTTATTGTCAAAAAAACGATGCTGTTTTATTAAGTAAGTCACACAGATTACGTACATGTATAATTTGTTGATGAAAGACCAAAAGCTAGGCATAGAGAGCTGTTTTTTCGGATGAGTGAAAAAGTCTGAAATTCAAAATTTGGACCACCCCGGCAGCATCTCATTTTTTTTGTCGAGAAATGAAAATTTTTTTTATTATCAAGAAAACGATGCTATTTTATTAAGTAAGTCACACAGATTACGTACATGTATAATTTGTTGATGAAAGACCAAAAGCTTGGCATAGAGAGCTGTTTTTTCGGATGAGTGAGAAAGTCTGAAATTCAAAATTTGGACCACCCCGGCAGCATCTCATTATTTTTGTCGAGAAATGAAAATTTTTTTATTGTCAAAAAAAACGATGCTGTTTTATTAAGTAAGTCACACAGATTACGTACATGTATAATTTGTTGATGAAAGACCAAAAGCTAGGCATACAGAGCTGTTTTTTCGGATGATTGAGAAAGTCTGAAATTCAAAATTTGGACCACCCCGGCAGCATCTCATTTTTTTTGTCGAGAAATGAAAATTTTTTTATTGTCAAAAAAACGATGCTGTTTTATTAAGTAAGTCACACAGATTACGTACATGTATAATTTGTTGATGAAAGACCAAAAGCTAGGCATAGACAGCTTTTTTTTCGGATGAGTGAGAAAGTCTGAAATTCAAAATTTGGACCACCCCGGCAGCATCTCATTTTTTTTGTCGAGAAATGAAAATTTATTTATTTATTTTATTTGTTGATGAAAGACCAAAAGCAATGCATAGAGAGCTGTTTTTTTCGGATGAGTGAGAAAGTCTGAAATTCAAAATTTGGGCCACCCCGGCAGCATCTCATTTTTTTTGTCGAAAAATTAAAATTTTTTTATTGTCAAAAAAACGATGCTATTTTATTAAGTAAGTCACACAGATTACGTACATGTATAATTTGTTGATGAAAGACCAAAAGCTAGGCATACAGAGCTGTTTTTTCGGATGAGTGAGAAAGTCTGAAATTCAAAATTTGGACCACCTCGGCAGCATCTCATTTTTTTTGTCGAGAAATGAAAATTTTTTTTATTATCAAAAAAAACGATGCTATTTTATTAAGTAAGTCACACAGATTACGTACATGTATAATTTGTTGATGAAAGACCAAAAGCTAGGCATAGACAGCTGTTTTTTCGGATGAGTGAGAAAGTCTGAAATTCAAAATTTGGACCACCCCGGCAGCATCTCATTTTTTTTTGTCGAGAAATGAAAATTTTTTTATTGTCAAAAAAACGATGCTATTTTATTAAGTAAGTCACACAGATTACGTACATGTATAATTTGTTGATGAAAGACCAAAAGCTAGGCATAGAAAGCTGTTTTTCGGATGAGTGAGAAAGTCTGAAATTCAAAATTTGGACCACCCCGGCAGCATCTCATTTTTTTTGTCGAGAAATGAAAATTTTTTTATTGTCAAAAAAACGATGCTGTTTTATTAAGTAAGTCACACAGATTACGTACATGTATAATTTGTTGATGAAAGACCAAAAGCTAGGCATAGAGAGCTGTTTTTTCGGATGAGTGAGAAAGTCTGAAATTCAAAATTTGGACAACCCCGGCAGCATCTAATTTTTATTGTCAAGAAATGAAAGTTTTTTTATTATCAAAAAAAACGATGCTATTTTATTAAGTAAGTCACACAGATTACGTACATGTATAATTTGTTGATGAAAGACCAAAAGCTAGGCATACAGAGCTGTTTTTTCGGATGATTGAGAAAGTCTGAAATTCAAAATTTGGACCACCCCGGCAGCATCTCATTATTTTTGTCGAGAAATGAAAATTTTTTTATTGTCAAAAAAACGATGCTGTTTTATTAAGTAAGTCACACAGATTACGTACATGTATAATTTGTTGATGAAAGACCAAAAGCTAGGCATAGACAGCTTTTTTTTCGGATGAGTGAGAAAGTCTGAAATTCAAAATTTGGACCACCCCGGCAGCATCTCATTTTTTTTGTCGAGAAATGAAAATTTATTTATTTATTTTATTTGTTGATGAAAGACCAAAAGCAATGCATAGAGAGCTGTTTTTTTCGGATGAGTGAGAAAGTCTGAAATTCAAAATTTGGACCACCCCGGCAGCATCTAATTTTTTTTGTCGAAAAATTAAAATTTTTTTATTGTCAAAAAAAACGATGCTATTTTATTAAGTAAGTCACACAGATTACGTACATGTATAATTTGTTGATGAAAGACCAAAAGCTAGGCATACAGAGCTGTTTTTTCGGATGAGTGAGAAAGTCTGAAATTCAAAATTTGGACCACCCCGGCAGCATCTCATTTTTTTTTGTCGAGAAATGAAAATTTTTTTATTGTCAAAAAAACGATGCTATTTTATTAAGTAAGTCACACAGATTACGTACATGTATAATTTGTTGATGAAAGACAAAAAGCTAGGCATAGAAAGCTGTTTTTTCGGATGAGTGAGAAAGTCTGAAATTCAAAATTTGGACCACCCCGGCAGCATCTCATTTTTTTTGTCGAGAAATGAAAATTTTTTTATTGTCAAAAAAACGATGCTGTTTTATTAAGTAAGTCACACAGATTACGTACATGTATAATTTGTTGATGAAAGACCAAAAGCTAGGCATAGAGAGCTGTTTTTTCGGATGAGTGAGAAAGTCTGAAATTCAAAATTTGGACAACCCCGGCAGCATCTAATTTTTATTGTCAAGAAATGAAAGTTTTTTTATTATCAAAAAAAACGATGCTATTTTATTAAGTAAGTCACACAGATTACGTACATGTATAATCTGTTGATGAAAGACCAAAAGCTAGGCATACAGAGCTGTTTTTTCGGATGATTGAGAAAGTCTGAAATTCAAAATTTGGACCACCCCGGCAGCATCTCATTTTTTTTGTCGAGAAATGAAAATTTTTTTATTGTCAAAAAAACGATGCTGTTTTATTAAGTAAGTCACACAGATTACGTACATGTATAATTTGTTGATGAAAGACCAAAAGCTAGGCATAGACAGCTTTTTTTTCGGATGAGTGAGAAAGTCTGAAATTCAAAATTTGGACCACCCCGGCAGCATCTCATTTTTTTTGTCGAGAAATGAAAATTTATTTATTTATTTTATTTGTTGATGAAAGACCAAAAGCAATGCATAGAGAGCTGTTTTTTTCGGATGAGTGAGAAAGTCTGAAATTCAAAATTTGGACCACCCCGGCAGCATCTAATTTTTTTTGTCGAAAAATTAAAATTTTTTTATTGTCAAAAAAACGATGCTATTTTATTAAGTAAGTCACACAGATTACGTACATGTATAATTTGTTGATGAAAGACCAAAAGCTAGGCATAGAGAGCTGTTTTTTCGGATGAGTGAGAAAGTCTGAAATTTAAAATTTGGACCACCCCGGCAGCATCTCATTTTTTTTGTCGAGAAATGAAAATTTTTTTTATTATCAAAAAAAACGATGCTATTTTATTAAGTAAGTCACACAGATTACGTACATGTATAATTTGTTGATGAAAGACAAAAAGCTAGGCATACAGAGCTGCTTTTTCGGATGAGTGAGAAAGTCTGAAATTCAAAATTTGGACCACCCCGGCAGCATCTCATTCTTTTTGTCGAGAAATGAAAATTTTTTTATTGTCAAAAAAACGATGCTGTTTTATTAAGTAAGTCACACAGATTACGTACATGTATAATTTGTTGATGAAAGACCAAAAGCTAGGCATACAGAGCTGTTTTTTCGGATGAGTGAGAAAGTCTGAAATTCAAAATTTGGACCACCCCGGCAGCATCTCATTTTTTTTGTCGAGAAATGAAAATTTTTTTATTGTCAAAAAAAACGATGCTATTTTATTAAGTAAGTCACACAGATTACGTACATGTATAATTTGTTGATGAAAGACCAAAAGCTAGGCATAGAGAGCTGTTTTTTCGGATGAGTGAGAAAGTCTGAAATTCAAAATTTGGACCACCCCGGCAGCATCTCATTTTTTTTGTCGAGAAATGAAAATTTTTTTATTGTCAAAAAAAACGATGCTGTTTTATTAAGTAAGTCACACAGATTACGTACATGTATGATTTGTTGATGAAAGACCAAAAGCTAGGCATAGAGAGCTGTTTTTTCGGATGAGTGAGAAAGTCTGAAATTCAAAATTTGGACCACCCCGGCAGCATCTCATTTTTTTTGTCGAGAAATGAAAATTTTTTTATTGTCAAAAAAACGATGCTGTTTTATTAAGTAAGTCACACAGATTACGTACATGTATAATTTGTTGATGAAAGACCAAAAGCTAGGCATAGACAGCTTTTTTTTTTGGATGAGTGAGAAAGTCTGAAATTCAAAATTTGGACCACCCCGGCAGCATCTCATTTTTTTTGTCGAGAAATGAAAATTTTTTTATTGTCAAAAAAACGATGCTGTTTTATTAAGTAAGTCACACAGATTACGTACATGTATAATTTGTTGATGAAAGACCAAAAGCTAGGCATACAGAGCTGTTTTTTCGGATGAGTGAGAAAGTCTGAAATTCAAAATTTGGACCACCCCGGCAGCATCTCATTTTTTTTGTCGAGAAATGAAAATTTTTTTATTGTCAAAAAAAACGATGCTATTTTATTAAGTAAGTCACACAGATTACGTACATGTATAATTTGTTGATGAAAGACCAAAAGCTAGGCATAGAGAGCTGTTTTTTCGGATGAGTGAGAAAGTCTGAAATTCAAAATTTGGACCACCCCGGCAGCATCTCATTTTTTTTGTCGAGAAATGAAAATTTTTTTATTGTCAAAAAAAACGATGCTGTTTTATTAAGTAAGTCACACAGATTACGTACATGTATGATTTGTTGATGAAAGACCAAAAGCTAGGCATAGAGAGCTGTTTTTTCGGATGAGTGAGAAAGTCTGAAATTCAAAATTTGGACCACCCCGGCAGCATCTAATTTTTTTTGTCGAGAAATGAAAATTTTTTTATTGTCAAAAAAACGATGCTGTTTTATTAAGTAAGTCACACAGATTACGTACATGTATAATTTGTTGATGAAAGACCAAAAGCTAGGCATACAGAGCTGTTTTTTCGGATGAGTGAGAAAGTCTGAAATTCAAAATTTGGACCACCCCGGCCGCATCTCATTTTTTTTGTCGAGAAATGAAAATTTTTTTATTGTCAAAAAAACGATGCTGTTTTATTAAGTAAGTCACACAGATTACGTACATGTATAATTTGTTGATGAAAGACCAAAAGCTAGGCATAGCGAGCTGTTTTTTTTGGATGAGTGAGAAAGTCTGAAATTCAAAATTTGTAGCACCCCAGCAGCATCCCATTTTTTATATCGAGAAATGAAAATTTTTTTATTGTCAAAAAAACGATGCTGTTTTATTAAGTAAGTCACACAGATTACGTACATGTATAATTTGTTGATGAAAGACCAAAAGCTAGGCATAGAGAGCTGTTTTTTCGGATGAGTGAGAAAGTCTGAAATTCAAAATTTAGACCACCCCAGCAGCATCCCATTTTTTATATCGAGAAATGAAAATTTTTTTATTGTCAAAAAAACGATGCTGTTTTATTAAGTAAGTCACACAGATTACGTACATGTATAATTTGTTGATGAAAGACCTTAAGCTAGGCATAGAGAGCTGTTTTTTCGGATGAGTGAGAAAGCCTGAAATTCAAAATTTGGACCACCCCGGCAGCATCTCATTTTTTTTGTCGAGAAATAAAAATTTTTTTAGTGTCAAAAAAACGATGCTATTTTATTAAGTAAGTCACACAGATTACGTACATGTATAATTTGTTGATGAAAGACCAAAAGCTAGGCGTAGAGAGCTGTTTTTTCGGAGAAGTGAAAAAGTCTGAAATTCAAAATTTGGACCACCCCGGCAGCATCTCATTTTTTTTGTCGAGAAATGAAAATTTTTTTATTGTCAAAAAAACGATGCTGTTTTATTAAGTAAGTCACACAGATTACGTACATGTATAATTTGTTGATGAAAGACCTAAAGCTAGGCATAGAGAGCTGTTTTTTCGGATGAGTGAGAAAGCCTGAAATTCAAAATTTGGACCACCCCGGCAGCATCTCATTTTTTTTGTCGAAAATGAAAATTTTTTTATTGTCAGAAAAACGATGCTGTTTTATTAAGTAAGTCACACAGATTACGTACATGTATAATTTGTTGATGAAAGACCAAAAGCTAGGTATAGAGATCTATTTTTTCGGATGAGTGAGTAATTCTGAAATTCAAAATTTGGACCACCCCGGCAGCATCTCATTTTTTTTTTCGAGAAATGAAAATTTTTTTATTTTCAAAAAAACGATGCTATTTTATTAAGTAAGTCACACAGATTACGTACATGTATAATTTGTTGATAAAAGACCAAAAGCTAGGCATACAGAGCTGTTTTTTCCGATGAGTGAGAAAGTCTGAAATTCAAAATTTGGACCACCCCGGCAGCATCTAATTTTTTTGTCGAAAAATGAAAATTTTTTTATTGTCAGAAAAACGATGCTGTTTTATTAAGTAAGTCACACAGATTACGTACATGTATAATTTGTTGATGAAAGACCAAAAGCTAGGTATAGAGATCTGTTTTTTCATATGAGCAAGTAATTCTGAAATTCAAAATTTTCACCACCCCGGCAGCATCTCATTTTTTTTGTCGAGAAATGAAATTTTTTTATTGTCAAAAAAGCGATGCTGTTTTATTAAGTAAGTCACACAGATTACGTACATGTATAATTTGTTGATGAAAGACCAAAAGCTAGGCATAGAGAGCTGTTTTTTCGGATGAGTGAGAAAGTCTGAAATTCAAAATTTGGACCACCCCGGCAGCATCTCATTTTTTTTGTCGAGAAATGAAAATTTTTTTATTGTCAAAAGAACGATGCTGTTTTATTAAGTAAGTCACACAGATTACGTACATGTTTAATTTGTTGATGAAAGACCAAAAGCTAGGCATAGAGAGCTGTTTTTTCGGATGAGTGAGAAAGTCTGAAATTCAAAATTTGTAGCACCCCAGCAGCATCTCATTTTTTTTGTCGAGAAATGAAATTTTTTTATTGTCAAAAAAGCGATGCTGTTTTATTAAGTAAGTCACACAGATTACGTACATGTATAATTTGTTGATGAAAGACCAAAAGCTAGGCATAGAGAGCTGTTTTTTCGGATGAGTGAGAAAGTCTGAAATTCAAAATTTGGACCACCCCGGCAGCATCTCATTTTTTTTGTCGAGAAATGAAAATTTTTTTATTGTCAAAAGAACGATGCTGTTTTATTAAGTAAGTCACACAGATTACGTACATGTTTAATTTGTTGATGAAAGACCAAAAGCTAGGCATAGACAGCTTTTTTTTTTGGATGAGTGAGAAAGTCTGAAATTCAAAATTTGGACCACCCCGGCAGCATCTCATTTTTTTTGTCGAGAAATGAAAATTTTTTTATTGTCAAAAAAACGATGCTGTTTTATTAAGTAAGTCACACAGATTACGTACATGTATAATTTGTTGATGAAAGACCAAAAGCTAGGCATACAGAGCTGTTTTTTCGGATGAGTGAGAAAGTCTGAAATTCAAAATTTGGACCACCCCGGCAGCATCTCATTTTTTTTGTCGAGAAATGAAAATTTTTTTATTGTCAAAAAAAAACGATGCTATTTTATTAAGTAAGTCACACAGATTACGTACATGTATAATTTGTTGATGAAAGACCAAAAGCTAGGCATAGAGAGCTGTTTTTTCGGATGAGTGAGAAAGTCTGAAATTCAAAATTTGGACCACCCCGGCAGCATCTCATTTTTTTTGTCGAGAAATGAAAATTTTTTTATTGTCAAAAAAACGATGCTGTTTTATTAAGTAAGTCACACAGATTACGTACATGTATGATTTTTTGATGAAAGACCAAAAGCTAGGCATACAGAGCTGTTTTTTCGGATGAGTGAGAAAGTCTGAAATTCAAAATTTTGACCACCCCGGCAGCATCTCATTTTTTTTGTCGAGAAATGAAAATTTTTTTATTGTCAAAAAAACGATGCTGTTTTATTAAGTAAGTCACACAGATTACGTACATGTATAATTTGTTGATGAAAGACCAAAAGCTAGGCATAGAGAGCTGTTTTTTCGGATGAGTGAGAAAGTCTGAAATTCAAAATTTGGACCACCCCGGCAGCATCTCATTTTTTTTGTCGAGAAATGAAAATTTTTTTATTGTCAAAAAAACGATGCTGTTTTATTAAGTAAGTCACACAGATTACGTACATGTATAATTTGTTGATGAAAGACCAAAAGCTAGGCATACAGAGCTGTTTTTTCGGATGAGTGAGAAAGTCTGAAATTCAAAATTTTGACCACCCCGGCAGCATCTCATTTTTTTTGTCGAGAAATGAAAATTTTTTTATTGTCAAAAAAAACGATGCTGTTTTATTAAGTAAGTCACACAGATTACGTACATGTATGATTTTTTGATGAAAGACCAAAAGCTAGGCATACAGAGCTGTTTTTTCGGATGAGTGAGAAAGTCTGAAATTCAAAATTTTGACCACCCCGGCAGCATCTCATTTTTTTTGTCGAGAAATGAAAATTTTTTTATTGTCAAAAAAACGATGCTGTTTTATTAAGTAAGTCACACAGATTACGTACATGTATAATTTGTTGATGAAAGACCAAAAGCTAGGCATAGAGAGCTGTTTTTTCGGATGAGTGAGAAAGTCTGAAATTCAAAATTTGGACCACCCCGGCAGCATCTCATTTTTTTTGTCGAGAAATGAAAATTTTTTTATTGTCAAAAAAACGATGCTGTTTTATTAAGTAAGTCACACAGATTACGTACATGTATAATTTGTTGATGAAAGACCAAAAGCTAGGCATACAGAGCTGTTTTTTCGGATGAGTGAGAAAGTCTGAAATTCAAAATTTTGACCACCCCGGCAGCATCTCATTTTTTTTGTCGAGAAATGAAAATTTTTTTATTGTCAAAAAAACGATGCTGTTTTATTAAGTAAGTCACACAGATTACGTACATGTATAATTTGTTGATGAAAGACCAAAAGCTAGGCATAGACAGCTTTTTTTTTTGAATGAGTGAGAAAGTCTGAAATTCAAAATTTGGACCACCCCGGCAGCATCTCATTTTTTTTGTCGAGAAATGAAAATTTTTTTATTGTCAATAAAACGATGCTGTTTTATTAAGTAAGTCACACAGATTACGAACATGTATAATTTGTTGATGAAAGACCAAAAGCTAGGCATACAGAGCTGTTTTTTCGGATGAGTGAGCAAGTCTGAAATTCAAAATTTGGACCACCCCGGCAGCATCTCATTTTTTTTGTCGAGAAATGAAAATTTTTTTATTGTCAAAAAAAACGATGCTATTTTATTAAGTAAGTCACACAGATTACGTACATGTATAATTTGTTGATGAAAGACCAAAAGCTAGGCATAGAGAGCTGTTTTTTCGGATGAGTGAGAAAGTCTGAAATTCAAAATTTGGACCACCCCGGCAGCATCTCATTTTTTTTGTCGAGAAATGAAAATTTTTTTATTGTCAAAAAAACGATGCTGTTTTATTAAGTAAGTCACACAGATTACGTACATGTATAATTTGTTGATGAAAGACCAAAAGCTAGGCATACAGAGCTGTTTTTTCGGATGAGTGAGAAAGTCTGAAATTCAAAATTTGGACCACCCCGGCCCCATCACATTTTTTTTGTCGAGAAATGGAAATTTTATTATTGTCAAAAAAACGATGCTATTTTATTAAGTAAGTCACACAGATTACGTACATGTATAATTTGTTGATGAAAGACCAAAAGCTAGGCATAGAGAGCTGTTTTTTCGGATGAGTGAGAAAGTCTGAAATTCAAAATTTGGACCACCCCGGCAGCATCTCATTTGTTTTGTCGAGAAATGAAAATTTTTTTATTGTCAAAAAAAACGATGCTGTTTTATTAAGTAAGTCACACAGATTACGTACATGTATAATTTGTTGATGAAAGACCAAAAGCTAGGCATACAGAGCTGTTTTTTCGGATGAGTGAGAAAGTCTGAAATTCAAAATTTGGACCACCCCGGCAGCATCTAATTTTTTTTGTCGAGAAATGAAAATTTTTTTATTGTCAATAAAACGATGCTGTTTTATTAAGTAAGTCACACAGATTACGAACATGTTTAATTTGTTGATGAAAGACCAAAAGCTAGGCATACAGAGCTGTTTTTTCGGATGAGTGAGCAAGTCTGAAATTCAAAATTTGGACCACCCCGGCAGCATCTCATTTTTTTTGTCGAGAAATGAAAATTTTTTTATTGTCAAAAAAAAGATGCTATTTTATTAAGTAAGTCACACAGATTACGTACATGTATAATTTGTTGATGAAAGACCAAAAGCTAGGCATAGAGAGCTGTTTTTTCGGATGAGTGAGAAAGTCTGAAATTCAAAATTTGGACCACCCCGGCAGCATCTCATTTTTTTTGTCGAGAAATGAAAATTGTTTTATTGTCAAAAAAAACGATGCTGTTTTATTAAGTAAGTCACACAGATTACGTACATGTATGATTTGTTGATGAAAGACCAAAAGCTAGGCATAGAGAGCTGTTTTTTCGGATGAGTGAGAAAGTCTGAAATTCAAAATTTGGACCACCCCGGCAGCATCTCATTTTTTTTGTCGAGAAATGAAAATTTTTTTATTGTCAAAAAAACGATGCTGTTTTATTAAGTAAGTCACACAGATTACGTACATGTATAATTTGCTGATGAAAGACCAAAAGCTAGGCATACAGAGCTGTTTTTTCGGATGAGTGAGAAAGTCTGAAATTCAAAATTTGGACCACCCCGGCCCCATCACATTTTTTTTGTCGAGAAATGAAAATTTTATTATTGTCAAAAAAACGATGCTGTTTTATTAAGTAAGTCACACAGATTACGTACATGTATAATTTGTTGATGAAAGACCAAAAGCTAGGCATAGAGAGCTGTTTTTTCGGATGAGTGAGAAAGTCTGAAATTCAAAATTTGGACCACCCCGGCAGCATCTCATTTGTTTTGTCGAGAAATGAAAATTTTTTTATTGTCAAAAAAAACGATGCTGTTTTATTAAGTAAGTCACACAGATTACGTACATGTATAATTTGATGATGAAAGACCAAAAGCTAGGCATACAGAGCTGTTTTTTCGGATGAGTGAGAAAGTCTGAAATTCAAAATTTTGACCACCCCGGCAGCATCTCATTTTTTTTGTCGAGAAATGAAAATTTTTTTATTGTCAAAAAAACGATGCTGTTTTATTAAGTAAGTCACACAGATTACGTACATGTATAATTTGTTGATGAAAGACCAAAAGCTTGGCATAGACAGCTGTTTTTTCGGATGAGTGAGAAAGTCTGGAATTCAAAATTTGGACCACCCCGGCAGCATCTAATTTTTTTTGTCGAGAAATGAAAATTTTTTTTATTATCGGAAAAAACGATGCTATTTTATTAAGTAAGTCACACAGATTACGTACATGTATAATTTGTTGATGAAAGAC
The DNA here is from genome assembly GCA_928272305.1 of Volucella inflata. Taxonomy (NCBI): domain Eukaryota; kingdom Metazoa; phylum Arthropoda; class Insecta; order Diptera; family Syrphidae; genus Volucella; species Volucella inflata. Next base: position 52,590,338 of record OV743720.1, on the reverse strand, counting down.
CAAAAGCTAGGCATACAGAGCTGTTTTTTCGGATGAGTGAGAAAGTCTGAAATTCAAAATTTGGACCACCCCGGCAGTATCTAATTTTTTTTGTCGAGAAATGAAAATTTTTTTATTGTCAAAAAAAACGATGCTATTTTATTAAGTAAGTCACACAGATTACGTACATGTATAATTTGTTGATGAAAGACCAAAAGCTAGGCATAGAGAGCTGTTTTTTCGGATGAGTGAGAAAGTCTGAAATTCAAAATTTGGACCACCCCGGCAGCATCTCATTTTTTTTGTCGAGAAATGAAAATTTTTTTATTGTCAAAAAAAACGATGCTGTTTTATGAAGTAAGTCACACAGATTACGTACATGTTTAATTTGTTGATGAAAGACCAAAAGCTAGGCATACAGAGCTGTTTTTTCGGATGAGTGAGAAAGTCTGAAATTCAAAATTTGGACCACCCCGGCAGCATCTCATTTTTTTTGTCGAGAAATGAAAATTTTTTTATTGTCAAAAAAAACGATGCTATTTTATTAAGTAAGTCACACAGATTACGTACATGTATAATTTGTTGATGAAAGACCAAAAGCTAGGCATAGAGAGCTGTTTTTTCGGATGAGTGAGAAAGTCTGAAATTCAAAATTTGGACCACCCCGGCAGCATCTCATTTTTTTTGTCGAGAAATGAAAATTTTTTTATTGTCAAAAAAAACGATGCTGTTTTATTAAGTAAGTCACACAGATTACGTACATGTATGATTTGTTGATGAAAGACCAAAAGCTAGGCATAGACAGCTGTTTTTTCGGATGAGTGAGAAAGTCTGAAATTCAAAATTTGGACCACCCCGGCAGCATCTCATTTTTTTTGTCGAGAAATGAAAATTGTTTTATTGTCAAAAAAAACGATGCTGTTTTATTAAGTAAGTCACACAGATTACGTACATGTATGATTTGTTGATGAAAGACCAAAAGCTAGGCATAGAGAGCTGTTTTTTCGGATGAGTGAGAAAGTCTGAAATTCAAAATTTGGACCACCCCGGCAGCATCTCATTTTTTTTGTCGAGAAATGAAAATTTTTTTATTGTCAAAAAAACGATGCTGTTTTATTAAGTAAGTCACACAGATTACGTACATGTATAATTTGCTGATGAAAGACCAAAAGCTAGGCATACAGAGCTGTTTTTTCGGATGAGTGAGAAAGTCTGAAATTCAAAATTTGGACCACCCCGGCCCCATCACATTTTTTTTGTCGAGAAATGAAAATTTTATTATTGTCAAAAAAACGATGCTGTTTTATTAAGTAAGTCACACAGATTACGTACATGTATAATTTGTTGATGAAAGACCAAAAGCTAGGCATAGAGAGCTGTTTTTCCGGATGAGTGAGAAAGTCTGAAATTCAAAATTTGGACCACCCCGGCAGCATCTCATTTGTTTTGTCGAGAAATGAAAATTTTTTTATTGTCAAAAAAAACGATGCTGTTTTATTAAGTAAGTCACACAGATTACGTACATGTATAATTTGATGATGAAAGACCAAAAGCTAGGCATACAGAGCTGTTTTTTCGGATGAGTGAGAAAGTCTGAAATTCAAAATTTTGACCACCCCCGGCAGCATCTCATTTTTTTTGTCGAGAAATGAAAATTTTTTTATTGTCAAAAAAACGATGCTGTTTTATTAAGTAAGTCACACAGATTACGTACATGTATAATTTGTTGATGAAAGACCAAAAGCTTGGCATAGACAGCTGTTTTTTCGGATGAGTGAGAAAGTCTGGAATTCAAAATTTGGACCACCCCGGCAGCATCTAATTTTTTTTGTCGAGAAATGAAAATTTTTTTTATTATCGGAAAAAACGATGCTATTTTATTAAGTAAGTCACACAGATTACGTACATGTATAATTTGTTGATGAAAGACCAAAAGCTAGGCATACAGAGCTGTTTTTTCGGATGAGTGAGAAAGTCTGAAATTCAAAATTTGGACCACCCCGGCAGTATCTAATTTTTTTTGTCGAGAAATGAAAATTTTTTTATTGTCAAAAAAAACGATGCTATTTTATTAAGTAAGTCACACAGATTACGTACATGTATAATTTGTTGATGAAAGACCAAAAGCTAGGCATAGAGAGCTGTTTTTTCGGATGAGTGAGAAAGTCTGAAATTCAAAATTTGGACCACCCCGGCAGCATCTCATTTTTTTTGTCGAGAAATGAAAATTTTTTTATTGTCAAAAAAACGATGCTGTTTTATGAAGTAAGTCACACAGATTACGTACATGTTTAATTTGTTGATGAAAGACCAAAAGCTAGGCATACAGAGCTGTTTTTTCGGATGAGTGAGAAAGTCTGAAATTCAAAATTTGGACCACCCCGGCAGCATCTCATTTTTTTTGTCGAGAAATGAAAATTTTTTTATTGTCAAAAAAAACGATGCTATTTTATTAAGTAAGTCACACAGATTACGTACATGTATAATTTGTTGATGAAAGACCAAAAGCTAGGCATAGAGAGCTGTTTTTTCGGATGAGTGAGAAAGTCTGAAATTCAAAATTTGGACCACCCCGGCAGCATCTAATTTTTTTTGTCGAGAAATGAAAATTTTTATTGTTATCAGAAAAAACGATGCTATTTTATTAAGTAAGTCACACAGATTACGTACATGTATAATTTGTTGATGAAAGACCAAAAGCTAGGCATAGAGAGCTGTTTTTTCGGATGAGTGAGAAAGTCTGAAATTCAAAATTTGGACCACCCCGGCAGCATCTCATTTTTTTTGTCGAGAAATGAAAATTTTTTTATTGTCAAAAAAAACGATGCTGTTTTATTAAGTAAGTCACACAGATTACGTACATGTATGATTTGTTGATGAAAGACCAAAAGCTAGGCATAGACAGCTGTTTTTTCGGATGAGTGAGAAAGTCTGAAATTCAAAATTTGGACCACCCCGGCAGCATCTAATTTTTTTTGTCGAGAAATGAAAATTTTTTTATTGTCAAAAAAACGATGCTGTCTTATTAAGTAAGTCACACAGATTACGTACATGTATAATTTGTTGATGAAAGACCAAAAGCTAGGCATAGACAGCTGTTTTTTCGGATGAGTGAGAAAGTCTGAAATTCAAAATTTGGACCACCCCGGCAGCATCTAATTTTTTTTGTCGAGAAATGAAAATTTTTATTGTTATCAGAAAAAACGATGCTATTTTATTAAGTAAGTCACACAGATTACGTACATGTATAATTTGTTGATGAAAGACCAAAAGCTAGGCATAGACAGCTGTTTTTTCGGATGAGTGAGAAAGTCTGAAATTCAAAATTTGGACCACCCCGGCAGCATCTAATTTTTTTTGTCGAGAAATGAAAATTTTTTTTATTATCAGAAAAAACGATGCTATTTTATTAAGTAAGTCACACAGATTACGTACATGTATAATTTGTTGATGAAAGACCAAAAGCTATTCATACAGAGCTGTTTTTTCGGATGAGTGAGAAAGTCTGAAATTCAAAATTTGGACCACCCCGGCAGCATCTAATGTTTTTTGTCGAGAAATGAAAATTTTTTTATTGTCAAAAAAAACGATGCTGTTTTATTAAGTAAGTCACACAGATTACGTACATGTATAATTTGTTGATGAAAGACCAAAAGCTAGGCATAGACAGCTGTTTTTTCGGATGAGTGAGAAAGTCTGAAATTCAAAATTTGGACCACCCCGGCAGCATCTAATTTTTTTTGTCGAGAAATGAAAATTTTTTTATTGTCAAAAAAACGATGCTGTTTTATTAAGTAAGTCACACAGATTACGTACATGTATAATTTGTTGATGAAAGACCAAAAGCTAGGCATAGACAGCTGTTTTTTCGGCTGAGCGAGAAAGTCTGAAATTCAAAATTTGGACCACCCCGGCAGCATCTCATTTTTTTTGTCGAGAAATGAAAATTTTTTTTATTATCAAAAAAAACGATATTATTTTATTAAGTAAGTCACACAGATTACGTACATGTATAATTTGTTGATGAAAGACCAAAAGCTAGGCATAGACAGCTGTTTTTTCGGATGAGTGAGAAAGTCTGAAATTCAAAATTTGGACCACCCCCGGCAGCATCTAATTTTTTTTGTCGAGAAATGAACATTTTTTTTATTATCAGAAAAAACGATGCTATTTTATTAAGTAAGTCACACAGATTACGTACATGTATAATTTGTTGATGAAAGACCAAAAGCTAGGCATAGACAGCTGTTTTTTCGGATGAGTGAGAAAGTCTGAAATTCAAAATTTGGACCACCCCGGCAGCATCTCATTTTTTTTGTCGAGAAATGAAAATTTTTTTTATTATCAGAAAAAACGATGCTATTTTATTAAGTAAGTCACACAGATTACGTACATGTATAATTTGTTGATGAAAGACCAAAAGCTAGGCATACAGAGCTGTTTTTTCGGATGAGTGAAAAAGTCTGAAATTCAAAATTTGGACCACCCCGGCAGCATCTCATTTTTTTTGTCGAGAAATGAAAATTTTTTTATTGTCAAAAAAACGATGCTGTTTTATTAAGTAAGTCACACAGATTACGTACATGTATAATTTGTTGATGAAAGACCAAAAGCTAGGCATAGAGAGCTGTTTTTTCGGATGAGTGAGAAAGTCTGAAATTCAAAATTTGGACCACCCCGGCAGCATCTCATTTTTTTTGTCGAGAAATGAAAATTTTTTTATTGTCAAAAAAACGATGCTGTTTTATTAAGTAAGTCACACAGATTACGTACATGTATAATTTGTTGATGAAAGACCAAAAGCTAGGCATAGACAGCTGTTTTTTCGGATGAGTGAGAAAGTCTGAAACTCAAAATTTGGACCACCCCGGCAGCATCTCATTTTTTTTGTCGAGAAATGAAAATTTTTTTTATTATCAAAAAAAACGATATTATTTTATTAAGTAAGTCACACAGATTACGTACATGTATAATTTGTTGATGAAAGACCAAAAGCTAGGCATAGACAGCTGTTTTTCGGATGAGTGAGAAAGTCTGAAATTCAAAATTTGGACCACCCCGGCAGCATCTAATTTTTTTTGTCGAGAAATGAACATTTTTTTTATTATCAGAAAAAACGATGCTATTTTATTAAGTAAGTCACACAGATTACGTACATGTATAATTTGTTGATGAAAGACCAAAAGCTAGGCATAGACAGCTGTTTTTTCGGATGAGTGAGAAAGTCTGAAATTCAAAATTTGGACCACCCCGGCAGCATCTAATTTTTTTTGTCGAGAAATGAAAATTTTTTTTATTATCAGAAAAAACGATGCTATTTTATTAAGTAAGTCACACAGATTACGTACATGTATAATTTGTTGATGAAAGACCAAAAGCTATTCATACAGAGCTGTTTTTTCGGATGAGTGAGAAAGTCTGAAATTCAAAATTTGGACCACCCCGGCAGCATCTAATGTTTTTTGTCGAGAAATGAAAATTTTTTTATTGTCAAAAAAAAACGATGCTGTTTTATTAAGTAAGTCACACAGATTACGTACATGTATAATTTGTTGATGAAAGACCAAAAGCTAGGCATAGACAGCTGTTTTTTCGGATGAGTGAGAATGTCTGAAATTCAAAATTTGGACCACCCCGGCAGCATCTAATTTTTTTTGTCGAGAAATGAAAATTTTTTTATTGTCAAAAAAACGATGCTGTTTTATTAAGTAAGTCACACAGATTACGTACATGTATAATTTGTTGATGAAAGACCAAAAGCTAGGCATAGACAGCTGTTTTTTCGGCTGAGCGAGAAAGTCTGAAATTCAAAATTTGGACCACCCCGGCAGCATCTCATTTTTTTTGTCGAGAAATGAAAATTTTTTTTATTATCAAAAAAAACGATATTATTTTATTAAGTAAGTCACACAGATTACGTACATGTATAATTTGTTGATGAAAGACCAAAAGCTAGGCATAGACAGCTGTTTTTTTTCGGATGAGTGAGAAAGTCTGAAATTCAAAATTTGGACCACCCCGGCAGCATCTAATTTTTTTTGTCGAGAAATGAACATTTTTTTTATTATCAGAAAAAACGATGCTATTTTATTAAGTAAGTCACACAGATTACGTACATGTATAATTTGTTGATGAAAGACCAAAAGCTAGGCATAGACAGCTGTTTTTTCGGATGAGTGAGAAAGTCTGAAATTCAAAATTTGGACCACCCCGGCAGCATCTCATTTTTTTTGTCGAGAAATGAAAATTTTTTTTATTATCAGAAAAAACGATGCTATTTTATTAAGTAAGTCACACAGATTACGTACATGTATAATTTGTTGATGAAAGACCAAAAGCTAGGCATACAGAGCTGTTTTTTCGGATGAGTGAAAAAGTCTGAAATTCAAAATTTGGACCACCCCGGCAGCATCTCATTTTTTGTTGTCGAGAAATGAAAATTTTTTATTGTCAAAAAAACGATGCTGTTTTATTAAGTAAGTCACACAGATTACGTACATGTATAATTTGTTGATGAAAGACCAAAAGCTAGGCATAGAGAGCTGTTTTTTCGGATGAGTGAGAAAGTCTGAAACTCAAAATTTGGACCACCCCGGCAGCATCTCATTTTTTTTGTTGAGAAATGAAAATTTTTTTTATTATCAAAAAAAACGATACTATTTTATTAAGTAAGTCACACAGATTACGTACATGTATAATTTGTTGATGAAAGACCAAAAGCTAGGCATACAGAGCTGTTTTTTCGGATGAGTGAGAAAGTCTGAAATTCAAAATTTGGACCACCCCGGCAGCATCTCATTTTTTTTGTCGAGAAATGAAAATTTTTTTATTGTCAAAAAAACGATGCTGTTTTATTAAGTAAGTCACACAGATTACGTACATGTATAATTTGTTGATGAAAGACCAAAAGCTAGGCATAGACAGCTGTTTTTTCGGATGAGTGAGAAAGTCTGAAATTCAAAATTTGGACCACCCCGGCAGCATCTCATTTTTTTGTCGAGAAATGAAAATTTTTTATTGTCAAAAAAACGATGCTGTTTTATTAAGTAAGTCACACAGATTACGTACATGTATAATTTGTTGATGAAAGACCAAAAGCTAGGCATAGACAGCTGTTTTTTCGGATGAGTGAGAAAGTCTGAAATTCAAAATTTGGACCACCCCGGCAGCATCTCATTTTTTTTGTCGAGAAATGAAAATTTTTTTTATTATCAAAAAAACGATGCTATTTTATTAAGTAAGTCACACAGATTACGTACATGTATAATTTGTTGATGAAAGACCAAAAGCTTGGCATAGAGAGCTGTTTTTTCGGATGAGTGAGAAAGTCTGAAATTCAAATATGGACCACCCCGGCAGCATCTCATTTTTTTTGTCGAGAAATGAAAATTTTTTTATTGTCAAAAAAACGATGCTGTTTTATTAAGTAAGTCACACAGATTACGTACATGTATAATTTGTTGATGAAAGACCAAAAGCTAGGCATAGACAGCTGTTTTTTCGGCTGAGCGAGAAAGTCTGAAATTCAAAATTTGGACCACCCCGGCAGCATCTCATTTTTTTTGTCGAGAAATGAAAATTTTTTTTATTATCAAAAAAAACGATACTATTTTATTAAGTAAGTCACACAGATTACGTACATGTATAATTTGTTGATGAAAGACCAAAAGCTAGGCATAGAGAGCTGTTTTTTCGGATGAGTGAGAAAGTCTGAAATTCAAAATTTGGACCACCCCGGCAGCATCTCATTTTTTTTGTCGAGAAATGAAAATTTTTTTATTGTCAAAAAAACGATGCTGTTTTATTAAGTAAGTCACACAGATTGCGTACATGTATAATTTGTTGATGAAAGACCAAAAGCTAGGCATACAGAGCTGTTTTTTCGGATGAGTGAGAAAGTCTGAAATTCAAAATTTGGACCACCCCAACAGCACCTCATTTTTTTTGTCGAGAAATGAAAATTTTTTTATTGTCAAAAAAACGATGCTGTTTTATTAAGTAAGTCACACAGATTACGTACATGTATAATTTGTTGATGAAAGACCAAAAGCTAGGCATACAGAGCTGTTTTTTCGGATGAGTGAGAAAGTCTAAAATTCAAAATTTTGACCACCCCGGCAGCATCTCATTTTTTTTGTCGAGAAATGAAAATTTTCTTATTGTCAAAAAAAACGATGCTGTTTTATTAAGTAAGTCACACAGATTACGTACATGTATAATTTGTTGATGAAAGACCAAAAGCTAGGCATACAGAGCTGTTTTTTCGGATGAGTGAGAAAGTCTGAAATTCAAAATTTGGACCACCCCGGCAGCATCTCATTTTTTTTGTCGAGAAATGAAAATTTATTTATTGTCAAAAAAAACGATGCTATTTTATTAAGTAAGTCACACAGATTACGTACATGTATAATTTGTTGATGAAAGACCAAAAGCTAGGCATAGAGAGCTGTTTTTTCGGATGAGTGAGAAAGTCTGAAATTCAAAATTTGGACCACCCCGGCAGCATCTCATTTTTTTTGTCGAGAAATGAAAATTTTTTTATTGTCAAAAAAAACGATGCTGTTTTATTAAGTAAGTCACACAGATTACGTACATGTATAATTTGTTGATGAAAGACCAAAAGCTAGGCATACAGAGCTGTTTTTTCGGATGAGTGAGAAAGTCTGAAATTCAAAATTTGGACCACCCCGGGCATCACATTTTTTTTGTCGAGAAATGAAAATTTTTTTATTGTCAAAAAAACGATGCTGTTTTATTAAGTAAGTCACACAGATTACGTACATGTATAATTTGTTGATGAAAGACCAAAAGCTAGGCATACAGAGCTGTTTTTTCGGATGAGTGAGAAAGTCTGAAATTCAAAATTTGGACCACCCCGGCAGCATCTCATTTTTTTTGTCGAGAAATGAAAATTTTTTTATTGTCAAAAAAAACGATGCTGTTTTATTAAGTAAGTCACACAGATTACGTACATGTATAATTTGTTGATGAAAGACCAAAAGCTAGGCATACAGAGCTGTTTTTTCGGATGAGTGAGAAAGTCTGAAATTCAAAATTTGGACCACCCCGGCCGCATCACATTTTTTTTGTCGAGAAATGAAAATTTTTTTATTGTCAAAAAAACGATGCTATTTTATTAAGTAAGTCACACAGATTACGTACATGTATAATTTGTTGATGAAAGACCAAAAGCTAGGCATAGACAGCTGTTTTTTCGGATGAGTGAGAAAGTCTGAAATTCAAAATTTGGACCACCCCGGCAGCATCTCATTTTTTTTGTCGAGAAATGAAAATTTATTTATTGTCAAAAAAAACGATGCTGTTTTATTAAGTAAGTCACACAGATTACGTACATGTATAATTTGTTGATGAAAGACCAAAAGCTAGGCATAGAGAGCTGTTTTTTCGGATGAGTGAGAAAGTCTGAAATTCAAAATTTGGACCACCCCGGCAGCATCTCATTTTTTTTGTCGAGAAATGAAAATTTTTTTATTGTCAAAAAAACGATGCTGTTTTATTAAGTAAGTCACACAGATTACGTACATGTATAATTTGTTGATGAAAGACCAAAAGCTAGGCATACAGAGCTGTTTTTTCGGATGAGTGAGAAAGTCTGAAATTCAAAATTTGGACCACCCCGGGCATCACATTTTTTTTGTCGAGAAATGAAAATTTTTTTATTGTCAAAAAAACGATGCTGTTTTATTAAGTAAGTCACACAGATTACGTACATGTATAATTTGTTGATGAAAGACCAAAAGCTAGGCATACAGAGCTGTTTTTTCGGATGAGTGAGAAAGTCTGAAATTCAAAATTTGGACCACCCCGGCAGCATCTCATTTTTTTTGTCGAGAAATGAAAATTTTTTTATTGTCAAAAAAACGATGCTGTTTTATTAAGTAAGTCACACAGATTACGTACATGTATAATTTGTTGATGAAAGACCAAAAGCTAGGCATACAGAGCTGTTTTTTCGGATGAGTGAGAAAGTCTGAAATTCAAAATTTGGACCACCCCGGCAGCATCTCATTTTTTTTGTCGAGAAATGAAAATTTTTTTATTGTCAAAAAAACGATGCTGTTTTATTAAGTAAGTCACACAGATTACGTACATGTATAATTTGTTGATGAAAGACCAAAAGCTAGGTATAGGGAGCTGTTTTTTTGGATAGGTGAGAAAGTCTGAAATTCAAAATTTGGACCACCCCGGCAGCATCTCATTTTTTTTGTCGAGAAATGAAAATTTTTTTATTGTCAAAAAAACGATGCTGTTTTATTAAGTAAGTCACACAGATTACGTACATGTATAATTTGTTGATGAAAGACCAAAAGCTAGGCATAGAGAGCTGTTTTTTCGGATGAGTGAGAAAGTCTGAAATTCAAAATTTGGACCACCCCGGCAGCATCTCATTTTTTTTGTCGAGATATGAAATTTTTTTATTGTCAAAAAAACGATGCTGTTTTATTAAGTAAGTCACACAGATTACGTACATGTATAATTTGTTGATGAAAGACCAAAAGCTAGGCATACAGAGCTGTTTTTTCGGATGAGTGAGAAAGTCTGAAATTCAAAATTTGGACCACCCCGGCCGCATCACATTTTTTTTGTCGAGAAATGAAAATTTTTTTATTGTCAAAAAAACGATGCTGTTTTATTAAGTAAGTCACACAGATTACGTACATGTATAATTTGTTGATGAAAGACCAAAAGCTAGGCATAGACAGCTGCTTTTTCGGATGAGTGAGAAAGTCTGAAATTCAAAATTTGGACCACCCCGGCAGCATCTCATTTTTTTGTCGAGAAATGAAAATTTTTTTATTGTCAAAAAAAACGATGCTGTTTTATTAAGTAAGTCACACAGATTACGTACATGTATAATTTGTTGATGAAAGACCAAAAGCTAGGCATAGACAGCTGTTTTTTTCGGCTGAGCGAGAAAGTCTGAAATTCAAATTTGGACCACCCCGGCAGCATCTCATTTTTTTTGTCGAGAAATGAAAATTTTTTTTATTATCAAAAAAAACGATACTTTTTTATTAAGTAAGTCACACAGATTACGTACATGTATAATTTGTTGATGAAAGACCAAAAGCTAGGCATAGAGAGCTGTTTTTCGGATGAGTGAGAAAGTCTGAAATTCAAAATTTGGACCACCCCGGCAGCATCTCATTTTTTTTGTCGAGAAATGAAAATTTTTTTATTGTCAAAAAAAACGATGCTGTTTTATTAAGTAAGTCACACAGATTGCGTACATGTATAATTTGTTGATGAAAGACCAAATGGCATACAGAGCTGTTTTTTCGGATGAGTGAGAAAGTCTGAAATTCAAAATTTGGACCACCCCAACAGCAATCTCATTTTTTTTGTCGAGAAATGAAAATTTTTTTATTGTCAAAAAAACGATGCTGTTTTATTAAGTAAGTCACACAGATTACGTACATGTATAATTTGTTGATGAAAGACCAAAAGCTAGGCATAGACAGCTGTTTTTTCGGATGAGTGCGAAAGTCTGAAATTCAAAATTTGGACCACCCCGGCAGCATCTCATTTTTTTTGTCGAGAAATGGAAATTTTTTTATTGTCAAAAAAAACGATGCTGTTTTATTAAGTAAGTCACACAGATTACGTACATGTATAATTTGTTGATGAAAGACCAAAAGCTAGACATAGACAGCTGTTTTTTCGGATGAGTGAGAAAGTCTGAAATTCAAAATTTGGACCACCCCGGCAGCATCTCATTTTTTTTGTCGAGAAATGAAAATTTTTTTATTGTCAAAAAAACGATGCTGTTTTATTAAGTAAGTCACACAGATTACGTACATGTATAATTTGTTGATGAAAGACCAAAAGCTAGGCATAGACAGCTTTTTTTTCGGATGAGTGGGAAAGTCTGAAATTCAAAATTTGGACCACCCCGGCAGCATCTCATTTTTTTTGTCGAGAAATGAAAATTTTTTTTATTATCAAAAAAACGATGCTATTTTATTAAGTAAGTCACACAGATTACGTACATGTATAATTTGTTGATGAAGACCAAAAGCTAGGCATAGAGAGCTGTTTTTTCGGATGAGTGAGAAAGTCTGAAATTCAAAATTTGGACCACCCCGGCAGCATCTCATTTTTTTTGTCGAGAAATGAAAATTTTTTTATTGTCAAAAAACGATGCTGTTTTATTAAGTAAGTCACACAGATTACGTACATGTATAATTTGTTGATGAAAGACCAAAAGCTAGGTATAGGGAGCTGTTTTTTTTGGATAGGTGAGAAAGTCTGAAATTCAAAATTTGGACCACCCCGGCAGCATCTCATTTTTTTTGTCGAGAAATGAAAATTTTTTTATTGTCAAAAAAAACGATGCTGTTTTATTAAGTAAGTCACACAGATTACGTACATGTATAATTTGTTGATGAAAGACCAAAAGCTAGGCATACAGAGCTGTTTTTTCGGATGAGTGAGAAAGTCTGAAATTCAAAATTTTGACCACCCCGGCAGCATCTCATTTTTTTTTTCGAGAAATGAAAATTTTTTTATTGTCAAAAAAACGATGCTATTTTATTAAGTAAGTCACACAGATTACGTACATGTATAATTTGTTGATGAAAGACCAAAAGCTAGGTATAGGGAGCTGTTTTTTTGGATAGGTGAGAAAGTCTGAAATTCAAAATTTGGACCACCCCGGCAGCATCTCATTTTTTTTGTCGAGAAATGAAAATTTTTTTATTGTCAAAAAAACGATGCTGTTTTATTAAGTAAGTCACACAGATTACGTACATGTATAATTTGTTGATGAAAGACCAAAAGCTAGGCATAGAGAGCTGTTTTTTCGGATGAGTGAGAAAGTCTGAAATTCAAGATTTGGACCACCCCGGCAGCATCTCATTTTTTTTGTCGAGAAATGAAAATTTTTTTATTGTCAAAAAAACGATGCTGTTTTATTAAGTAAGTCACACAGATTACGTACATGTATAATTTGTTGATGAAAGACCAAAAGCTAGGCATACAGAGCTGTTTTTTCGGATGAGTGAGAAAGTCTGAAATTCAAAATTTGGACCACCCCGGCCGCATCACATTTTTTTTGTCGAGAAATGAAAATTTTTTTATTGTCAAAAAAACGATGCTGTTTTATTAAGTAAGTCACACAGATTACGTACATGTATAATTTGTTGATGAAAGACCAAAAGCTAGGCATAGACAGCTGTTTTTTCGGATGAGTGCGAAAGTCTGAAATTCAAAATTTGGACCACCCCGGCAGCATCTCATTTTTTTTGTCGAGAAATGGAAATTTTTTTATTGTCAAAAAAAACGATGCTGTTTTATTAAGTAAGTCACACAGATTACGTACATGTATAATTTGTTGATGAAAGACCAAAAGCTAGGCATAGAGAGCTGTTTTTTCGGATGAGTGAGAAAGTCTGAAATTCAAAATTTGGACCACCCCGGCAGCATCTCATTTTTTTTGTCGAGAAATGAAAATTTTTTTATTGTCAAAAAAAACGATGCTGTTTTATTAAGTAAGTCACACAGATTACGTACATGTATAATTTGTTGATGAAAGACCAAAAGCTAGGCATAGACAGCTTTTTTTTCGGATGAGTGAGAAAGTCTGAAATTCAAAATTTGGACCACCCCGGCAGCATCTCATTTTTTTTGTCGAGAAATGAAAATTTTTTTTATTATCAAAAAACGATGCTATTTTATTAAGTAAGTCACACAGATTACGTACATGTATAATTTGTTGATGAAAGACCAAAAGCTAGGCATAGAGAGCTGTTTTTTCGGATGAGTGAGAAAGTCTGAAATTCAAAATTTGGACCACCCCAACAGCATCTCATTTTTTTTGTCGAGAAATGAAAATTTTTTTATTGTCAAAAAAAACGATGCTGTTTTATAAAGTAAGTCACACAGATTACGTACATGTATAATTTGTTGATGAAAGACCAAAAGCTAGGCATAGACAGCTGTTTTTTCGGATGAGTGAGAAAGTCTGAAATTCAAAATTTGGACCACCCCGGCAGCATCTCATTTTTTTTGTCGAGAAATGAAAATTTTTTTATTGTCAAAAAAACGATGCTGTTTTATTAAGTAAGTCACACAGATTACGTACATGTATAATTTGTTGATGAAAGACCAAAAGCTAGGCATAGACAGCTGTTTTTTCGGATGAGTGAGAAAGTCTGAAATTCAAAATTTGGACCACCCCGGCAGCATCTCATTTTTTTTGTCGAGAAATGAAAATTTTTTTATTGTCAAAAAAACGATGCTGTTTTATTAAGTAAGTCACACAGATTACGTACATGTATAATTTGTTGATGAAAGACCAAAAGCTAGGCATAGACAGCTGTTTTTTCGGATGAGTGAGAAAGTCTGAAATTCAAAATTTGGACCACCCCAACAGCATCTCATTTTTTTTGTCGAGAAATGAAAATTTTTTTTATTATCAAAAAAACGATGCTATTTTATTAAGTAAGTCACACAGATTACGTACATGTATAATTTGTTGATGAAAGACCAAAAGCTTGGCATAGAGAGCTGTTTTTTCGGATGAGTGAGAAAGTCTGAAATTCAAAATTTGGACCACCCCGGCAGCATCTCATTTTTTTTGTCGAGAAATGAAAATTTTTTTATTGTCAAAAAAACGATGCTGTTTTATTAAGTAAGTCACACAGATTACGTACATGTATAATTTGTTGATGAAAGACCAAAAGCTAGGCATAGACAGCTGTTTTTTCGGCTGAGCGAGAAAGTCTGAAATTCAAAATTTGGACCACCCCGGCAGCATCTCATTTTTTTTGTCGAGAAATGAAAATTTTTTTTATTATCAAAAAAAACGATACTATTTTATTAAGTAAGTCACACAGATTACGTACATGTATAATTTGTTGATGAAAGACCAAAAGCTAGGCATAGAGAGCTGTTTTTTCGGATGAGTGAGAAAGTCTGAAATTCAAAATATGGACCACCCCGGCAGCATCTCATTTTTTTTGTCGAGAAATGAAAATTTTTTTATTGTCAAAAAAACGATGCTGTTTTATTAAGTAAGTCACACAGATTGCGTACATGTATAATTTGTTGATGAAAGACCAAAAGCTAGGCATACAGAGCTGTTTTTTCGGATGAGTGAGAAAGTCTGAAATTCAAAATTTGGACCACCCCAACAGCATCTCATTTTTTTTGTCGAGAAATGAAAATTTTTTTATTGTCAAAAAAACGATGCTGTTTTATTAAGTAAGTCACACAGATTACGTACATGTATAATTTGTTGATGAAAGACCAAAAGCTAGGCATAGACAGCTGTTTTTTCGGATGAGTGCGAAAGTCTGAAATTCAAAATTTGGACCACCCCGGCAGCATCTCATTTTTTTTGTCGAGAAATGGAAATTTTTTTATTGTCAAAAAAAACGATGCTGTTTTATTAAGTAAGTCACACAGATTACGTACATGTACAATTTGTTGATGAAAGACCAAAAGCTAGGCATAGACAGCTGTTTTTTCGGATGAGTGAGAAAGTCTGAAATTCAAAATTTGGACCACCCCGGCAGCATCTCATTTTTTTTTTCGAGAAATGAAAATTTTTTTATTGTCAAAAAAACGATGCTGTTTTATTAAGTAAGTCACACAGATTACGTACATGTATAATTTGTTGATGAAAGACCAATAGCTAGGCATAGACAGCTGTTTTTTCGGATGAGTGCGAAAGTCTGAAATTCAAAATTTGGACCACCCCGGCAGCATCTCATTTTTTTTGTCGAGAAATGGAAATTTTTTTATTGTCAAAAAAAACGATGCTGTTTTATTAAGTAAGTCACACAGATTACGTACATGTATAATTTGTTGATGAAAGACCAAAAGCTAGGCATAGACAGCTGTTTTTTTGGATGAGTGAGAAAGTCTGAAATTCAAAATTTGGACCACCCCGGCAGCATCTCATTTTTTTTGTCGAGAAATGAAAATTTTTTTTATTATCAAAAAAACGATGCTATTTTATTAAGTAAGTCACACAGATTACGTACATGTATAATGTGTTGATGAAAGACCAAAAGCTAGGCATACAGAGCTGTTTTTTCGGATGAGTGAGAAAGTCTGAAATTCAAAATTTGGACCACCCCGGCAGCATCTCATTTTTTTTGTCGAGAAATGAAAATTTTTTTATTGTCACAAAAAACGATGCTGTTTTATTAAGTAAGTCACACAGATTACGTACATGTATAATTTGTTGATGAAAGACCAAAAGCTAGGCATAGAGAGCTGTATTTTCGGATGAGTGAGAAAGTCTGAAATTCAAAATTTGGACCACCCCGGCAGCATCTCATTTTTTTTGTCGAGAAATGAAAATTTTTTTATTGTCAAAAAAAACGATGCTGTTTTATTAAGTAAGTCACACAGATTACATACATGTATAATTTGTTGATGAAAGACCAAAAGCTAGGCAAAGAGAGCTGTTTTTTCGGATGAGTGAGAAAGTCTGAAATTCAAAATTTGGACCACCCCGGCAGCATCTCATTTTTTTTGTCGAGAAATGAAAATTTTTTTATTGTCAAAAAAACGATGCTGTTTTATTAAGTAAGTCACACAGATTACGTACATGTATAATTTGTTGATGAAAGACCAAAAGCTAGGCATACAGAGCTGTTTTTTCGGATGAGTGAGAAAGTCTGAAATTCAAAATTTGGACCACCCCGGCCGCATCACATTTTTTTTGTCGAGAAATGAAAATTTTTTTATTGTCAAAAAAACGATGCTGTTTTATTAAGTAAGTCACACAGATTACGTACATGTATAATTTGTTGATGAAAGACCAAAAGCTAGGCATAGAGAGCTGTTTTTTCGGATGAGTGAGAAAGTCTGAAATTCAAAATTTGGACCACCCCGGCAGCATCTCATTTTTTTTGTCGAGAAATGAAAATTTTTTTATTGTCAAAAGAAACGATGCTGTTTTATTAAGTAAGTCACACAGATTACGTACATGTATAATTTGTTGATGAAAGACCAAAAGCTAGGCATACAGAGCTGTTTTTTCGGATGAGTGAGAAAGTCTGAAATTCAAAATTTTGACCACCCCGGCAGCATCTCATTTTTTTTGTCGAGAAATGAATATTTTTTTATTGTCAAAAAAACGATGCTGTTTTATTAAGTAAGTCACACAGATTACGTACATGTATAATTTATTGATGAAAGACCAAAAGCTAGGCATAGACAGCTGTTTTTTCGGATGAGTGAGAAAGTCTGAAATTCAAAATTTGGACCACCCCGGCAGCATCTCATTTTTTTTGTCGAGAAATGAAAATTTATTTATTGTCAAAAAAACGATGCTGTTTTATTAAGTAAGTCACACAGATTACGTACATGTATAATTTGTTGATGAAAGACCAAAAGCTAGGCATACAGAGCTGTTTTTTCGGATGAGTGAGAAAGTCTGAAATTCAAAATTTTGACCACCCCGGCAGCATCTCATTTTTTTTGTCGAGAAATGAAAATTTTTTTATTGTCAAAAAAACGATGCTGTTTTATTAAGTAAGTCACACAGATTACGTACATGTATAATTTGTTGATGAAAGACCAAAAGCTAGGTATAGGGAGCCGTTTTTTTGGATAGGTGAGAAAGTCTGAAATTCAAAATTTGGACCACCCCGGCAGCATCTCATTTTTTTTGTCGAGAAATGAAAATTTTTTTATTGTCAAAAAAACGATGCTGTTTTATTAAGTAAGTCACACAGATTACGTACATGTATAATTTGTTGATGAAAGACCAAAAGCTAGGCATACAGAGCTGTTTTTTCGGATGAGTGAGAAAGTCTGAAATTCAAAATTTGGACCACCCCGGCCGCATCACATTTTTTTTGTCGAGAAATGAAAATTTTTTTATTGTCAAAAAAACGATGCTGTTTTATTAAGTAAGTCACACAGATTACGTACATGTATAATTTGTTGATGAAAGACCAAAAGCTAGGCATAGAGAGCTGTTTTTTCGGATGAGTGAGAAAGTCTGAAATTCAAAATTTGGACCACCCCGGCAGCATCTCATTTTTTTTGTCGAGAAATGAAAATTTTTTATTGTCAAAAAAAACGATGCTGTTTTATTAAGTAAGTCACACAGATTACGTACATGTATAATTTGTTGATGAAAGACCAAAAGCTAGGCATACAGAGCTGTTTTTTCGGATGAGTGAGAAAGTCTGAAATTCAAAATTTGGACCACCCCGGCAGCATCTCATTTTTTTTGTCGAGAAATGAAAATTTTTTTATTGTCAAAAAAACGATGCTGTTTTATTAAGTAAGTCACACAGATTACGTACATGTATAATTTATTGATGAAAGACCAAAAGCTAGGCATAGACAGCTGTTTTTTCGGATGAGTGAGAAAGTCTGAAATTCAAAATTTGGACCACCCCGGCAGCATCTCATTTTTTTTGTCGAGAAATGAAAATTTTTTTATTGTCAAAAAAACGATGCTGTTTTATTAAGTAAGTCACACAGATTACGTACATGTATAATTTGTTGATGAAAGACCAAAAGCTAGGCATAGACAGCTGTTTTTTCGGATGAGTGAGAAAGTCTGAAATTCAAAATTTGGACCACCCCGGCAGCATCTCATTTTTTTTGTCGAGAAATGAAAATTTTTTTATTGTCAAAAAAAACGATGCTGTTTTATTAAGTAAGTCACACAGATTACGTACATGTATAATTTGTTGATGAAAGACCAAAAGCTAGGCATACAGAGCTGTTTTTTCGGATGAGTGAGAAAGTCTGAAATTCAAAATTTTGACCACCCCGGCAGCATCTCATTTTTTTTGTCGAGAAATGAAAATTTTTTTATTGTCAAAAAAACGATGCTGTTTTATTAAGTAAGTCACACAGATTACGTACATGTATAATTTGTTGATGAAAGACCAAAAGCTAGGTATAGGGAGCTGTTTTTTTGGATAGGTGAGAAAGTCTGAAATTCAAAATTTGGACCACCCCGGCAGCATCTCATTTTTTTTGTCGAGAAATGAAAATTTTTTTATTGTCAAAAAAACGATGCTGTTTTATTAAGTAAGTCACACAGATTACGTACATGTATAATTTGTTGATGAAAGACCAAAAGCTAGGCATAGAGAGCTGTTTTTTCGGATGAGTGAGAAAGTCTGAAATTCAAAATTTGGACCACCCCGGCAGCATCTCATTTTTTTTGTCGAGAAATGAAAATTTTTTTATTGTCAAAAAAACGATGCTGTTTTATTAAGTAAGTCACACAGATTACGTACATGTATAATTTGTTGATGAAAGACCAAAAGCTAGGCATAGAGAGCTGTTTTTTCGGATGAGTGAGAAAGTCTGAAATTCAAAATTTGGACCACCCCGGCAGCATCTCATTTTTTTTGTCGAGAAATGAAAATTTTTTTATTGTCAAAAAAACGATGCTGTTTTATTAAGTAAGTCACACAGATTACGTACATGTATAATTTGTTGATGAAAGACCAAAAGCTAGGTATAGGGAGCCGTTTTTTTGGATAGGTGCGAAAGTCTGAAATTCAAAATTTGGACCACCCCGGCAGCATCTCATTTTTTTTGTCGAGAAATGGAAATTTTTTTATTGTCAAAAAAAACGATGCTGTTTTATTAAGTAAGTCACACAGATTACGTACATGTATAATTTGTTGATGAAAGACCAAAAGCTAGGCATAGACAGCTGTTTTTTCGGATGAGTGAGAAAGTCTGAAATTCAAAATTTGGACCACCCCGGCAGCATCTCATTTTTTTTGTCGAGAAATGAAAATTTTTTTATTGTCAAAAAAACGATGCTGTTTTATTAAGTAAGTCACACAGATTACGTACATGTATAATTTGTTGATGAAAGACCAAAAGCTAGGCATAGACAGCTGTTTTTTCGGCTGAGCGAGAAAGTCTGAAATTCAAAATTTGGACCACCCCGGCAGCATCTAATTTTTTTTGTCGAGAAATGAAAATTTTTTTTATTATCAAAAAAAACGATGCTATTTTATTAAGTAAGTCACACAGATTACGTACATGTACAATTTGTTGATGAAAGACCAAAAGCTAGGCATAGAGAGCTGTTTTCTCGGATGAGTGAGAAAGTCTGAAATTCAAAATTTGGACCACCCCGGCAGCATCTCATTTTTTTTGTCGAGAAATGAAAATTTTTTTATTGTCAAAAAAACGATGCTGTTTTATCGCTAAGACCAAAAGCTAGGCATAGAGAGCTGTTTTTTCGGATGAGTGAGAAAGTCTGAAATTCAAAATTTGGACCACCCCGGCAGCATCTCATTTTTTTGTCGAGAAATGAAAATTTTTTTATTGTCAAAAAAAACGATGCTGTTTTATTAAGTAAGTCACACAGATTACGTACATGTATAATTTGTTGATGAAAGACCAAAAGCTAGGCATACAGAGCTGTTTTTTCGGATGAGTGAGAAAGTCTGAAATTCAAAATTTTGACCACCCCGGCAGCATCTCATTTTTTTTGTCGAGAAATGAAAATTTTTTTATTGTCAAAAAAACGATGCTGTTTTATTAAGTAAGTCACACAGATTACGTACATGTATAATTTATTGATGAAAGACCAAAAGCTAGGCATAGACAGCTGTTTTTTCGGATGAGTGAGAAAGTCTGAAATTCAAAATTTGGACCACCCCGGCAGCATCTAATTTTTTTTGTCGAGAAATGAAAATTTTTTTTATTATCAGAAAAAACGATGCTATTTTATTAAGTAAGTCACACAGATTACGTACATGTATAATTTGTTGATGAAAGACCAAAAGCTAGGCATACAGAGCTGTTTTTTCGGATGAGTGAGAAAGTCTGAAATTCAAAATTTGGACCACCCCGGCAGCATCTCATTTTTTTTGTCGAGAAATGAAAATTTTTTTATTGTCAAAAAAAACGATGCTGTTTTATTAAGTAAGTCACACAGATTACGTACATGTATAATTTGTTGATGAAAGACCAAAAGCTAGGCATACAGAGCTGTTTTTTCGGATGAGTGAGAAAGTCTGAAATTCAAAATTTGGACCACCCCGGCAGCATCTCATTTTTTTTGTCGAGAAATGAAAATTTTTTTATTGTCAAAAAAAACGATGCTGTTTTATTAAGTAAGTCACACAGATTACGTACATGTATAATTTGTTGATGAAAGACCAAAAGCTAGGCATACAGAGCTGTTTTTTCGGATGAGTGAGAAAGTCTGAAATTCAAAATTTGGACCACCCCGGCAGCATCTCATTTTTTTTGTCGAGAAATGAAAATTTTTTTATTGTCAAAAAAACGATGCTGTTTTATTAAGTAAGTCACACGGATTACGTACATGTTGATGATGATTGTTGATGAAAGACCAAAAGCTAGGCATACAGAGCTGTTTTTTCGGATGAGTGCGAAAGTCTGAAATTCAAAATTTGGACCACCCCGGCAGCATCTAATTTTTTTTGTCGAGAAATGAAAATTTTTTTATTGTCAAAAAAAACGATGCTGTTTTATTAAGTAAGTCACACAGATTACGTACATGTATAATTTGTTGATGAAAGACCAAAAGCTAGGCATACAGAGCTGTTTTTTCGGATGAGTGAGAAAGTCTGAAATTCAAAATTTGGACCACCCCGGCAGCATCTAATTTTTTTTGTCGAGAAATGAAAATTTTTTTATTGTCAAAAAAAACGATGCTATTTTATTAAGTAAGTCACACAGATTACGTACATGTTGATGATGATTGTTGATGAAAGACCAAAAGCTAGGCATACAGAGCTGTTTTTTCGGATGAGTGCGAAAGTCTGAAATTCAAAATTTGGACCACCCCGGCAGCATCTCATTTGTTTTGTCGAGAAATGAAAATTTTTTTATTGTCAAAAAAAACGATGCTGTTTTATTAAGTAAGTCACACAGATTACGTACATGTATAATTTGTTGATGAAAGACCAAAAGCTAGGCATAGACAGCTGTTTTTTCGGATGAGTGAGAAAGTCTGAAATTCAAAATTTGGACCACCCCGGCAACATCTCATTTTTTTTGTCGAGAAATGAAAATTTTTTTTATTATCAAAAAAACGATGCTATTTTATTAAGTAAGTCACACAGATTACGTACATGTATAATTTGTTGATGAAAGACCAAAAGCTTGGCATAGAGAGCTGTTTTTTCGGATGAGTGAGAAAGTCTGAAATTCAAAATTTGGACCACCCCGGCAGCATCTCATTTTTTTTGTCGAGAAATGAAAATTTTTTTATTGTCAAAAGAACGATGCTGTTTTATTAAGTAAGTCACACAGATTACGTACATGTATAATTTGTTGATGAAAGACCAAAAGCTAGGCATAGACAGCTGTTTTTTCGGCTGAGCGAGAAAGTCTGAAATTCAAAATTTGGACCACCCCGGCAGCATCTAATTTTTTTTGTCGAGAAATGAAAATTTTTTTTATTATCAAAAAAAACGATGCTATTTTATTAAGTAAGTCACACAGATTACGTACATGTACAATTTGTTGATGAAAGACCAAAAGCTAGGCATAGAGAGCTGTTTTTTCGGATGAGTGAGAAAGTCTGAAATTCAAAATTTGGACCACCCCGGCAGCATCTCATTTTTTTTGTCGAGAAATGAAAATTTTTTTATTGTCAAAAAAACGATGCTGTTTTATCGCTAAGACCAAAAGCTAGGCATAGAGAGCTGTTTTTTCGGATGAGTGAGAAAGTCTGAAATTCAAAATTTGGACCACCCCGGCAGCATCTCATTTTTTTTGTCGAGAAATGAAAATTTTTTTATTGTCAAAAAAAACGATGCTGTTTTATTAAGTAAGTCACACAGATTACGTACATGTATAATTTATTGATGAAAGACCAAAAGCTAGGCATAGACAGCTGTTTTTTCGGATGAGTGAGAAAGTCTGAAATTCAAAATTTGGACCACCCCGGCAGCATCTAATTTTTATTTTCGAGAAATGAAAATTTTTTTTATTATCAGAAAAAACGATGCTATTTTATTAAGTAAGTCACACAGATTACGTACATGTATAATTTGTTGATGAAAGACCAAAAGCTAGGCATACAGAGCTGTTTTTTCGGATGAGTGAGAAAGTCTGAAATTCAAAATTTGGACCACCCCGGCAGCATCTCATTTTTTTTGTCGAGAAATGAAAATTTTTTTATTGTCAAAAAAAACGATGCTGTTTTATTAAGTAAGTCACACAGATTACGTACATGTATAATTTGTTGATGAAAGACCAAAAGCTAGGCATACAGAGCTGTTTTTTCGGATGAGTGATAAAGTCTGAAATTCAAAATTTGGACCACCCCGGCAGCATCTCATTTTTTTTGTCGAGAAATGAAAATTTTTTTATTGTCAAAAAAACGACGCTGTTTTATTAAGTAAGTCACACAGATTACGTACATGTTGATGATGATTGTTGATGAAAGACCAAAAGCTAGGCATACAGAGCTGTTTTTTCGGATGAGTGCGAAAGTCTGAAATTCAAAATTTGGACCACCCCGGCAGCATCTAATTTTTTTTGTCGAGAAATGAAAATTTTTTTATTGTCAAAAAAAACGATGCTGTTTTATTAAGTAAGTCACACAGATTACGTACATGTATAATTTGTTGATGAAAGACCAAAAGCTAGGCATACAGAGCTGTTTTTTCGGATGAGTGAGAAAGTCTGAAATTCAAAATTTGGACCACCCCGGCAGCATCTCATTTTTTTTGTCGAGAAATGAAAATTTTTTTATTGTCAAAAAAAACGATGCTATTTTATTAAGTAAGTCACACAGATTACGTACATGTTGATGATGATTGTTGATGAAAGACCAAAAGCTAGGCATACAGAGCTGTTTTTTCGGATGAGTGCGAAAGTCTGAAATTCAAAATTTGGACCACCCCGGCAGCATCTCATTTGTTTTGTCGAGAAATGAAAATTTTTTTATTGTCAAAAAAAACGATGCTGTTTTATTAAGTAAGTCACACAGATTACGTACATGTATAATTTGTTGATGAAAGACCAAAAGCTAGGCATAGACAGCTGTTTTTTCGGATGAGTGAGAAAGTCTGAAATTCAAAATTTGGACCACCCCGGCAGCATCTCATTTTTTTTGTCGAGAAATGAAAATTTTTTTATTGTCAAAAAAACGATGCTGTTTTATTAAGTAAGTCACACAGATTACGTACATGTATAATTTGTTGATGAAAGACCAAAAGCTAGGCATAGACAGCTGTTTTTTCGGCTGAGCGAGAAAGTCTGAAATTCAAAATTTGGACCACCCCGGCAGCATCTCATTTTTTTTTTCTAGAAATGAACATTTTTTTTATTATCAAAAAAACGATGCTATTTTATTAAGTAAGTCACACAGATTACGTACATGTATAATTTGTTGATGAAAGACCAAAAGCTTGGCATAGAGAGCTGTTTTTTCGGATGAGTGAGAAAGTCTGCAATTCAAAATTTGGACCACCCCGGCAGCATCTCATTTTTTTTGTCGAGAAATGAAAATTTTTTTATTGTCAAAAAAACGATGCTATTTTATTAAGTAAGTCACACAGATTACGTACATGTATAATTTGTTGATGAAAGACCAAAAGCTAGGCATAGACAGCTGTTTTTTCGGCTGAGCGAGAAAGTCTGAAATTCAAAATTTGGACCACCCCGGCAGCATCTAATTTTTTTTGTCGAGAAATGAAAATTTTTTTTATTATCAAAAAAAACGATGCTATTTTATTAAGTAAGTCACACAGATTACGTACATGTACAATTTGTTGATGAAAGACCAAAAGCTAAGCATAGAGAGCTGTTTTTTCGGATGAGTGAGAAAGTCTGAAATTCAAAATTTGGACCACCCCGGCAGCATCTCATTTTTTTTGTCGAGAAATGAAAATTTTTTTATTGTCAAAAAAACGATGCTGTTTTATTAAGTAAGTCACACAGATTGCGTACATGTATAATTTGTTGATGAAAGACCAAAAGCTAGGCATAGACAGCTGTTTTTTCGGATGAGTGCGAAAGTCTGAAATTCAAAATTTGGACCACCCCGGCAGCATCTCATTTTTTTTGTCGAGAAATGAAAATTTTTTTATTGTCAAAAAAACGATGCTGTTTTATTAAGTAAGTCACACAGATTACGTACATGTATAATTTGTTGATGAAAGACCAAAAGCTACCAATAGACAGCTGTTTTTTCGGATGAGTGAGAAAGTCTGAAATTCAAAATTTGGACCACCCCGGCAGCATCTCATTTTTTTTGTCGAGAAATGAAAATTTTTTTATTGTCAAAAAAACGATGCTGTTTTATTAAGTAAGTCACACAGATTACGTACATGTATAATTTGTTGATGGAAGACCAAAAGCTAGGCATAGAGAGCTGTTTTTTCGGATGAGTGAGGAAGTCTGAAATTCAAAATTTGGACCACCCCGGCAGCATCTCATTTTTTTTGTCGAGAAATGAAAATTTTTTTATTGTCAAAAAAACGATGCTGTTTTATTAAGTAAGTCACACAGATTACGTACATGTATAATTTGTTGATGAAAGACCAAAAGCTAGGCATAGAGAGCTGATTTTTCGGATGAGTGAGAAAGTCTGAAATTCAAAATTTGGACCACCCCGGCAGCATCTCATTTTTTTTGTCGAGAAATGAAAATTTTTTTATTGTCAAAAAAACGATGCTGTTTTATTAAGTAAGTTACACAGATTACGTACATGTATAATTTGTTGATGAAAGACCAAAAGCTAGGCATAGACAGGTTTTTTTTCGGATGAGTGAGAAAGTCTGAAATTCAAAATTTGGACCACCCCGGCAGCATCTAATTTTTTTTGTCGAGAAATGAAAATTTTTTTTATTATCAAAAAAACGATGCTGTTTTATTAAGTAAGTCACACAGATTACGTACATGTATAATTTGCTGATGAAAGACCAAAAGCTAGGCATACTGTTTTTTCGGATGAGTGAGAAAGTCTGAAATTCAAAATTTGGACCACCCCGGCAGCATCTCATTTTTTTTGTCGAGAAATGAAAATTTTTTTATTGTCAAAAAAACGATGCTGTTTTATTAAGTAAGTCACACAGATTACGTACATGTATAATTTGTTGATGAAAGACCAAAAGCTAGGCGTACAGAGCTGTTTTTTCGGATGAGTGAGAAAGTCTGAAATTCAAAATTTGGACCACCCCGGCAGCATCTCATTTTTTTTGTCGAGAAATGAAAATTTTATTATTGTCAAAAAAACGATGCTGTTTTATTAAGTAAGTCACACAGATTGCGTACATGTATAATTTGTTGATGAAAGACCAAAAGCTAGGCATACAGAGCTGTTTTTTCGGATGAGTGAGAAAGTCTGAAATTCAAAATTTGGACCACCCCAACAGCATCTCATTTTTTTTGTCGAGAAATGAAAATTTTTTTATTGTCAAAAAAACGATGCTGTTTTATTAAGTAAGTCACACAGATTACGTACATGTATAATTTGTTGATGAAAGACCAAAAGCTAGGCATAGAGAGCTGTTTTTTCGGATGAGTGAGAAAGTCTGAAATTCAAAATTTGGACCACCCCGGCAGCATCTCATTTTTTTTGTCGAGAAATGAAAATTTTTTTATTGTCAAAAAAACGATGCTGTTTTATTAAGTAAGTCACACAGATTACGTACATGTATAATTTGTTGATGAAAGACCAAAAGCTAGGCATAGACAGCTTTTTTTTCGGATGAGTGAGAAAGTTTGAAATTCAGAATTTGGACCACCCCGGCAGCATCTCATTTTTTTTGTCGAGAAATGAAAATTTTTTTTATTATCAAAAAAACGATGCTGTTTTATTAAGTAAGTCATACAGATTACGTACATGTATAATTTGTTGATGAAAGACCAAAAGCTAGGCATAGACAGCTGTTTTTTCGGATGAGTGAGAAAGTCTGAAATTCAAAATTTGGACCACCCCGGCAGCATCTCATTTTTTTTGTCGAGAAATGAAAATTTTTTTATTGTCAAAAAAACGATGCTGTTTTATTAAGTAAGTCACACAGATTACGTACATGTATAATTTGTTGATGAAAGACCAAAAGCTAGGCATAGACAGCTGTTTTTTCGGATGAGTGAGAAAGTCTGAAATTCAAAATTTGGACCACCCCGGCAGCATCTCATTTTTTTTGTCGAGAAATGAAAATTTTTTTATTTTCAAAAAAACGATGCTGTTTTATTAAGTAAGTCACACAGATTACGTACATGTATAATTTGTTGATGAAAGACCAAAAGCTAGGCATAGACAGCTGTTTTTTCGGATGAGTGAGAAAGTCTGAAATTCAAAATTTGGACCACCCCGGCAGCATCTCATTTTTTTTGTCGAGAAATGAAAATTTTTTTATTGTCAAAAAAACGATGCTGTTTTATTAAGTAAGTCACACAGATTACGTACATGTATAATTTGTTGATGAAAGACCAAAAGCTAGGCATAGACAGCTTTTTTTTCGGATGAGTGAGAAAGTTTGAAATTCAGAATTTGGACCACCCCGGCAGCATCTCATTTTTTTTGTCGAGAAATGAAAATTTTTTTTATTATCAAAAAAACGATGCTGTTTTATTAAGTAAGTCACACAGATTACGTACATGTATAATTTGTTGATGAAAGACCAAAAGCTAGGCATAGACAGCTGTTTTTTCGGATGAGTGAGAAAGTCTGAAATTCAAAATTTGGACCACCCCGGCAGCATCTCATTTTTTTTGTCGAGAAATGAAAATTTTATTATTGTCAAAAAAACGATGCTGTTTTATTAAGTAAGTCACACAGATTGCGTACATGTATAATTTGTTGAAGAAAGACCAAAAGCTAGGCATACAGAGCTGTTTTTTCGGATGAGTGAGAAAGTCAGAAATTCAAAATTTGGACCACCCCGGCAGCATCCCATTTTTTTTGTCGAAAAATGAAAATTTTTTTATTGTCAGAAAAACGATGCTGTTTTATTAAGTAAGTCACAGAGATTACGTTCATGTATAATTTGTTGATGAAAGACTAAAAGCTGGGTATAGAGAGCTGTTTTTTCGGATGAGTGAGTAAATCTTAAAATTCAAAATTTGGACCACCCCGGCAGCATCTCATTTTTTTTGTCGAGAAATGAAAATTTTTTTATTGTCAAAAAACGATGCTGTTTTATTAAGTAAGTCACACAGATTACGTACATGTATAATTTGTTGATGAAAGACCAAAAGCTAGGCATAGAGAGCTGTTTTTTCGGATGAGTGAGAAAGTCTGAAATTCAAAATTTGGACCACCCCGGCAGCATCTCATTTTTTTTGTCGCGAAATGAAAATTTTTTTATTGTCAAAAAGCGATGCTGTTTTATTAAGTAAGTCACACAGATTACGTACATGTATAATTTGTTGATGAAAGACCAAAAGCTAGGCATACAGAGCTGTTTTTTCGGATGAGTGAGAAAGTCTGAAATTCAAAATTTGGACCACCCCGGCAGCATCTCATTTTTTTTGTCGAGAAATGAAAATTTTTTTATTGTCAAAAAAACGATGCTGTTTTATTTAATAAGTCAAATAGATTACGTACATGTATAATTTGTTGAAGAAAGACCAAAAGCTAGGCATACAGAGCTGTTTTTTCGGATGAGTGAGAAAGTCAGAAATTCAAAATTTGGACCACCCCGGCAGCATCCCATTTTTTTTGTCGAAAAATGAAAATTTTTTTATTGTCAGAAAAACGATGCTGTTTTATTAAGTAAGTCACAGAGATTACGTTCATGTATAATTTGTTGATGAAAGACTAAAAGCTGGGTATAGAGAGCTGTTTTTTCGGATGAGTGAGTAAATCTTAAAATTCAAAATTTGGACCACCCCGGCAGCATCTCATTTTTTTTGTCGAGAAATGAAAATTTTTTTATTGTCAAAAAACGATGCTGTTTTATTAAGTAAGTCACACAGATTACGTACATGTATAATTTGTCGATGAAAGACCAAAAGCTAGGCATAGAGAGCTGTTTTTTCGGATGAGTGAGAAAGTCTGAAATTCAAAATTTGGACCACCCCGGCAGCATCTCATTTTTTTTGTCGCGAAATGAAAATTTTTTTATTGTCAAAAAGCGATGCTGTTTTATTAAGTAAGTCACACAGATTACGTACATGTATAATTTGTTGATGAAAGACCAAAAGCTAGGCATAGACAGCTGTTTTTTCGGATGAGTGCGAAAGTCTGAAATTCAAAATTTGGACCACCCCGGCAGCATCTCATT
The DNA here is from genome assembly GCA_928272305.1 of Volucella inflata. Taxonomy (NCBI): domain Eukaryota; kingdom Metazoa; phylum Arthropoda; class Insecta; order Diptera; family Syrphidae; genus Volucella; species Volucella inflata. The sequence goes on along the minus strand of OV743720.1, from coordinate 52,561,170 downwards.
TTTTTTGTCGAGAAATGGAAATTTTTTTATTGTCAAAAAAACGATGCTGTTTTATTAAGTAAGTCACACAGATTACGTACATGTATAATCTGTTGATGAAAGACCAAAAGCTAGGCATAGACAGCTTTTTTTTCGGATGAGTGAGAAAGTCTGAAATTCAAAATTTGGACCACCCCGGCAGCATCTCATTTTTTTTGTCGAGAAATGAAAATTTTTTTATTGTCAAAAAAACGATGCTGTTTTATTAAGTAAGTCACACAGATTACGTACATGTATAATCTGTTGATGAAAGACCAAAAGCTAGGCATAGACAGCTTTTTTTTCGGATGAGTGAGAAAGTCTGAAATTCAAAATTTGGACCACCCCGGCAGCATCTCATTTTTTTTGTCGAGAAATGAAAATTTTTTTATTGTCAAAAAAAACGATGCTATTTTATTAAGTAAGTCACACAGATTACGTACATGTATAATTTGTTGATGAAAGACCAAAAGCTAGGCATAGAGAGCTGTTTTTTCGGATGAGTGAGAAAGTCTGAAATTCAAAATTTGGACCACCCCGGCAGCATCTCATTTTTTTTGTCGAGAAATGAAAATTTTTTTATTGTCAAAAAACGATGCTGTTTTATTAAGTAAGTCACACAGATTACGTACATGTATAATTTGTTGATGAAAGACCAATAGCTAGGAATACAGAGCTGTTTTTTCGGATGAGTGAGAAAGTCTGAAATTCAAAATTTGGACCACCCCGGCCGCATCACATTTTTTTTGTCGAGAAATGAAATTTTTTTTATTGTCAAAAAAACGATGCTGTTTTATTTAATAAGTCAAATAGATAACGTACATGTATAATTTGTTGAAGAAAGACCAAAAGCTAGGCATACAGAGCTGTTTTATCGGATGAGTGAGAAAGTCAGAAATTCAAAATTTGGACCACCCCGGCAGCATCCCATTTTTTTTGTCGAAAAATGAAAATTTTTTTATTGTCAGAAAAACGATGCTGTTTTATTAAGTAAGTCACACAGATTACGTACATGTATAATTTGTTGATGAAAGACCAAAAGCTAGGTATAGAGAGCTGTTTTTTCGGATGAGTGAGTAAATCTTAAAATTCAAAATTTGGACCACCCCGGCAGCATCTCATTTTTTTTGTCGAGAAATGAAAATTTTTTTATTGTCAAAAAACGATGCTGTTTTATTAAGTAAGTCACACAGATTACGTACATGTATAATTTGTTGATGAAAGACCAAAAGCTAGGCATAGAGAGCTGTTTTTTCGGATGAGTGAGAAAGTCTGAAATTCAAAATTTGGACCACCCCGGCAGCATCTCATTTTTTTTTGTCGAGAAATGAAAATTTTTTTATTGTCAAAAAACGATGCTGTTTTATTAAGTAAGTCACACAGATTACGTACATGTATAATTTGTTGATGAAAGACCAAAAGCTAGGCATACAGAGCTGTTTTTTCGGATGAGTGAGAAAGTCTGAAATTCAAAATTTGGACCACCCCGGCCGCATCACATTTTTTTTGTCGAGAAATGAAAATTTTTTTATTGTCAAAAAAACGATGCTGTTTTATTAAGTAAGTCACACAGATTACGTACATGTATAATTTGTTGATGAAAGACCAAAAGCTAGGCATAGACAGCTGTTTTTTCGGATGAGTGAGAAAGTCTGAAATTCAAAATTTGGACCACCCCGGCAGCATCTCATTTTTTTTTATTGTCAAAAAAGCGATGCTATTTTATTAAGTAAGTCACACAGATTACGTACATGTATAATTTGTTGATGAAAGACCAAAAGCTAGGCATAGAGAGCTGTTTTTTCGGATGAGTGAGAAAGTCTGAAATTCAAAATTTGGACCACCCCGGCAGCATCTCATTTTTTTTGTCGAGAAATGAAAATTTTTTTATTGTCAAAAAAACGATGCTGTTTTATTAAGTAAGTCACACAGATTACGTACATGTATAATTTGTTGATGAAAGACCAAAAGCTAGGCATAGACAGCTTTTTTTTCGGATGAGTGAGAAAGTTTGAAATTCAAAATTTGGACCACCCCGGCAGCATCTCATTTTTTTTGTCGAGAAATGAAAATTTTTTTTATTATCAAAAAAACGATGCTATTTTATTAAGTAAGTCACACAGATTACGTACATGTATAATGTGTTGATGAAAGACCAAAAGCTAGGCATACAGAGCTGTTTTTTCGGATGAGTGAGAAAGTCTGAAATTCAAAATTTGGACCACCCCGGCAGCATCTCATTTTTTTTGTCGAGAAATGAAAATTTTCTTATTGTCAAAAACAACGATGCTATTTTATTAAGTAAGTCACACAGATTACGTACATGTATAATTTGTTGATGAAAGACCAAAAGCTAGGCATAGAGAGCTGTTTTTTCGGATGAGTGAGAAAGTCTGAAATTCAAAATTTGGACCACCCCGGCAGCATCCCATTTTTTTTGTCGAAAAATGAAAATTTTTTTACTGTCAGAAAAACGATGCTGTTTTATTAAGTAAGTCACAGAGATTACGTACATGTATAATTTGTTGATGAAAGACCAAAAGCTAGGTATAGAGAGCTGTTTTTTCGGATGAGTGAGTAAATCTTAAAATTCAAAATTTGGACCACCCCGGCAGCATCTCATTTTTTTTGTCGAGAAATGAAAATTTTTTTATTGTCAAAAAAACGATGCTGTTTTATTTAATAAGTCAAATAGATTACGTACATGTATAATTTGTTGATGAAAGACCAAAAGCTAGGCATACAGAGCTGTTTTTTCGGATGAGTGAGAAAGTCTGAAATTCAAAATTTGGACCACCCCGGCAGCATCCCATTTTTTTTGTCGAAAAATGAAAATTTTTTTATTGTCAGAAAAACGATGCTGTTTTATTAAGTAAGTCACACAGATTACGTACATGTATAATTTGTTGATGAAAGACCAAAAGCTAGGTATAGAGAGCTGTTTTTTCGGATGAGTGAGTAAATCTTAAAATTCAAAATTTGGACCACCCCGGCAGCATCTCATTTTTTTTGTCGAGAAATGAAAATTTGTTTATTGTCAAAAAACGATGCTGTTTTATTAAGTAAGTCACACAGATTACGTACATGTATAATTTGTTGATGAAAGACCAAAAGCTAGGCATAGAGAGCTGTTTTTTCGGATGAGTGAGAAAGTCTGAAATTCAAAATTTGGACCACCCCGGCAGCATCTCATTTTTTTTGTCGAGAAATGAAAATTTTTTTATTGTCAAAAAACGATGCTGTTTTATTAAGTAAGTCACACAGATTACGTACATGTATAATTTGTTGATGAAAGACCAAAAGCTAGGCATACAGAGCTGTTTTTTCGGATGAGTGAGAAAGTCTGAAATTCAAAATTTGGACCACCCCGGCAGCATCTCATTTTTTTTGTCGAGAAATGAAAATTTTCTTATTGTCAAAAAAAACGATGCTATTTTATTAAGTAAGTCACACAGATTACGTACATGTATAATTTGTTGATGAAAGACCAAAAGCTAGGCATAGAGAGCTGTTTTTTCGGATGAGTGAGAAAGTCTGAAATTCAAAATTTGGACCACCCCGGCAGCATCTCATTTTTTTTGTCGAGAAATGAAAATTTTTTTATTGTCAAAAAAACGATGCTGTTTTATTTAATAAGTCAAATAGATTACGTACATGTATAATTTGTTGATGAAAGGCCAAAAGCTAGCCATAGAGAGCTGTTTTTTCGGATGAGTGAGAAAGTCTGAAATTCAAAATTTGGACCACCCCGGCAGCATCCCATTTTTTTTGTCGAAAAATGAAAATTTTTTTATTGTCAGAAAAACGATGCTGTTTTATTAAGTAAGTCACACAGATTACGTACATGTATAATTTGTTGATGAAAGACCAAAAGCTAGGTATAGAGAGCTGTTTTTTCGGATGAGTGAGTAAATCTTAAAATTCAAAATTTGGACCACCCCGGCAGCATCTCATTTTTTTTGTCGAGAAATGAAAATTTGTTTATTGTCAAAAAACGATGCTGTTTTATTAAGTAAGTCACACAGATTACGTACATGTATAATTTGTTGATGAAAGACCAAAAGCTAGGCATACAGAGCTGTTTTTTCGGATGAGTGAGAAAGTCTGAAATTCAAAATTTGGACCACCCCGGCCGCATCACATTTTTTTTGTCGAGAAATGAAAATTTTTTTATTGTCAAAAAAACGATGCTGTTTTATTAAGTAAGTCACACAGATTACGTACATGTATAATTTGTTGATGAAAGACCAAAAGCTAGGCATAGAGAGCTGTTTTTTCGGATGAGTGAGAAAGTCTGAAATTCAAAATTTGGACCACCCCGGCAGCATCTCATTTTTTTTGTCGAGAAATGAAAATTTTTTTATTGTCAAAAAAACGATGCTGTTTTATTAAGTAAGTCACACAGATTACGTACATGCATAATTTGTTGATGAAAGACCAAAAGCTAGGCATAGACAGCTGTTTTTTCGGATGAGTGAGAAAGTCTGAAATTCAAAATTTGGACCACCCCGGCAGCATCTCATTTTTTTTGTCGAGAAATGAAAATTTTTTTATTGTCAAAAAAACGATGCTGTTTTATTAAGTAAGTCACACAGATTACGTACATGTATAATTTGTTGATGAAAGACCAAAAGCTAGGCATACAGAGCTGTTTTTTCGGATGAGTGAGAAAGTCTGAAATTCAAAATTTGGACCACCCCGGCCGCATCACATTTTTTTTGTCGAGAAATGAAAATTTTTTTATTGTCAAAAAAACGATGCTGTTTTATTAAGTAAGTCACACAGATTACGTACATGTATAATTTGTTGATGAAAGACCAAAAGCTAGGCATAGAGAGCTGTTTTTTCGGATGAGTGAGAAAGTCTGAAATTCAAAATTTGGACCACCCCGGCAGCATCTCATTTTTTTTGTCGAGAAATGAAAATTTTTTTATTGTCAAAAAAACGATGCTGTTTTATTTAATAAGTCAAATAGATAACGTACATGTATAATTTGTTGAAGAAAGACCAAAAGCTAGGCATACAGAGCTGTTTTTTCGGATGAGTGAGAAAGTCTGAAATTCAAAATTTGGACCACCCCGGCAGCATCCCATTTTTTTTGTCGAAAAATGAAAATTTTTTTATTGTCAGAAAAACGATGCTGTTTTATTAAGTAAGTCACACAGATTACGTACATGTATAATTTGTTGATGAAAGACCAAAAGCTAGGTATAGAGAGCTGTTTTTTCGGATGAGTGAGTAAATCTTAAAATTCAAAATTTGGACCACCCCGGCAGCATCTCATTTTTTTTGTCGAAAAATGAAAATTTTTTTATTGTCAAAAAACGATGCTGTTTTATTAAGTAAGTCACACAGATTACGTACATGTATAATTTGTTGATGAAAGACCAAAAGCTAGGTATAGAGAGCTGTTTTTTCGGATGAGTGAGTAAATCTTAAAATTCAAAATTTGGACTACCCCGGCAGCATCTCATTTTTTTTTGTCGAGAAATGAAAATTTTTTTATTGTCAAAAAACGATGCTGTTTTATTAAGTAAGTCACACAGATTACGTACATGTATAATTTGTTGATGAAAGACCAAAAGCTAGGCATAGAGAGCTGTTTTTTCGGATGAGTGAGAAAGTCTGAAATTCAAAATTTGGACCACCCCGGCAGCATCTCATTTTTTTTGTCGAGAAATGAAAATTTTTTTATTGTCAAAAAACGATGCTGTTTTATTAAGTAAGTCACACAGATTACGTACATGTATAATTTGTTGATGAAAGACCAAAAGCTAGGCATACAGAGCTGTTTTTTCGGATGAGTGAGAAAGTCTGAAATTCAAAATTTGGACCACCCCGGCCGCATCACATTTTTTTTGTCGAGAAATGAAAATTTTTTTATTGTCAAAAAAACGATGCTGTTTTATTAAGTAAGTCACACAGATTACGTACATGTATAATTTGTTGATGAAAGACCAAAAGCTAGGCATAGACAGCTGTTTTTTCGGATGAGTGCGAAAGTCTGAAATTCAAAATTTGGACCACCCCGGCAGCATCTCATTTTTTTTGTCGAGAAATGGAAATTTTTTTATTGTCAAAAAAAACGATGCTGTTTTATGAAGTAAGTCACACAGATTACGTACATGTATAATTTGTTGATGAAAGACCAAAAGCTAGGCATAGACAGCTGTTATTTCGGATGAGTGAGAAAGTCTGAAATTCAAAATTTGGACCACCCCGGCAGCATCTCATTTTTTTTGTCGAGAAATGAAAATTTTTTTTATTATCGAAAAAACGATGCTATTTTATTAAGTAAGTCACACAGATTACGTACATGTATAATTTGTTGATGAAAGACCAACAGCTAGGCATACAGAGCTGTTTTTTCGGATGAGTGAGAAAGTCTGAAATTCAAAATTTGGACCACCCCGGCAGCATCTCATTTTTTTTGTCGAGAAATGAAAATTTTTTTATTGTCAAAAAAAACGATGCTATTTTATTAAGTAGGTCACACAGATTACGTACATGTATAATTTGTTGATGAAAGACCAAAAGCTAGGCATAGACAGCTGTTTTTTCGGATGAGTGAGAAAGTCTGAAATTCAAAATTTGGACCACCCCGGCAGCATCTCATTTTTTTTGTCGAAAAAGGAAAATTTTTTTATTGTCAAAAAAACGATGCTGTTTTATTAAGTAAGTCACACAGATTACGTACATGTATAATTTGTTGATGAAAGACCAAAAGCTAGGAATACAGAGCTGTTTTTTCGGATGAGTGAGAAAGTCTGAAATTCAAAATTTGGACCACCCCGGCAGCATCTCATTTTTTTTGTCGAGAAATGAAAATTTTTTTATTGTCAAAAAAACGATGCTGTTTTATTAAGTAAGTCACACAGATTACGTACATGTATAATTTGTTGATGAAAGACCAAAAGCTAGGCATAGAGAGCTGTTTTTTCGGATGAGTGAGAAAGTCTGAAATTCAAAATTTGGACCACCCCGGCAGCATCTCATTTTTTTTTGTCGAGAAATGAAAATTTTTTTATTGTCAAAAAAAACGATGCTGTTTTATTAAGTAAGTCACACAGATTACGTACATGTATAATTTGTTGATGAAAGACCAAAAGCTAGGCATACAGAGCTGTTTTTTCGGATGAGTGAGAAAGTCTGAAATTCAAAATTTTGACCACCCCGGCAGCATCTCATTTTTTTTGTCGAGAAATGAAAATTTTTTTATTGTCAAAAAAACGATGCTATTTTATTAAGTAAGTCACACAGATTACGTACATGTACAATTTGTTGATGAAAGACCAAAAGCTGGGCATAGAGAGCTGTTTTTTTGGATGAGTGAGATAGTCTGAAATTCAAAATTTGGACCACCCCGGCAGCATCTCATTTTTTTTGTCGAGAAATGAATATTTTTTTATTGTCAAAAAACGATACTATTTTATTAAGTAAGTCACACAGATTACGTACATGTATAATTTGTTGATGAAAGACCAAAAGCTAGGCATACAGAGCTGTTTTTTCGAATGAGTGAGAAAGTCTGAAATTCAAAATTTGGACCACCCCGGCAGCATCTAATTTTTTTTGTCGAGAAATGAAAATTTTTTTATTGTCAAAAAAAACGATGATGTTTTATTAAGTAAGTCACACAGATTACGTACATGTATAATTTATTGATGAAAGACCAAAAGCTAGGCATAGACAGCTGTTTTTTCGGATGAGTGAGAAAGTCTGAAATTCAAAATTTGGACCACCCCGGCAGCATCTAATTTTTATTTTCGAGAAATGAAAATTTTTTTTATTATCAGAAAAAACGATGCTATTTTATTAAGTAAGTCACACAGATTACGTACATGTATAATTTGTTGATGAAAGACCAAAAGCTAGGCATACAGAGCTGTTTTTTCGGATGAGTGAGAAAGTCTGAAATTCAAAATTTGGACCACCCCGGCAGCATCTCATTTTTTTTGTCGAGAAATGAAAATTTTTTTATTGTCAAAAAAACGATGCTGTTTTATCGCTAAGACCAAAAGCTAGGCATAGAGAGCTGTTTTTTCGGATGAGTGAGAAAGTCTGAAATTCAAAATTTGGACCACCCCGGCAGCATCTCATTTTTTTTGTCGAGAAATGAAAATTTTTTTATTGTCAAAAAAAACGATGCTGTTTTATTAAGTAAGTCACACAGATTACGTACATGTATAATTTATTGATGAAAGACCAAAAGCTAGGCATAGACAGCTGTTTTTTCGGATGAGTGAGAAAGTCTGAAATTCAAAATTTGGACCACCCCGGCAGCATCTAATTTTTATTTTCGAGAAATGAAAATTTTTTTTATTATCAGAAAAAACGATGCTATTTTATTAAGTAAGTCACACAGATTACGTACATGTATAATTTGTTGATGAAAGACCAAAAGCTAGGCATACAGAGCTGTTTTTTCGGATGAGTGAGAAAGTCTGAAATTCAAAATTTGGACCACCCCGGCAGCATCTCATTTTTTTTGTCGAGAAATGAAAATTTTTTTATTGTCAAAAAAAACGATGCTGTTTTATTAAGTAAGTCACACAGATTACGTACATGTATAATTTGTTGATGAAAGACCAAAAGCTAGGCATACAGAGCTGTTTTTTCGGATGAGTGAGAAAGTCTGAAATTCAAAATTTGGACCACCCCGGCAGCATCTCATTTTTTTTGTCGAGAAATGAAAATTTTTTTATTGTCAAAAAAACGACGCTGTTTTATTAAGTAAGTCACACAGATTACGTACATGTTGATGATGATTGTTGATGAAAGACCAAAAGCTAGGCATACAGAGCTGTTTTTTCGGATGAGTGCGAAAGTCTGAAATTCAAAATTTGGACCACCCCGGCAGCATCTCATTTTTTTTGTCGAGAAATGAAAATTTTTTTATTGTCAAAAAAAACGATGCTGTTTTATTAAGTAAGTCACACAGATTACGTACATGTATAATTTGTTGATGAAAGACCAAAAGCTAGGCATACAGAGCTGTTTTTTCGGATGAGTGAGAAAGTCTGAAATTCAAAATTTGGACCACCCCGGCAGCATCTCATTTTTTTTGTCGAGAAATGAAAATTTTTTTATTGTCAAAAAAAACGATGCTATTTTATTAAGTAAGTCACACAGATTACGTACATGTTGATGATGATTGTTGATGAAAGACCAAAAGCTAGGCATACAGAGCTGTTTTTTCGGATGAGTGCGAAAGTCTGAAATTCAAAATTTGGACCACCCCGGCAGCATCTCATTTGTTTTGTCGAGAAATGAAAATTTTTTTATTGTCAAAAAAAACGATGCTGTTTTATTAAGTAAGTCACACAGATTACGTACATGTATAATTTGTTGATGAAAGACCAAAAGCTAGGCATAGACAGCTGTTTTTTCGGATGAGTGAGAAAGTCTGAAATTCAAAATTTGGACCACCCCGGCAGCATCTCATTTTTTTTGTCGAGAAATGAAAATTTTTTTATTGTCAAAAAAACGATGCTGTTTTATTAAGTAAGTCACACAGATTACGTACATGTATAATTTGTTGATGAAAGACCAAAAGCTAGGCATAGACAGCTGTTTTTTCGGCTGAGCGAGAAAGTCTGAAATTCAAAATTTGGACCACCCCGGCAGCATCTAATTTTTTTTGTCGAGAAATGAACATTTTTTTTATTATCAAAAAAACGATGCTATTTTATTAAGTAAGTCACACAGATTACGTACATGTATAATTTGTTGATGAAAGACCAAAAGCTTGGCATAGAGAGCTGTTTTTTCGGATGAGTGAGAAAGTCTGCAATTCAAAATTTGGACCACCCCGGCAGCATCTCATTTTTTTTGTCGAGAAATGAAAATTTTTTTATTGTCAAAAAAACGATGCTGTTTTATTAAGTAAGTCACACAGATTACGTACATGTATAATTTGTTGATGAAAGACCAAAAGCTAGGCATAGACAGCTGTTTTTTCGGCTGAGCGAGAAAGTCTGAAATTCAAAATTTGGACCACCCCGGCAGCATCTAATTTTTTTTGTCGAGAAATGAAAATTTTTTTTATTATCAAAAAAAACGATGCTATTTTATTAAGTAAGTCACACAGATTACGTACATGTACAATTTGTTGATGAAAGACCAAAAGCTAGGCATAGAGAGCTGTTTTTTCGGATGAGTGAGAAAGTCTGAAATTCAAAATTTGGACCACCCCGGCAGCATCTCATTTTTTTTGTCGAGAAATGAAAATTTTTTTATTGTCAAAAAAACGATGCTGTTTTATTAAGTAAGTCACACAGATTGCGTACATGTATAATTTGTTGATGAAAGACCAAAAGCTAGGCATAGACAGCTGTTTTTTCGGATGAGTGCGAAAGTCTGAAATTCAAAATTTGGACCACCCCGGCAGCATCTCATTTTTTTTGTCGAGAAATGAAAATTTTTTTATTGTCAAAAAAACGATGCTGTTTTATTAAGTAAGTCACACAGATTACGTACATGTATAATTTGTTGATGAAAGACCAAAAGCTACCAATAGACAGCTGTTTTTTCGGATGAGTGAGAAAGTCTGAAATTCAAAATTTGGACCACCCCGGCAGCATCTCATTTTTTTTGTCGAGAAATGAAAATTTTTTTATTGTCAAAAAAACGATGCTGTTTTATTAAGTAAGTCACACAGATTACGTACATGTATAATTTGTTGATGGAAGACCAAAAGCTAGGCATAGAAAGCTGTTTTTTCGGATGAGTGAGAATGTCTGAAATTCAAAATTTGGACCACCCCGGCAGCATCTCATTTTTTTTGTCGAGAAATGAAAATTTTTTTATTGTCAAAAAAACGATGCTGTTTTATTAAGTAAGTCACACAGATTACGTACATGTATAATTTGTTGATGAAAGACCAAAAGCTAGGCATAGAGAGCTGATTTTTCGGATGAGTGAGAAAGTCTGAAATTCAAAATTTGGACCACCCCGGCAGCATCTCATTTTTTTTGTCGAGAAATGAAAATTTTTTTATTGTCAAAAAAACGATGCTGTTTTATTAAGTAAGTTACACAGATTACGTACATGTATAATTTGTTGATGAAAGACCAAAAGCTAGGCATAGACAGGTTTTTTTTCGGATGAGTGAGAAAGTCTGAAATTCAAAATTTGGACCACCCCGGCAGCATCTAATTTTTTTTGTCGAGAAATGAAAATTTTTTTTATTATCAAAAAAACGATGCTGTTTTATTAAGTAAGTCACACAGATTACGTACATGTATAATTTGCTGATGAAAGACCAAAAGCTAGGCATACTGTTTTTTCGGATGAGTGAGAAAGTCTGAAATTCAAAATTTGGACCACCCCGGCAGCATCTCATTTTTTTTGTCGAGAAATGAGAATTTTTTTATTGTCAAAAAAACGATGCTGTTTTATTAAGTAAGTCACACAGATTACGTACATGTATAATTTGTTGATGAAAGACCAAAAGCTAGGCGGACAGAGCTGTTTTTTCGGATGAGTGAGAAAGTCTGAAATTCAAAATTTGGACCACCCCGGCAGCATCTCATTTTTTTTGTCGAGAAATGAAAATTTTATTATTGTCAAAAAAACGATGCTGTTTTATTAAGTAAGTCACACAGATTGCGTACATGTATAATTTGTTGATGAAAGACCAAAAGCTAGGCATACAGAGCTGTTTTTTCGGATGAGTGAGAAAGTCTGAAATTCAAAATTTGGACCACCCCAACAGCATCTCATTTTTTTTGTCGAGAAATGAAAATTTTTTTATTGTCAAAAAAACGATGCTGTTTTATTAAGTAAGTCACACAGATTACGTACATGTATAATTTGTTGATGAAAGACCAAAAGCTAGGCATAGAGAGCTGTTTTTTCGGATGAGTGAGAAAGTCTGAAATTCAAAATTTGGACCACCCCGGCAGCATCTCATTTTTTTTGTCGAGAAATGAAAATTTTTTTATTGTCAAAAAAACGATGCTGTTTTATTAAGTAAGTCACACAGATTACGTACATGTATAATTTGTTGATGAAAGACCAAAAGCTAGGCATAGACAGCTTTTTTTTCGGATGAGTGAGAAAGTTTGAAATTCAGAATTTGGACCACCCCGGCAGCATCTCATTTTTTTTGTCGAGAAATGAAAATTTTTTTTATTATCAAAAAAACGATGCTGTTTTATTAAGTAAGTCATACAGATTACGTACATGTATAATTTGTTGATGAAAGACCAAAAGCTAGGCATAGAGAGCTGTTTTTTCGGATGAGTGAGAAAGTCTGAAATTCAAAATTTGGACCACCCCGGCAGCATCTCATTTTTTTTGTCGAGAAATGAAAATTTTTTTATTGTCAAAAAAACGATGCTGTTTTATTAAGTAAGTCACACAGATTACGTACATGTATAATTTGTTGATGAAAGACCAAAAGCTAGGCATACAGAGCTGTTTTTTCGGATGAGTGAGAAAGTCTGAAATTCAAAATTTGGACCACCCCGGCAGCATCTCATTTTTTTTGTCGAGAAATGAAAATTTTTTTATTGTCAAAAAAACGATGCTGTTTTATTTAATAAGTCAAATAGATTACGTACATGTATAATTTGTTGAAGAAAGACCAAAAGCTAGGCATACAGAGCTGTTTTTTCGGATGAGTGAGAAAGTCTGAAATTCAAAATTTGGACCACCCCGGCAGCATCCCATTTTTTTTGTCGAAAAATGAAAATTTTTTTATTGTCAGAAAAACGATGCTGTTTTATTAAGTAAGTCACACAGATTACGTTCATGTATAATTTGTTGATGAAAGACTAAAAGCTGGGTATAGAGAGCTGTTTTTTCGGATGAGTGAGTAAATCTTAAAATTCAAAATTTGGACCACCCCGGCAGCATCTCATTTTTTTTGTCGAGAAATGAAAATTTTTTTATTGTCAAAAAACGATGCTGTTTTATTAAGTAAGTCACACAGATTACGTACATGTATAATTTGTTGATGAAAGACCAAAAGCTAGGCATAGAGAGCTGTTTTTTCGGATGAGTGAGAAAGTCTGAAATTCAAAATTTGGACCACCCCGGCAGCATCTCATTTTTTTTGTCGCGAAATGAAAATTTTTTTATTGTCAAAAAGCGATGCTGTTTTATTAAGTAAGTCACACAGATTACGTACATGTATAATTTGTTGATGAAAGACCAAAAGCTAGGCATACAGAGCTGTTTTTTCGGATGAGTGAGAAAGTCTGAAATTCAAAATTTGGACCACCCCGGCAGCATCTCATTTTTTTTGTCGAGAAATGAAAATTTTTTTATTGTCAAAAAAACGATGCTGTTTTATTTAATAAGTCAAATAGATAACGTACATGTATAATTTGTTGAAGAAAGACCAAAAGCTAGGCATACAGAGCTGTTTTTTCGGATGAGTGAGAAAGTCAGAAATTCAAAATTTGGACCACCCCGGCAGCATCCCATTTTTTTTGTCGAAAAATGAAAATTTTTTTATTGTCAGAAAAACGATGCTGTTTTATTAAGTAAGTCACAGAGATTACGTTCATGTATAATTTGTTGATGAAAGACTAAAAGCTGGGTATAGAGAGCTGTTTTTTCGGATGAGTGAGTAAATCTTAAAATTCAAAATTTGGACCACCCCGGCAGCATCTCATTTTTTTTGTCGAGAAATGAAAATTTTTTTATTGTCAAAAAACGATGCTGTTTTATTAAGTAAGTCACACAGATTACGTACATGTATAATTTGTCGATGAAAGACCAAAAGCTAGGCATAGAGAGCTGTTTTTTCGGATGAGTGAGAAAGTCTGAAATTCAAAATTTGGACCACCCCGGCAGCATCTCATTTTTTTTTGTCGCGAAATGAAAATTTTTTTATTGTCAAAAAGCGATGCTGTTTTATTAAGTAAGTCACACAGATTACGTACATGTATAATTTGTTGATGAAAGACCAAAAGCTAGGCATAGACAGCTGTTTTTTCGGATGAGTGCGAAAGTCTGAAATTCAAAATTTGGACCACCCCGGCAGCATCTCATTTTTTTTGTCGAGAAATGGAAATTTTTTTATTGTCAAAAAAAACGATGCTGTTTTATTAAGTAAGTCACACAGATTACGTACATGTATAATTTGTTGATGAAAGACCAAAAGCTAGGCATAGACAGCTGTTTTTTCGGATGAGTGAGAAAGTCTGAAATTCAAAATTTGGACCACCCCGGCAGCATCTCATTTTTTTTGTCGAGAAATGAAAATTTTTTTATTGTCAAAAAAACGATGCTGTTTTATTAAGTAAGTCACACAGATTACGTACATGTATAATCTGTTGATGAAAGACCAAAAGCTAGGCATAGACAGCTTTTTTTTCGGATGAGTGAGAAAGTCTGAAATTCAAAATTTGGACCACCCCGGCAGCATCTCATTTTTTTTGTCGAGAAATGAAAATTTTTTTATTGTCAAAAAAAACGATGCTATTTTATTAAGTAAGTCACACAGATTACGTACATGTATAATTTGTTGATGAAAGACCAAAAGCTAGGCATAGACAGCTGTTTTTTCGGATGAGTGAGAAAGTCTGAAATTCAAAATTTGGACCACCCCGGCAGCATCTCATTTTTTTTGTCGAGAAATGAAAATTTTTTTATTGTCAAAAAACGATGCTGTTTTATTAAGTAAGTCACACAGATTACGTACATGTATAATTTGTTGATGAAAGACCAATAGCTAGGAATACAGAGCTGTTTTTTCGGATGAGTGAGAAAGTCTGAAATTCAAAATTTGGACCACCCCGGCCGCATCACATTTTTTTTGTCGAGAAATGAAATTTTTTTTATTGTCAAAAAAACGATGCTGTTTTATTTAATAAGTCAAATAGATAACGTACATGTATAATTTGTTGAAGAAAGACCAAAAGCTAGGCATACAGAGCTGTTTTATCGGATGAGTGAGAAAGTCAGAAATTCAAAATTTGGACCACCCCGGCAGCATCCCATTTTTTTTGTCGAAAAATGAAAATTTTTTTATTGTCAGAAAAACGATGCTGTTTTATTAAGTAAGTCACAGAGATTACGTACATGTATAATTTGTTGATGAAAGACCAAAAGCTAGGTATAGAGAGCTGTTTTTTCGGATGAGTGAGTAAATCTTAAAATTCAAAATTTGGACCACCCCGGCAGCATCTCATTTTTTTTGTCGAGAAATGAAAATTTTTTTATTGTCAAAAAACGATGCTGTTTTATTAAGTAAGTCACACAGATTACGTACATGTATAATTTGTTGATGAAAGACCAAAAGCTAGGCATAGAGAGCTGTTTTTTCGGATGAGTGAGAAAGTCTGAAATTCAAAATTTGGACCACCCCGGCAGCATCTCATTTTTTTTTGTCGAGAAATGAAAATTTTTTTATTGTCAAAAAACGATGCTGTTTTATTAAGTAAGTCACACAGATTACGTACATGTATAATTTGTTGATGAAAGACCAAAAGCTAGGCATACAGAGCTGTTTTTTCGGATGAGTGAGAAAGTCTGAAATTCAAAATTTGGACCACCCCGGCCGCATCACATTTTTTTTGTCGAGAAATGAAAATTTTTTTATTGTCAAAAAAACGATGCTGTTTTATTAAGTAAGTCACACAGATTACGTACATGTATAATTTGTTGATGAAAGACCAAAAGCTAGGCATAGACAGCTGTTTTTTCGGATGAGTGCGAAAGTCTGAAATTCAAAATTTGGACCACCCCGGCAGCATCTCATTTTTTTTGTCGAAAAGTCACACAGATTACGTACATGTATAATTTGTTGATGAAAGACCAAAAGCTAGGCATAGAGAGCTGTTTTTTCGGATGAGTGAGAAAGTCTGAAATTCAAAATTTGGACCACCCCGGCAGCATCTCATTTTTTTTGTCGAGAAATGAAAATTTTTTTATTGTCAAAAAAACGATGCTGTTTTATTAAGTAAGTCACACAGATTACGTACATGTATAATTTGTTGATGAAAGACCAAAAGCTAGGCATAGACAGCTTTTTTTTCGGATGAGTGAGAAAGTTTGAAATTCAAAATTTGGACCACCCCGGCAGCATCTCATTTTTTTTGTCGAGAAATGAAAATTTTTTTTATTATCAAAAAAACGATGCTATTTTATTAAGTAAGTCACACAGATTACGTACATGTATAATGTGTTGATGAAAGACCAAAAGCTAGGCATACAGAGCTGTTTTTTCGGATGAGTGAGAAAGTCTGAAATTCAAAATTTGGACCACCCCGGCAGCATCTCATTTTTTTTGTCGAGAAATGAAAATTTTCTTATTGTCAAAAACAACGATGCTATTTTATTAAGTAAGTCACACAGATTACGTACATGTATAATTTGTTGATGAAAGACCAAAAGCTAGGCATAGAGAGCTGTTTTTTCGGATGAGTGAGAAAGTCTGAAATTCAAAATTTGGACCACCCCGGCCGCATCACATTTTTTTTGTCGAAAAATGAAAATTTTTTTACTGTCAGAAAAACGATGCTGTTTTATTAAGTAAGTCACAGAGATTACGTTCATGTATAATTTGTTGATGAAAGACCAAAAGCTAGGTATAGAGAGCTGTTTTTTCGGATGAGTGAGTAAATCTTAAAATTCAAAATTTGGACCACCCCGGCAGCATCTCATTTTTTTTGTCGAGAAATGAAAATTTTTTTATTGTCAAAAAAACGATGCTGTTTTATTTAATAAGTCAAATAGATAACGTACATGTATAATTTGTTGAAGAAAGACCAAAAGCTAGGCATACAGAGCTGTTTTTTCGGATGAGTGAGAAAGTCTGAAATTCAAAATTTGGACCACCCCGGCAGCATCCCATTTTTTTTGTCGAAAAATGAAAATTTTTTTATTGTCAGAAAAACGATGCTGTTTTATTAAGTAAGTCACACAGATTACGTACATGTATAATTTGTTGATGAAAGACCAAAAGCTAGGTATAGAGAGCTGTTTTTTCGGATGAGTGAGTAAATCTTAAAATTCAAAATTTGGACCACCCCGGCAGCATCTCATTTTTTTTGTCGAGAAATGAAAATTTGTTTATTGTCAAAAAACGATGCTGTTTTATTAAGTAAGTCACACAGATTACGTACATGTATAATTTGTTGATGAAAGACCAAAAGCTAGGCATAGAGAGCTGTTTTTTCGGATGAGTGAGAAAGTCTGAAATTCAAAATTTGGACCACCCCGGCAGCATCTCATTTTTTTTGTCGAGAAATGAAAATTTTTTTATTGTCAAAAAACGATGCTGTTTTATTAAGTAAGTCACACAGATTACGTACATGTATAATTTGTTGATGAAAGACCAAAAGCTAGGCATACAGAGCTGTTTTTTCGGATGAGTGAGAAAGTCTGAAATTCAAAATTTGAACCACCCCGGCAGCATCTAATTTTTTTTGGCGAAAAAGGGAAAATTTTCTTATTGTCAAAAAAAACGATGCTATTTTATTAAGTAAGTCACACAGATTACGTACATGTATAATTTGTTGATGAAAGACCAAAAGCTAGGCATAGAGAGCTGTTTTTTCGGATGAGTGAGAAAGTCTGAAATTCAAAATTTGGACCACCCCGGCAGCATCTCATTTTTTTTGTCGAGAAATGAAAATTTTTTTATTGTCAAAAAAACGATGCTGTTTTATTTAATAAGTCAAATAGATTACGTACATGTATAATTTGTTGATGAAAGACCAAAAGCTAGGCATAGAGAGCTGTTTTTTCGGATGAGTGAGAAAGTCTGAAATTCAAAATTTGGACCACCCCGGCAGCATCCCATTTTTTTTGTCGAAAAATGAAAATTTTTTTATTGTCAGAAAAACGATGCTGTTTTATTAAGTAAGTCACACAGATTACGTTCATGTATAATTTGTTGATGAAAGACCAAAAGCTAGGTATAGAGAGCTGTTTTTTCGGATGAGTGAGTAAATCTTAAAATTCAAAATTTGGACCACCCCGGCAGCATCTCATTTTTTTTGTCGAGAAATGAAAATTTGTTTATTGTCAAAAAACGATGCTGTTTTATTAAGTAAGTCACACAGATTACGTACATGTATAATTTGTTGATGAAAGACCAAAAGCTAGGCATACAGAGCTGTTTTTTCGGATGAGTGAGAAAGTCTGAAATTCAAAATTTGGACCACCCCGGCCGCATCACATTTTTTTTGTCGAGAAATGAAAATTTTTTTATTGTCAAAAAAACGATGCTGTTTTATTAAGTAAGTCACACAGATTACGTACATGTATAATTTGTTGATGAAAGACCAAAAGCTAGGCATAGAGAGCTGTTTTTTCGGATGAGTGAGAAAGTCTGAAATTCAAAATTTGGACCACCCCGGCAGCATCTCATTTTTTTTGTCGAGAAATGAAAATTTTTTTATTGTCAAAAAAACGATGCTGTTTTATTAAGTAAGTCACACAGATTACGTACATGCATAATTTGTTGATGAAAGACCAAAAGCTAGGCATAGACAGCTGTTTTTTCGGATGAGTGAGAAAGTCTGAAATTCAAAATTTGGACCACCCCGGCAGCATCTCATTTTTTTTGTCGAGAAATGAAAATTTTTTTATTGTCAAAAAAACGATGCTGTTTTATTAAGTAAGTCACACAGATTACGTACATGTATAATTTGTTGATGAAAGACCAAAAGCTAGGCATACAGAGCTGTTTTTTCGGATGAGTGAGAAAGTCTGAAATTCAAAATTTGGACCACCCCGGCCGCATCACATTTTTTTTGTCGAGAAATGAAAATTTTTTTATTGTCAAAAAAACGATGCTGTTTTATTAAGTAAGTCACACAGATTACGTACATGTATAATTTGTTGATGAAAGACCAAAAGCTAGGCATAGAGAGCTGTTTTTTCGGATGAGTGAGAAAGTCTGAAATTCAAAATTTGGACCACCCCGGCAGCATCTCATTTTTTTTGTCGAGAAATGAAAATTTTTTTATTGTCAAAAAAACGATGCTGTTTTATTTAATAAGTCAAATAGATTACGTACATGTATAATTTGTTGATGAAAGACCAAAAGCTAGCCATAGAGAGCTGTTTTTTCGGATGAGTGAGAAAGTCTGAAATTCAAAATTTGGACCACCCCGGCAGCATCCCATTTTTTTTGTCGAAAAATGAAAATTTTTTTATTGTCAGAAAAACGATGCTGTTTTATTAAGTAAGTCACACAGATTACGTTCATGTATAATTTGTTGATGAAAGACCAGAAGCTAGGTATAGAGAGCTGTTTTTTCGGATGAGTGAGTAAATCTTAAAATTCAAAATTTGGACCACCCCGGCAGCATCTCATTTTTTTTGTCGAGAAATGAAAATTTTTTTATTGTCAAAAAACGATGCTGTTTTATTAAGTAAGTCACACAGATTACGTACATGTATAATTTGTTGATGAAAGACCAAAAGCTAGGTATAGAGAGCTGTTTTTTCGGATGAGTGAGTAAATCTTAAAATTCAAAATTTGGACCACCCCGGCAGCATCTCATTTTTTTTTGTCGAGAAATGAAAATTTTTTTATTGTCAAAAAACGATGCTGTTTTATTAAGTAAGTCACACAGATTACGTACATGTATAATTTGTTGATGAAAGACCAAAAGCTAGGCATAGAGAGCTGTTTTTTCGGATGAGTGAGAAAGTCTGAAATTCAAAATTTGGACCACCCCGGCAGCATCTCATTTTTTTTGTCGAGAAATGAAAATTTTTTTATTGTCAAAAAACGATGCTGTTTTATTAAGTAAGTCACACAGATTACGTACATGTATAATTTGTTGATGAAAGACCAAAAGCTAGGCATACAGAGCTGTTTTTTCGGATGAGTGAGAAAGTCTGAAATTCAAAATTTGGACCACCCCGGCCGCATCACATTTTTTTTGTCGAGAAATGAAAATTTTTTTATTGTCAAAAAAACGATGCTGTTTTATTAAGTAAGTCACACAGATTACGTACATGTATAATTTGTTGATGAAAGACCAAAAGCTAGGCATAGACAGCTGTTTTTTCGGATGAGTGCGAAAGTCTGAAATTCAAAATTTGGACCACCCCGGCAGCATCTCATTTTTTTTGTCGAGAAATGGAAATTTTTTTATTGTCAAAAAAAACGATGCTGTTTTATGAAGTAAGTCACACAGATTACGTACATGTATAATTTGTTGATGAAAGACCAAAAGCTAGGCATAGACAGCTGTTATTTCGGATGAGTGAGAAAGTCTGAAATTCAAAATTTGGACCACCCCGGCAGCATCTCATTTTTTTTGTCGAGAAATGAAAATTTTTTTTATTATCGAAAAAACGATGCTATTTTATTAAGTAAGTCACACAGATTACGTACATGTATAATTTGTTGATGAAAGACCAACAGCTAGGCATACAGAGCTGTTTTTTCGGATGAGTGAGAAAGTCTGAAATTCAAAATTTGGACCACCCCGGCAGCATCTCATTTTTTTTGTCGAGAAATGAAAATTTTTTTATTGTCAAAAAAAACGATGCTATTTTATTAAGTAGGTCACACAGATTACGTACATGTATAATTTGTTGATGAAAGACCAAAAGCTAGGCATAGACAGCTGTTTTTTCGGATGAGTGAGAAAGTCTGAAATTCAAAATTTGGACCACCCCGGCAGCATCTCATTTTTTTTGTCGAGAAATGAAAATTTTTTTATTGTCAAAAAAACGATGCTGTTTTATTAAGTAAGTCACACAGATTACGTACATGTATAATTTGTTGATGAAAGACCAAAAGCTAGGAATACAGAGCTGTTTTTTCGGATGAGTGAGAAAGTCTGAAATTCAAAATTTGGACCACCCCGGCAGCATCTCATTTTTTTTGTCGAAAAATGAAAATTTTTTTATTGTCAAAAAAACGATGCTGTTTTATTAAGTAAGTCACACAGATTACGTACATGTATAATTTGTTGATGAAAGACCAAAAGCTAGGCATAGAGAGCTGTTTTTTCGGATGAGTGAGAAAGTCTGAAATTCAAAATTTGGACCACCCCGGCAGCATCTCATTTTTTTTGTCGAGAAATGAAAATTTTTTTATTGTCAAAAAAAACGATGCTGTTTTATTAAGTAAGTCACACAGATTACGTACATGTATAATTTGTTGATGAAAGACCAAAAGCTAGGCATACAGAGCTGTTTTTTCGGATGAGTGAGAAAGTCTGAAATTCAAAATTTTGACCACCCCGGCAGCATCTCATTTTTTTTGTCGAGAAATGAAAATTTTTTTATTGTCAAAAAAACGATGCTATTTTATTAAGTAAGTCACACAGATTACGTACATGTACAATTTGTTGATGAAAGACCAAAAGCTGGGCATAGAGAGCTGTTTTTTTGGATGAGTGAGATAGTCTGAAATTCAAAATTTGGACCACCCCGGCAGCATCTCATTTTTTTTGTCGAGAAATGAATATTTTTTTATTGTCAAAAAACGATACTATTTTATTAAGTAAGTCACACAGATTACGTACATGTATAATTTGTTGATGAAAGACCAAAAGCTAGGCATACAGAGCTGTTTTTTCGAATGAGTGAGAAAGTCTGAAATTCAAAATTTGGACCACCCCGGCAGCATCTAATTTTTTTTGTCGAGAAATGAAAATTTTTTTATTGTCAAAAAAAACGATGATGTTTTATTAAGTAAGTCACACAGATTACGTACATGTATAATTTGTTGATGAAAGACCAAAAGCTAGGCATAGAGAGCTGTTTTTTCGGATGAGTGAGAAAGTCTGAAATTCAAAATTTGGACCACCCCGGCAGCATCTCATTTTTTTTGTCGAAAAATGAAAATTTTTTTATTGGCAAAAAAACGATGCTATTTTATTAAGTAAGTCACACAGATTAAGTACATGTATAATTTGTTGATGAAAGACCAAAAGCTAGGCATAGAGAGCTGTTTTATCGGATGAGTGAGAAAGTCTGAGATTCAAAATTTGGACCACCCCGGCAGCATCTCATTTTTTTTGTCGAGAAATGAAAATTTTTTTATTGTCAAAAAAAACGATGTTGTTTTATTAAGTAAGTCACACAGATTACGTACATGTATAATTTGTTGATGAAAGACCAAAAGCTAGGCATACAGAGCTGTTTTTTCGGATGAGTGAGAAAGTCTGAAATTAAAAATTTGGACCACCCCGGCCGCATCACATTTTTTTTGTCGAGAAATGAAAATTTTTTTATTGTCAAAAAAACGATGCTGTTTTATTAAGTAAGTCACACAGATTACGTACATGTATAATTTGTTGATGAAAACCAAAAGCAAGGCATACAGAGCTGTTTTTTCGGATGAGTGAGAAAGTCTGAAATTCAAAATTTTGACCACCCCGGCAGCATCTCATTTTTTTTGTCGAGAAATGAAAATTTTTTTATTGTCAAAAAAACGATGCTGTTTTATTAAGTAAGTCACACAGATTACGTACATGTATAATTTGTTGATGAAAGACCAAAAGCTAGGTATAGGGAGCTGTTTTTTTGGATAGGTGAGAAAGTCTGAAATTCAAAATTTGGACCACCCCGGCAGCATCTAATTTTTTTTGTCGAGAAATGAAAAGTTTTTTATTGTCAAAAAAAACGATGCTGTTTTATTAAGTAAGTCACACAGATTACGTACATGTATAATTTGTTGATGAAAGACCAAAAGCTAGGCATAGAGAGCTGTTTTTTCGGATGAGTGAGAAAGTCTGAAATTAAAAATTTGGACCACCCCGGCAGCATCACATTTTTTTTGTCGAGAAATGAAAATTTTTTTATTGTCAAAAAAAACGATGATGTTTTATTAAGTAAGTCACACAGATTACGTACATGTATAATTTGTTGATGAAAACCAAAAGCTAGGCATACAGAGCTGTTTTTTCGGATGAGTGAGAAAGTCTGAAATTAAAAATTTGGACCACCCCGGCCGCATCACATTTTTTTTGTCGAGAAATGAAAATTTTTTTATTGTCAAAAAAACGATGCTGTTTTATTAAGTAAGTCACACAGATTACGTACATGTATAATTTGTTGATGAAAGACCAAAAGCTAGGCATAGAGAGCTGTTTTTTCGGATGAGTGAGAAAGTCTGAAATTCAAAATTTGGACCACCCCGGCAGCATCTCATTTTTTTTGTCGAGAAATGAAAATTTTTTTATTGTCAAAAAAAACGATGTTGTTTTATTAAGTAAGTCACACAGATTACGTACATGTATAATTTGTTGATGAAAGACCAAAAGCTAGGCATACAGAGCTGTTTTTTCGGATGAGTGAGAAAGTCTGAAATTAAAAATTTGGACCACCCCGGCCGCATCACATTTTTTTTGTCGAGAAATGAAAATTTTTTTATTGTCAAAAAAAACGATGCTATTTTATTAAGTAAGTCACACAGATTACGTACATGTATAATTTGTTGATGAAAGACCAAAAGCTAGGTATAGGGAGCTGTTTTTTTGGATAGGTGAGAAAGTCTGAAATTCAAAATTTGGACCACCCCGGCAGCATCTAATTTTTTTTGTCGAGAAATGAAAATTTTTTTATTGTCAAAAAAAACGATGCTGTTTTATTAAGTAAGTCACACAGATTACGTACATGTATAATTTGTTGATGAAAGACCAAAAGCTAGGCATACAGAGCTGTTTTTTCGGATGAGTGAGAAAGTCTGAAATTAAAAATTTGGACCACCCCGGCCGCATCACATTTTTTTTTGTCGAGAAATGAAAATTTTTTTATTGTCAAAAAAACGATGCTGTTTTATTAAGTAAGTCACACAGATTACGTACATGTATAATTTGTTGATGAAAGACCAAAAGCTAGGCATACAGAGCTGTTTTTTCGGATGAGTGAGAAAGTCTGAAATTCAAAATTTTGACCACCCCGGCAGCATCTCATTTTTTTTGTCGAGAAATGAAAATTTTTTTATTGTCAAAAAAACGATGCTGTTTTATTAAGTAAGTCACACAGATTACGTACATGTATAATTTATTGATGAAAGACCAAAAGCTAGGCATAGACAGCTGTTTTTTCGGATGAGTGAGAAAGTCTGAAATTCAAAATTTGGACCACCCCGGCAGCATCTCATTTTTTTTGTCGAGAAATGAAAATTTTTTTATTGTCAAAAAAACGATGCTGTTTTATTAAGTAAGTCACACAGATTACGTACATGTACAATTTGTTGATGAAAGACCAAAAGCTAGGCATAGAGAGCTGTTTTTTCGGATGAGTGAGAAAGTCTGAAATTCAAAATTTGGACCACCCCGGCAGCATCTCATTTTTTTTGTCGAGAAATGAAAATTTTTTTATTGTCAAAAAAACGATGCTGTTTTATTAAGTAAGTCACACAGATTGCGTACATGTATAATTTGTTGATGAAAGACCAAAAGCTAGGCATAGACAGCTGTTTTTTCGGATGAGTGCGAAAGTCTGAAATTCAAAATTTGGACCACCCCGGCAGCATCTCATTTTTTTTGTCGAGAAATGAAAATTTTTTTATTGTCAAAAAAACGATGCTGTTTTATTAAGTAAGTCACACAGATTACGTACATGTATAATTTGTTGATGAAAGACCAAAAGCTAGGCATAGACAGCTGTTTTTTCGGCTGCGTGAGAAAGTCTGAAATTCAAAATTTGGACCACCCCGGCAGCATCTCATTTTTTTTGTCGAGAAATGAAAATTTTTTTATTGTCAAAAAAAACGATGCTATTTTATTAAGTAAGTCACACAGATTACGTACATGTACAATTTGTTGATAAAAGACCAAAAGCTAGGTATAGGGAGCTGTTTTTTTGGATAGGTGAGAAAGTCTGAAATTCAAAATTTGGACCACCCCGGCAGCATCTCATTTTTTTTGTCGAGAAATGAAAATTTTTTTATTGTCAAAACAACGATGCTGTTTTATTAAGTAAGTCACACAGATTACGTACATGTATAATTTGTTGATGAAAGACCAAAAGCTAGGCATAGAGAGCTGTTTTTTCGGATGAGTGAGAAAGTCTGAAATTCAAAATTTGGACCACCCCGGCAGCATCTCATTTTTTTTGTCGAGAAATGAAAATTTTTTTATTGTCAAAAAAAACGATGCTGTTTTATTAAGTAAGTCACACAGATTACGTACATGTATAATTTGTTGATGAAAGACCAAAAGCTAGGCATAGACAGCTGTTTTTTCGGTTGAGTGAGAAAGTCTGAAATTCAAAATTTGGACCACCCCGGCAGCATCTCATTTTTTTTGTCGAGAAATGAAAATTTTTTTATTGTCAAAAAAAACGATGCTGTTTTATTAAGTAAGTCACACAGATTACGTACATGTATAATTTGTTGATGAAAGACCAAAAGTTAGGCATAGACAGCTGTTTTTTCGGATGAGTGAGAAAGTCTGAAATTCAAAATTTGGACCACCCCGGCAGCATCTCATTTTTTTTGTCGAGAAATGAAAATTTTTTTATTGTCAAAAAAACGATGCTGTTTTATTAAGTAAGTCACACAGATTACGAACATGTATAATTTGTTGATGAAAGACCAAAAGCAAGGCATAGACAGCTTTTTTTTCGGATGAGTGAGAAAGTCTGAAATTCAAAATTTGGACCACCCCGGCAGCATCTCATTTTTTTTATTATCAAAAAAACGATGCTATTTTATTAAGTAAGTCACACAGATTACGTACATGTATAATTTGTTGATGAAAGACCAAAAGCTAGGCATAGAGAGCTGTTTTTTCGGATGAGTGAGAAAGTCTGAAATTCAAAATTTGGACCACCCCGGCAGCATCTCATTTTTTTTGTCGAGAAATGAAAATTTTTTTATTGTCAAAAAAACGATGCTGTTTTATTAAGTAAGTCACACAGATTACGTACATGTATAATTTGCTGATGAAAGACCAAAAGCTAGGCATACAGAGCTGTTTTTCGGATGATTGAGAAAGTCTGAAATTCAAAATTTGGACCACCCCGGCAGCATCTCATTTTTTTTGTCGAGAAATGAAAATTTTTTTATTGTCAAAAAAAACGATGCTGTTTTATTAAGTAAGTCACACAGATTACGTACATGTATAATTTGTTGATGAAAGACCAAAAGCTAGGCATACAGAGCTGTTTTTTCGGATGAGTGAGAAAGTCTGAAATTCAAAATTTTGACCACCCCGGCAGCATCTCATTTTTTTTGTCGAGAAATGAAAATTTTTTTATTGTCAAAAAAAACGATGCTGTTTTATTAAGTAAGTCACACAGATTACGTACATGTATAATTTGCTGATGAAAGACCAAAAGCTAGGCATACAGAGCTGTTTTTCGGATGATTGAGAAAGTCTGAAATTCAAAATTTGGACCACCCCGGCAGCATCTCATTTTTTTTGTCGAGAAATGAAAATTTTTTTATTGTCAAAAAAAACGATGCTGTTTTATTAAGTAAGTCACACAGATTACGTACATGTACAATTTGTTGATGAAAGACCAAAAGCTGGGCATAGAGAGCTGTTTTTTTGGATGAGTGAGATAGTCTGAAATTCAAAATTTGGACCACCCCGGCAGCATCTCATTTTTTTTGTCGAGAAATGAATATTTTTTTATTGTCAAAAAACGATACTATTTTATTAAGTAAGTCACACAGATTACGTACATGTATAATTTGTTGATGAAAGACCAAAAGCTAGGCATACAGAGCTGTTTTTTCGAATGAGTGAGAAAGTCTGAAATTCAAAATTTGGACCACCCCGGCAGCATCTAATTTTTTTTGTCGAGAAATGAAAATTTTTTTATTGTCAAAAAAAACGATGATGTTTTATTAAGTAAGTCACACAGATTACGTACATGTATAATTTGTTGATGAAAGACCAAAAGCTAGGAATACAGAGCTGTTTTTTCGGATGAGTGAGAAAGTCTGAAATTCAAAATTTGGACCACCCCGGCCGCATCACATTTTTTTTGTCGAGAAATGAAATTTTTTTTATTGTCAAAAAAACGATGCTATTTTATTAAGTAAGTCACACAGATTACGTACATGTATAATTTGTTGATGAAAGACCAAAAGCTAGGCATAGAGAGCTGTTTTTTCGGATGAGTGAGAAAGTCTGAAATTCAAAATTTGGACCACCCCGGCAGCATCTCATTTTTTTTGTCGAGAAATGAAAATTTTTTTATTGTCAAAAAAAACGATGCTGTTTTATTAAGTAAGTCACACAGATTACGTACATGTATAATTTGTTGATGAAAGACCAAAAGCTAGGCATACAGAGCTGTTTTTTCGGATGAGTGAGAAAGTCTGAAATTCAAAATTTTGACCACCCCGGCAGCATCTCATTTTTTTTGTCGAGAAATGAAAATTTTTTTATTGTCAAAAAAACGATGCTATTTTATTAAGTAAGTCACACAGATTACGTACATGTACAATTTGTTGATGAAAGACCAAAAGCTGGGCATAGAGAGCTGTTTTTTTGGATGAGTGAGATAGTCTGAAATTCAAAATTTGGACCACCCCGGCAGCATCTCATTTTTTTTGTCGAGAAATGAATATTTTTTTATTGTCAAAAAACGATACTATTTTATTAAGTAAGTCACACAGATTACGTACATGTATAATTTGTTGATGAAAGACCAAAAGCTAGGCATACAGAGCTGTTTTTTCGAATGAGTGAGAAAGTCTGAAATTCAAAATTTGGACCACCCCGGCAGCATCTAATTTTTTTTGTCGAGAAATGAAAATTTTTTTATTGTCAAAAAAAACGATGATGTTTTATTAAGTAAGTCACACAGATTACGTACATGTATAATTTGTTGATGAAAGACCAAAAGCTAGGCATAGAGAGCTGTTTTTTCGGATGAGTGAGAAAGTCTGAAATTCAAAATTTGGACCACCCCGGCAGCATCTCATTTTTTTTGTCGAAAAATGAAAATTTTTTTATTGGCAAAAAAACGATGCTATTTTATTAAGTAAGTCACACAGATTACGTACATGTATAATTTGTTGATGAAAGACCAAAAGCTAGGCATAGAGAGCTGTTTTATCGGATGAGTGAGAAAGTCTGAAATTCAAAATTTGGACCACCCCGGCAGCATCTCATTTTTTTTGTCGAGAAATGAAAATTTTTTTATTGTCAAAAAAAACGATGTTGTTTTATTAAGTAAGTCACACAGATTACGTACATGTATAATTTGTTGATGAAAGACCAAAAGCTAGGCATACAGAGCTGTTTTTTCGGATGAGTGAGAAAGTCTGAAATTAAAAATTTGGACCACCCCGGCCGCATCACATTTTTTTTGTCGAGAAATGAAAATTTTTTTATTGTCAAAAAACGATGCTGTTTTATTAAGTAAGTCACACAGATTACGTACATGTATAATTTGTTGATGAAAACCAAAAGCAAGGCATACAGAGCTGTTTTTTCGGATGAGTGAGAAAGTCTGAAATTCAAAATTTTGACCACCCCGGCAGCATCTCATTTTTTTTGTCGAGAAATGAAAATTTTTTTATTGTCAAAAAAACGATGCTGTTTTATTAAGTAAGTCACACAGATTACGTACATGTATAATTTGTTGATGAAAGACCAAAAGCTAGGTATAGGGGGCTGTTTTTTTGGATAGGTGAGAAAGTCTGAAATTCAAAATTTGGACCACCCCGGCAGCATCTAATTTTTTTTGTCGAGAAATGAAAAGTTTTTTATTGTCAAAAAAAACGATGCTGTTTTATTAAGTAAGTCACACAGATTACGTACATGTATAATTTGTTGATGAAAGACCAAAAGCTAGGCATACAGAGCTGTTTTTTCGGATGAGTGAGAAAGTCTGAAATTAAAAATTTGGACCACCCCGGCCGCATCACATTTTTTTTGTCGAGAAATGAAAATTTTTTTATTGTCAAAAAAAACGATGATGTTTTATTAAGTAAGTCACACAGATTACGTACATGTATAATTTGTTGATGAAAACCAAAAGCTAGGCATACAGAGCTGTTTTTTCGGATGAGTGAGAAAGTCTGAAATTAAAAATTTGGACCACCCCGGCCGCATCACATTTTTTTTGTCGAGAAATGAAAATTTTTTTATTGTCAAAAAAACGATGCTGTTTTATTAAGTAAGTCACACAGATTACGTACATGTATAATTTGTTGATGAAAGACCAAAAGCTAGGCATAGAGAGCTGTTTTTTCGGATGAGTGAGAAAGTCTGAAATTCAAAATTTGGACCACCCCGGCAGCATCTCATTTTTTTTGTCGAGAAATGAAAATTTTTTTATTGTCAAAAAAAACGATGTTGTTTTATTAAGTAAGTCACACAGATTACGTACATGTATAATTTGTTGATGAAAGACCAAAAGCTAGGCATACAGAGCTGTTTTTTCGGATGAGTGAGAAAGTCTGAAATTAAAAATTTGGACCACCCCGGCCGCATCACATTTTTTTTGTCGAGAAATGAAAATTTTTTTATTGTCAAAAAAACGATGCTGTTTTATTAAGTAAGTCACACAGATTACGTACATGTATAATTTGTTGATGAAAGACCAAAAGCTAGGTATAGGGAGCTGTTTTTTTGGATAGGTGAGAAAGTCTGAAATTCAAAATTTGGACCACCCCGGCAGCATCTAATTTTTTTTGTCGAGAAATGAAAATTTTTTTATTGTCAAAAAAAACGATGCTGTTTTATTAAGTAAGTCACACAGATTACGTACATGTATAATTTGTTGATGAAAGACCAAAAGCTAGGCATACAGAGCTGTTTTTTCGGATGAGTGAGAAAGTCTGAAATTAAAAATTTGGACCACCCCGGCCGCATCACATTTTTTTTTGTCGAGAAATGAAAATTTTTTTATTGTCAAAAAAACGATGCTGTTTTATTAAGTAAGTCACACAGATTACGTACATGTATAATTTGTTGATGAAAGACCAAAAGCTAGGCATACAGAGCTGTTTTTTCGGATGAGTGAGAAAGTCTGAAATTCAAAATTTTGACCACCCCGGCAGCATCTCATTTTTTTTGTCGAGAAATGAAAATTTTTTTATTGTCAAAAAAACGATGCTGTTTTATTAAGTAAGTCACACAGATTACGTACATGTATAATTTATTGATGAAAGACCAAAAGCTAGGCATAGGGAGCTGTTTTTTTGGATAGGTGAGAAAGTCTGAAATTCAAAATTTGGACCACCCCGGCAGCATCTCATTTTTTTTGTCGAGAAATGACAATTTTTTTATTGTCAAAACAACGATGCTGTTTTATTAAGTAAGTCACACAGATTACGTACATGTATAATTTGTTGATGAAAGACCAAAAGCTAGGCATAGAGAGCTGTTTTTTCGGATGAGTGAGAAAGTCTGAAATTCAAAATTTGGACCACCCCGGCAGCATCTCATTTTTTTTGTCGAGAAATGAAAATTTTTTTATTGTCAAAAAAAACGATGCTGTTTTATTAAGTAAGTCACACAGATTACGTACATGTATAATTTGTTGATGAAAGACCAAAAGCTAGGCATAGACAGCTGTTTTTTCGGTTGAGTGAGAAAGTCTGAAATTCAAAATTTGGACCACCCCGGCAGCATCTCATTTTTTTTGTCGAGAAATGAAAATTTTTTTATTGTCAAAAAAAACGATGCTGTTTTATTAAGTAAGTCACACAGATTACGTACATGTATAATTTGTTGATGAAAGACCAAAAGTTAGGCATAGACAGCTGTTTTTTCGGATGAGTGAGAAAGTCTGAAATTCAAAATTTGGACCACCCCGGCAGCATCTCATTTTTTTTGTCGAGAAATGAAAATTTTTTTATTGTCAAAAAAAAGATGCTGTTTTATTAAGTAAGTCACACAGATTACGAACATGTATAATTTGTTGATGAAAGACCAAAAGCAAGGCATAGACAGCTGTTTTTTCGGATGAGTGAGAAAGTCTGAAATTCAAAATTTGGACCACCCCGGCAGCATCTCATTTTTTTTATTATCAAAAAAACGATGCTATTTTATTAAGTAAGTCACACAGATTACGTACATGTATAATTTGTTGATGAAAGACCAAAAGCTAGGCATAGAGAGCTGTTTTTTCGGATGAGTGAGAAAGTCTGAAATTCAAAATTTGGACCACCCCGGCAGCATCTCATTTTTTTTGTCGAGAAATGAAAATTTTTTTATTGTCAAAAAAACGATGCTGTTTTATTAAGTAAGTCACACAGATTACGTACATGTATAATTTGCTGATGAAAGACCAAAAGCTAGGCATACAGAGCTGTTTTTCGGATGATTGAGAAAGTCTGAAATTCAAAATTTGGACCACCCCGGCAGCATCTCATTTTTTTTGTCGAGAAATGAAAATTTTTTTATTGTCAAAAAAAACGATGCTGTTTTATTAAGTAAGTCACACAGATTACGTACATGTATAATTTGTTGATGAAAGACCAAAAGCTAGGCATAGACAGCTGTTTTTCGGATGAGTGAGAAAGTCTGAAATTCAAAATTTGGACCACCCCGGCAGCATCTCATTTTTTTTGTCGAGAAATGAAAATTTTTTTATTGTCAAAAAAAACGATGCTGTTTTATTAAGTAAGTCACACAGATTACGTACATGTATAATTTGTTGATGAAAGACCAAAAGCTAGGCATAGACAGCTGTTTTTTCGGATGAGTGAGAAAGTCTGAAATTCAAAATTTGGACCACCCCGGCAGCATCTCATTTTTTTTGTCGAGAAATGAAAATTTTTTTATTGTCAAAAAAAACGATGCTGTTTTATTAAGTAAGTCACACAGATTACGTAAATGTATAATTTGTTGATGAAAGACCAAAAGTTAGGCATACAGAGCTGTTTTTTCGGATGAGTGAGAAAGTCTGAAATTCAAAATTTGGACCACCCCGGCAGCATCTCATTTTTTTTGTCGAGAAATGAAAATTTTTTTATTGTCAGAAAAACGATGCTGTTTTATTAAGTAAGTCACACAGATTACGTACATGTATAATTTGCTGATGAAAGACCAAAAGCTAGGCATACAGAGCTGTTTTTCGGATGATTGAGAAAGTCTGAAATTCAAAATTTGGACCACCCCGGCAGCATCTCATTTTTTTTGTCGAGAAATGAAAATTTTTTTATTGTCAAAAAAAACGATGCTGTTTTATTAAGTAAGTCACACAGATTACGTACATGTATAATTTGTTGATGAAAGACCAAAAGCTAGGCATAGAGAGCTGTTTTTTCGGATGAGTGAGAAAGTCTGAAATTCAAAATTTGGACCACCCCGGCAGCATCTCATTTTTTTTGTCGAGAAATGAAAATTTTTTTATTGTCAAAAAAAACGATGCTGTTTTATTAAGTAAGTCACACAGATTACGTACATGTATAATTTGTTGATGAAAGACCAAAAGTTAGGCATAGACAGCTGTTTTTTCGGATGAGTGAGAAAGTCTGAAATTCAAAATTTGGACCACCCCGGCAGCATCTCATTTTTTTTGTCGAGAAATGAAAATTTTTTTATTGTCAAAAAAACGATGCTGTTTTATTAAGTAAGTCACACAGATTACGAACATGTATAATTTGTTGATGAAAGACCAAAAGCAAGGCATAGACAGCTTTTTTTTCGGATGAGTGAGAAAGTCTGAAATTCAAAATTTGGACCACCCCGGCAGCATCTCATTTTTTTTGTCGAGAAATGAAAATTTTTTTTATTATCAAAAAAACGATGCTATTTTATTAAGTAAGTCACACAGATTACGTACATGTATAATTTGTTGATGAAAGACCAAAAGCTAGGCATAGAGAGCTGTTTTTTCGGATGAGTGAGAAAGTCTGAAATTCAAAATTTGGACCACCCCGGCAGCATCTCATTTTTTTTGTCGAGAAATGAAAATTTTTTTATTGTCAAAAAAACGATGCTGTTTTATTAAGTAAGTCACACAGATTACGTACATGTATAATTTGCTGATGAAAGACCAAAAGCTAGGCATACAGAGCTGTTTTTCGGATGATTGAGAAAGTCTGAAATTCAAAATTTGGACCACCCCGGCAGCATCTCATTTTTTTTGTCGAGAAATGAAAATTTTTTTATTGTCAAAAAAAACGATGCTGTTTTATTAAGTAAGTCACACAGATTACGTACATGTATAATTTGTTGATGAAAGACCAAAAGCTAGGCATAGAGAGCTGTTTTTTCGGATGAGTGAGAAAGTCTGAAATTCAAAATTTGGACCACCCCGACAGCATCTCATTTTTTTTGTCGAGAAATGAAAATTTTTTTATTGTCAAAAAAACGATGCTGTTTTATTAAGTAAGTCACACAGATTACGTACATGTATAATTTGTTGATGAAAGACCAAAAGCTAGGTATAGGGAGCTGTTTTTTTGGATAGGTGAGAAAGTCTGAAATTCAAAATTTGGACCACCCCGGCAGCATCTAATTTTTTTTGTCGAGAAATGAAAATTTTTTTATTGTCAAAAAAAACGATGCTGTTTTATTAAGTAAGTCACACAGATTACGTACATGTATAATTTGTTGATGAAAGACCAAAAGCTAGGCATACAGAGCTGTTTTTTCGGATGAGTGAGAAAGTCTGAAATTCAAAATTTGGACCACCCCGGCAGCATCTCATTTTTTTTGTCGAGAAATGAAAATTTTTTTATTGTCAAAAAAAACGATGCTGTTTTATTAAGTAAGTCACACAGATTACGTACATGTATAATTTGTTGATGAAAGACCAAAAGCTAGGCATACAGAGCTGTTTTTTCGGATGAGTGAGAAAGTCTGAAATTCAAAATTTGGACCACCCCGGCAGCATCTCATTTTTTTTGTCGAGAAATGAAAATTTTTTTATTGTCAAAAAAACGATGCTGTTTTATTAAGTAAGTCACACAGATTACGTACATGTATAATTTGTTGATGAAAGACCAAAAGCTAGGCATAGACAGCTGTTTTTTATGGCTGAGCGAGAAAGTCTGAAATTCAAAATTTGGACCACCCCGGCAGCATCTCATTTTTTTTGTCGAGAAATGAAAATTTTTTTTATTATCAAAATAAACGATGCTATTTTATTAAGTAAGTCACACAGATTACGTACATGTACAATTTGTTGATGAAAGACCAAAAGCTAGGCATAGAGAGCTGTTTTTTCGGATGAGTGAGAAAGTCTGAAATTCAAAATTTGGACCGCCCCGGCAGCATCTCATTTTTTTTGTCGAGAAATGAAAATTTTTTTATTGTCAAAAAAAACGATGCTATTTTATTAAGTAAGTCACACAGATTACGTACATGTACAATTTGTTGATAAAAGACCAAAAGCTAGGTATAGGGAGCTGTTTTTTTGGATAGGTGAGAAAGTCTGAAATTCAAAATTTGGACCACCCCGGCAGCATCTCATTTTTTTTGTCGAGAAATGAAAATTTTTTTATTGTCAAAAAAACGATGCTGTTTTATTAAGTAAGTCACACAGATTACGTACATGTATAATTTGTTGATGAAAGACCAAAAGCTAGGCATAGAGAGCTGTTTTTTCGGATGAGTGAGAAAGTCTGAAATTCAAAATTTGGACCACCCCGGCAGCATCTCATTTTTTTTGTCGAGAAATGAAAATTTTTTTATTGTCAAAAAAAACGATGCTGTTTTATTAAGTAAGTCACACAGATTACGTACATGTATAATTTGTTGATGAAAGACCAAAAGCTAGGCATAGACAGCTGTTTTTTCGGATGAGTGAGAAAGTCTGAAATTCAAAATTTGGACCACCCCGGCAGCATCTCATTTTTTTTGTCGAGAAATGAAAATTTTTTTATTGTCAAAAAAAACGATGCTGTTTTATTAAGTAAGTCACACAGATTACGTACATGTATAATTTGTTGATGAAAGACCAAAAGTTAGGCATAGACAGCTGTTTTTTCGGATGAGTGAGAAAGTCTGAAATTCATAATTTGGACCACCCCGGCAGCATCTCATTTTTTTTGTCGAGAAATGAAAATTTTTTTATTGTCAAAAAAACGATGCTGTTTTATTAAGTAAGTCACACAGATTACGAACATGTATAATTTGTTGATGAAAGACCAAAAGCAAGGCATAGACAGCTTTTTTTTCGGATGAGTGAGAAAGTCTGAAATTCAAAATTTGGACCACCCCGGCAGCATCTCATTTTTTTTGTAGAGAAATGAAAATTTTTTTTATTATCAAAGAAACGATGCTATTTTATTAAGTAAGTCACACAGATTACGTACATGTATAATTTGTTGATGAAAGACCAAAAGCTAGGCATAGAGAGCTGTTTTTTCGGATGAGTGAGAAAGTCTGAAATTCAAAATTTGGACCACCCCGGCAGCATCTCATTTTTTTTGTCGAGAAATGAAAATTTTTTTATTGTCAAAAAAACGATGCTGTTTTATTAAGTAAGTCACACAGATTACGTACATGTATAATTTGCTGATGAAAGACCAAAAGCTAGGCATACAGAGCTGTTTTTCGGATGATTGAGAAAGTTTGAAATTCAAAATTTGGACCACCCCGGCAGCATCTCATTTTTTTTGTCGAGAAATGAAAATTTTTTTATTGTCAAAAAAAACGATGCTGTTTTATTAAGTAAGTCACACAGATTACGTACATGTATAATTTGTTGATGAAAGACCAAAAGCTAGGCATAGACAGCTGTTTTTTCGGATGAGTGAGAAAGTCTGAAATTCAAAATTTGGACCACCCCGGCAGCATCTCATTTTTTTTGTCGAGAAATGAAAATTTTTTTATTGTCAAAAAAAACGATGCTGTTTTATTAAGTAAGTCACACAGATTACGTACATGTATAATTTGTTGATGAAAGACCAAAAGTTAGGCATAGACAGCTGTTTTTTCGGATGAGTGAGAAAGTCTGAAATTCAAAATTTGGACCACCCCGGCAGCATCTCATTTTTTTTGTCGAGAAATGAAAATTTTTTTATTGTCAAAAAAACGATGCTGTTTTATTAAGTAAGTCACACAGATTACGAACATGTATAATTTGTTGATGAAAGACCAAAAGCAAGGCATAGACAGCTTTTTTTTCGGATGAGTGAGAAAGTCTGAAATTCAAAATTTGGACCACCCCGGCAGCATCTCATTTTTTTTGTCGAGAAATGAAAATTTTTTTTATTATCAAAAAAACGATGCTATTTTATTAAGTAAGTCACACAGATTACGTACATGTATAATTTGTTGATGAAAGACCAAAAGCTAGGCATAGAGAGCTGTTTTTTCGGATGAGTGAGAAAGTCTGAAATTCAAAATTTGGACCACCCCGGCAGCATCTCATTTTTTTTGTCGAGAAATGAAAATTTTTTTATTGTCAAAAAAACGATGCTGTTTTATTAAGTAAGTCACACAGATTACGTACATGTATAATTTGCTGATGAAAGACCAAAAGCTAGGCATACAGAGCTGTTTTTCGGATGATTGAGAAAGTCTGAAATTCAAAATTTGGACCACCCCGGCAGCATCTCATTTTTTTTGTCGAGAAATGAAAATTTTTTTATTGTCAAAAAAACGATGCTGTTTTATTAAGTAAGTCACACAGATTACGTACATGTATAATTTGTTGATGAAAGACCAAAAGCTAGGCATAGAGAGCTGTTTTTTCGGATGAGTGAGAAAGTCTGAAATTCAAAATTTGGACCACCCCGACAGCATCTCATTTTTTTTGTCGAGAAATGAAAATTTTTTTATTGTCAAAAAAACGATGCTGTTTTATTAAGTAAGTCACACAGATTACGTACATGTATAATTTGTTGATGAAAGACCAAAAGCTAGGCATAGACAGCTGTTTTTTCGGATGAGCGAGAAAGTCTGAAATTCAAAATTTGGACCACCCCGGCAGCATCTAATTTTTTTTGTCGAGAAATGAAAATTTTTTTTATTATCAAAAAAACGATGCTATTTTATTAAGTAAGTCACACAGATTACGTACATGTATAATTTGTTGATGAAAGACCAAAAGCTAGGCATAGAGAGCTGTTTTTTCGGATGAGTGAGAAAGTCTGAAATTCAAAATTTGGACCACCCCGGCAGCATCTCATTTTTTTTTGTCGAGAAATGAAAATTTTTTTATTGTCAAAAAAACGATGCTGTTTTATTAAGTAAGTCACACAGATTACGTACATGTATAATTTGTTGATGAAAGACCAAAAGTTAGGCATAGACAGCTGTTTTTTCGGATGAGTGAGAAAGTCTGAAATTCAAAATTTGGACCACCCCGGCAGCATCTCATTTTTTTTGTCGAGAAATGAAAATTTTTTTATTGTCAAAAAAACGATGCTGTTTTATTAAGTAAGTCACACAGATTACGAACATGTATAATTTGTTGATGAAAGACCAAAAGCAAGGCATAGACAGCTTTTTTTTCGGATGAGTGAGAAAGTCTGAAA
Source organism: Volucella inflata (assembly GCA_928272305.1). Taxonomy (NCBI): domain Eukaryota; kingdom Metazoa; phylum Arthropoda; class Insecta; order Diptera; family Syrphidae; genus Volucella; species Volucella inflata. The sequence goes on along the minus strand of OV743720.1, from coordinate 52,523,864 downwards.
TTCAAAATTTGGACCACCCCGGCAGCATCTAATTTTTTTTGTCGAAAAATTAAAATTTTTTTATTGTCAAAAAAACGATGCTGTTTAATTAAGTAAGTCACACAGATTACGTACATGTATAATTTGTTGATGAAAGACCAAAAGCTAGGCATAGACAGCTGTTTTTTCGGATGAGTGAGAAAGTCTGAAATTCAAAATTTGGACCACCCCGGCAGCATCTCATTTTTTTTGTCGAGAAATGAAAATTTTTTTTATTGTCAAAAAAACGATGCTGTTTTATTAACTAAGTCACACAGATTGCGTACATGTATAATTTGTTGATGAAAGACCAAAAGCTAGGCATACAGAGCTGTTTTTTCGGATGAGTGAGAAAGTCTGAAATTCAAAATTTGGACCACCCCGGCAGCATCTAATTTTTTTTGTCGAAAAATTAAAATTTTTTTATTGTCAAAAAAAACGATGCTGTTTAATTAAGTAAGTCACACAGATTACGTACATGTATAATTTGTTGATGAAAGACCAAAAGCTAGGCATAGACAGCTGTTTTTTCGGATGAGTGAGAAAGTCTGAAATTCAAAATTTGGACCACCCCGGCAGCATCTCATTTTTTTTGTCGAGAAATGAAAATTTTTTTTATTATCAAAAAAAACGATGCTATTTTATTAAGTAAGTCACACAGATTACGTACATGTATAATTTGTTGATGAAAGACCAAAAGCTAGGCATAGACAGCTGTTTTTTCGGATGAGTGAGAAAGTCTGAAATTCAAAATTTGGACCACCCCGGCAGCATCTCATTTTTTTTGTCGAGAAATGAAAATTTTTTTATTGTCAAAAAAACGATGCTGTTTTATTAACTAAGTCACACAGATTGCGTACATGTATAATTTGTTGATGAAAGACCAAAAGCTAGGCATACAGAGCTGTTTTTTTCGGATGAGTGAGAAAGTCTGAAATTCAAAATTTGGACCACCCCGGCAGCATCTAATTTTTTTTGTCGAAAAATTAAAATTTTTTTATTGTCAAAAAAACGATGCTGTTTAATTAAGTAAGTCACACAGATTACGTACATGTATAATTTGTTGATGAAAGACCAAAAGCTAGGCATAGACAGCTGTTTTTTCGGATGAGTGAGAAAGTCTGAAATTCAAAATTTGGACCACCCCGGCAGCATCTCATTTTTTTTGTCGAGAAATGAAAATTTTTTTATTGTCAAAAAAACGATGCTGTTTTATTAACTAAGTCACACAGATTGCGTACATGTATAATTTGTTGATGAAAGACCAAAAGCTAGGCATACAGAGCTGTTTTTTCGGATGAGAAATGAAAATTTTTTTATTGTCAAAAAAACGATGCTATTTTATTAAGTAAGTCACACAGATTATGTACATGTATAATTTGTTGATGAAAGACCAAAAGCTAGGCATAGACAGCTGTTTTTTCGGATGAGTGAGAAAGTCTGAAATTCAAAATTTGGACCACCCCGGCAGCATCTCATTTTTTTTGTCGAGAAATGAAAATTTTTTTATTGTCAAAAAAACGATGCTGTTTTATTAAGTAAGTCACACAGATTACGTACATGTATAATTTGCTGATGAAAGACCCAAAAGCTAGGCATACAGAGCTGTTTTTTCGGATGAGTGAGAAATTCTGAAATTCAAAATTTGGACCACCCCGGCAGCATCTCATTTTTTTTGTCGAGAAATGAAAATTGTTTTATTGTCAAAAAAACGATGCTGTTTTATTAAGTAAGTCACACAGATTACGTACATGTATAATTTGTTGATGAAAGACCAAAAGCTAGGCATAGAGAGCTGTTTTTTCGGATGAGTGAGAAAGTCTGAAATTCAAAATTTGGACCACCCGGCAGCATCTCATTTTTTTTGTCGAGAAATGAAAATTTTTTTATTGTCAAAAAAACGATGCTGTTTTATTAAGTAAGTCACACAGATTACGTACATGTATAATTTGTTGATGAAAGACCAAAAGCTAGGCATAGAGAGCTGTTTTTTCGGATGAGTGAGAAAGTCTGAAATTCAAAATTTGGACCACCCCGGCAGCATCTCATTTTTTTTGTCGAGAAATGAAAATTTTTTTATTGTCAAAAAAACGATGCTGTTTTATTAAGTAAGTCACACAGATTACGTACATGTATAATTTGCTGATGAAAGACCAAAAGCTAGGCATACAGAGCTGTTTTTCGGATGATTGAGAAAGTCTGAAATTCAAAATTTGGACCACCCCGGCAGCATCTCATTTTTTTTGTCGAGAAATGAAAATTTTTTTATTGTCAAAAAAACGATGCTGTTTTATTAAGTAAGTCACACAGATTACGTACATGTATAATTTGTTGATGAAAGACCAAAAGCTAGGCATAGAGAGCTGTTTTTTCGGATGAGTGAGAAAGTCTGAAATTCAAAATTTGGACCACCCCGACAGCATCTCATTTTTTTTGTCGAGAAATGAAAATTTTTTTATTGTCAAAAAAACGATGCTGTTTTATTAAGTAAGTCACACAGATTACGTACATGTATAATTTGTTGATGAAAGACCAAAAGCTAGGCATAGACAGCTGTTTTTTCGGATGAGCGAGAAAGTCTGAAATTCAAAATTTGGACCACCCCGGCAGCATCTAATTTTTTTTGTCGAGAAATGAAAATTTTTTTTATTATCAAAAAAAACGATGCTATTTTATTAAGTAAGTCACACAGATTACGTACATGTATAATTTGTTGATGAAAGACCAAAAGCTAGGCATAGAGAGCTGTTTTTCGGATGAGTGAGAAAGTCTGAAATTCAAAATTTGGACCACCCCGGCAACATCTCATTTTTTTTGTCGAGAAATGAAAATTTTTTTATTGTCAAAAAAACGATGCTGTTTTATTAAGTAAGTCACACAGATTGCGTACATGTATAATTTGTTGATGAAAGACCAAAAGCTAGGCATACAGAGCTGTTTTTTCGGATGAGTGAGAAAGTCTGAAATTCAAAATTTGGACCACCCCAACAGCATCTCATTTTTTTTGTCGAGAAATGAAAATTTTTTTATTGTCAAAAAAACGATGCTGTTTTATTAAGTAAGTCACACAGATTACGTACATGTATAATTTGTTGATGAAAGACCAAAAGCTAGGCATAGAGAGCTGTTTTTTCGGATGAGTGAGAAAGTCTGAAATTCAAAATTTGGACCACCCCGGCAGCATCTCATTTTTTTTGTCGAAAAATTAAAATTTTTTTATTGTCAAAAAAACGATGCTGTTTAATTAAGTAAGTCACACAGATTACGTACATGTATAATTTGTTGATGAAAGACCAAAAGCTAGGCATACAGAGCTGTTTTTTCGGATGAGTGAGAAAGTCTGAAATTCAAAATTTGGACCACCTCGGCAGCATCTCATTTTTTTTGTCGAGAAATGAAAATTTTTTTTATTATCAAAAAAAACGATGCTATTTTATTAAGTAAGTCACACAGATTACGTACATGTATAATTTGTTGATGAAAGACCAAAAGCTAGGCATAGACAGCTGTTTTTTCGGATGAGTGAGAAAGTCTGAAATTCAAAATTTGGACCACCCTGGCAGCATCTCATTTTTTTTGTCGAGAAATGAAAATTTTTTTATTGTCAAAAAAACGATGCTGTTTTATTAAGTAAGTCACACAGATTACGTACATGTATAATTTGTTGATGAAAGACCAAAAGCTAGGCATAGACAGCTGTTTTTTCGGCTGAGCGAGAAAGTCTGAAATTCAAAATTTGGACCACCCCGGCAGCATCTAATTTTTTTTGTCGAGAAATGAAAATTTTTTTTATTATCAAAAAAAACGATGCTATTTTATTAAGTAAGTCACACAGATTACGTACATGTATAATTTGTTGATGAAAGACCAAAAGCTAGGCATAGACAGCTGTTTTTTCGGATGAGTGAGAAAGTCTGAAATTCAAAATTTGGACCACCCCGGCAGCATCTCATTTTTTTTGTCGAGAAATGAAAATTTTTTTATTGTCAAAAAAACGATGCTGTTTTATTAACTAAGTCACACAGATTGCGTACATGTATAATTTGTTGATGAAAGACCAAAAGCTAGGCATACAGAGCTGTTTTTTCGGATGAGAAATGAAAATTTTTTTATTGTCAAAAAAACGATGCTATTTTATTAAGTAAGTCACACAGATTACGTACATGTATAATTTGTTGATGAAAGACCAAAAGCTAGGCATAGACAGCTGTTTTTTCGGATGAGTGAGAAAGTCTGAAATTCAAAATTTGGACCACCCCGGCAGCATCTCATTTTTTTTGTCGAGAAATGAAAATTTTTTTATTGTCAAAAAAACGATGCTGTTTTATTAAGTAAGTCACACAGATTACGTACATGTATAATTTGCTGATGAAAGACCAAAAGCTAGGCATACAGAGCTGTTTTTTCGGATGATTGAGAAATTCTGAAATTCAAAATTTGGACCACCCCGGCAGCATCTCATTTTTTTTGTCGAGAAATGAAAATTGTTTTATTGTCAAAAAAACGATGCTGTTTTATTAAGTAAGTCACACAGATTACGTACATGTATAATTTGTTGATGAAAGACCAAAAGCTAGGCATAGAGAGCTGTTTTTTCGGATGAGTGAGAAAGTCTGAAATTCAAAATTTGGACCACCCGGCAGCATCTCATTTTTTTTGTCGAGAAATGAAAATTTTTTTATTGTCAAAAAAACGATGCTGTTTTATTAAGTAAGTCACACAGATTACGTACATGTATAATTTGTTGATGAAAGACCAAAAGCTAGGCATAGACAGCTGTTTTTTCGGCTGAGCGAGAAAGTCTGAAATTCAAAATTTGGAGCACCCCGGCAGCATCTAATTTTTTTTGTCGAGAAATGAAAATTTTTTTTATTATCAAAAAAAACGATGCTATTCTATTAAGTAAGTCACACAGATTACGTACATGTATAATTTGTTGATGAAAGACCAAAAGCTAGGCATAGAGAGCTGTTTTTCGGATGAGTGAGAAAGTCTGAAATTCAAAATTTGGACCACCCCGGCAACATCTCATTTTTTTTGTCGAGAAATGAAAATTTTTTTATTGTCAAAAAAACGATGCTGTTTTATTAAGTAAGTCACACAGATTGCGTACATGTATAATTTGTTGATGAAAGACCAAAAGCTAGGCATACAGAGCTGTTTTTTCGGATGAGTGAGAAAGTCTGAAATTCAAAATTTGGACCACCCCAACAGCATCTCATTTTTTTTGTCGAGAAATGAAAATTTTTTTATTGTCAAAAAAACGATGCTGTTTTATTAAGTAAGTCACACAGATTGCGTACATGTATAATTTGTTGATGAAAGACCAAAAGCTAGGCATAGAGAGCTGTTTTTTCGGATGAGTGAGAAAGTCTGAAATTCAAAATTTGGACCACCCCGGCAACATCTCATTTTTTTTGTCGAGAAATGAAAATTTTTTTATTGTCAAAAAAACGATGCTGTTTTATTAAGTAAGTCACACAGATTGCGTACATGTATAATTTGTTGATGAAAGACCAAAAGCTAGGCATAGAGAGCTGTTTTTTCGGATGAGTGAGAAAGTCTGAAATTCAAAATTTGGACCACCCCAACAGCATCTCATTTTTTTTTGTCGAAAAATTAAAATTTTTTTATTGTCAAAAAAACGATGCTGTTTAATTAAGTAAGTCACACAGATTACGTACATGTATAATTTGTTGATGAAAGACCAAAAGCTAGGCATACAGAGCTGTTTTTTCGGATGAGTGAGAAAGTCTGAAATTCAAAATTTGGACCACCTCGGCAGCATCTCATTTTTTTTGTCGAGAAATGAAAATTTTTTTTATTATCAAAAAAAACGATGCTATTTTATTAAGTAAGTCACACAGATTACGTACATGTATAATTTGTTGATGAAAGACCAAAAGCTAGGCATAGACAGCTGTTTTTTCGGATGAGTGAGAAAGTCTGAAATTCAAAATTTGGACCACCCCGGCAGCATCTCATTTTTTTTGTCGAGACATGAAAATTTTTTTATTGTCAAAAAAACGATGCTGTTTTATTAAGTAAGTCACACAGATTACGTACATGTATAATTTGTTGATGAAAGACCAAAAGCTAGGCATAGACAGCTGTTTTTTCGGATGAGTGAGAAAGTCTGAAATTCAAAATTTGGACCACCCCGGCAGCATCTCATTTTTTTTGTCGAGAAATGAAAATTTTTTTATTGTCAAAAAAACGATGCTGTTTTATTAAGTAAGTCACACAGACTACGTACATGTATAATTTGTTGATGAAAGACCAAAAGCTAGGCAAAAACAGCTGTTTTTTCGGCTGAGCGAGAAAGTCTGAAATTCAAAATTTGGACCACCCCGGCAGCATCTAATTTTTTTTGTCGAGAAATGAAATTTTTTTTTATTATCAAAAAAAACGATGCTATTTTATTAAGTAAGTCACACAGATTACGTACATGTATAATTTGTTGATGAAAGACCAAAAGCTAGGCATAGAGAGCTGTTTTTTCGGATGAGTGAGAAAGTCTGAAATTCAAAATTTGGACCACCCCGGCAGCATCTCATTTTTTTTGTCGAGAAATGAAAATTTTTTTATTGTCAAAAAACGATGCTATTTTATTAAGTAAGTCACACAGATTACGTACATGTATAATTTGTTGATGAAAGACCAAAAGCTAGGCATAGACAGCTGTTTTTTCGGATGAGTGAGAAAGTCTGAAATTCAAAATTTGGACCACCCCGGCAGCATCTCATTTTTTTTGTCGAGAAATGAAAATTTTTTTATTGTCAAAAAAACGATGCTGTTTTATTAACTAAGTCACACAGATTGCGTACATGTATAATTTGTTGATGAAAGACCAAAAGCTAGGCATAGAGAGCTGTTTTTTCGGATGAGTGAGAAAGTCTGAAATTCAAAATTTGGACCACCCCGGCAGCATCTCATTTTTTTTGTCGAGACATGAAAATTTTTTTATTGTCAAAAAAACGATGCTGTTTTATTAAGTAAGTCACACAGATTACGTACATGTTTAATTTGTTGATGAAAGACCAAAAGCTAGGCATAGACAGCTGTTTTTTCGGATGAGTGAGAAAGTCTGAAATTCAAAATTTGGACCACCCCGGCAGCATCTCATTTTTTTTGTCGAGAAATGAAAATTTTTTTATTGTCAAAAAAACGATGCTGTTTTATTAAGTAAGTCACACAGACTACGTACATGTATAATTTGTTGATGAAAGACCAAAAGCTAGGCATAGAGAGCTGTTTTTTCGGATGAGTGAGAAAGTCTGAAATTCAGAATTTGGACCACCCCGGCAGCATCTCATTTTTTTTGTCGAGAAATGAAAATTTTTTTATTGTCAAAAAACGATGCTATTTTATTAAGTAAGTCACACAGATTACGTACATGTATAATTTTTTGATGAAAGACCAAAAGCTAGGCATAGAGAGCTGTTTTTTCGGATGAGTGAGAAAGTCTGAAATTCAAAATTTGGACCACCCCGGCAGCATCTAATTTTTTTTGTCGAAAAATTAAAATTTTTTTATTGTCAAAAAACGATGCTATTTTATTAAGTAAGTCACACAGATTACGTACATGTATAATTTGTTGATGAAAGACCAAAAGCTAGGCATAGAGAGCTGTTTTTTCGGATGAGTGAGAAAGTCTGAAATTCAAAATTTGGACCACCCCGGCAGCATCTCATTTTTTTTGTCGAGACATGAAAATTTTTTTATTGTCAAAAAAAACGATGCTGTTTTATTAAGTAAGTCACACAGATTACGTACATGTATAATTTGTTGATGAAAGACCAAAAGCTAGGCATAGACAGCTGTTTTTTCGGATGAGTGAGAAAGTCTGAAATTCAAAATTTGGACCACCCCGGCAGCATCTCATTTTTTTTGTCGAGAAATGAAAATTTTTTTATTGTCAAAAAAACGATGCTGTTTTATTAAGTAAGTCACACAGACTACGTACATGTATAATTTGTTGATGAAAGACCAAAAGCTAGGCATAGACAGCTGTTTTTTCGGCTGAGCGAGAAAGTCTGAAATTCAAAATTTGGACCACCCCGGCAGCATCTAATTTTTTTTGTCGAGAAATGAAATTTTTTTTTATTATCAAAAAAAACGATGCTATTTTATTAAGTAAGTCACACAGATTACGTACATGTATAATTTGTTGATGAAAGACCAAAAGCTAGGCTTAGAGAGCTGTTTTTTCGGATGAGTGAGAAAGTCTGAAATTCAAAATTTGGACCACCCCGGCAGCATCTCATTTTTTTTGTCGAGAAATGAAAATTTTTTTATTGTCAAAAAACGATGCTATTTTATTAAGTAAGTCACACAGATTACGTACATGTATAATTTGTTGATGAAAGACCAAAAGCTAGGCATAGACAGCTGTTTTTTCGGATGAGTGAGAAAGTCTGAAATTCAAAATTTGGACCACCCCGGCAGCATCTCATTTTTTTTGTCGAGAAATGAAAATTTTTTTATTGTCAAAAAAACGATGCTGTTTTATTAGATAAGTCACACAGATTGCGTACATGTATAATTTGTTGATGAAAGACCAAAAGCTAGGCCTAGAGTCGAGAAATGAAAATTTTTTTATTGTCAAAAAAACGATGCTATTTTATTAAGTAAGTCACACAGATTACGTACATGTATAATTTGTTGATGAAAGACCAAAAGCTACCAATAGACAGCTGTTTTTTCGGATGAGTGAGAAAGTCTGAAATTTAAAATTTGGACCACCCCGGCAGCATCTCATTTTTTTTTGTCGAGAAATGAAAATTTTTTTATTGTCAAAAAAACGATGCTATTTTATTAAGTAAGTCACACAGATTACGTACATGTATATCAGCATTTCATTTTTTTTGTCGAGAAATGAAAATTTTTTTATTGTCAAAAAAACGATGCTATTTTATTAAGTAAGTCACACAGATTACGTACATGTATAATTTGTTGATGAAAGACCAAAAGCTACCAATAGACAGCTGTTTTTTCGGATGAGTGAGAAAGTCTGAAATTCAAAATTTGGACCACGCCGGCAGCATCTCATTTTTTTTGTCGAGAAATGAAAATTTTTTTATTGTCAAAAAACGATGCTATTTTATTAAGTAAGTCACACAGACTACGTACATGTATAATTTGTTGATGAAAGACCAAAAGCTAGGCATAGAGAGCTGTTTTTTCGGATGAGTGAGAAAGTCTGAAATTCAAAATTTGGACCACCCCGGCAGCATCTCATTTTTTTTGTCGAGAAATGAAAATTTTTTTATTGTCAAAAAACGATGCTATTTTATTAAGTAAGTCACACAGACTACGTACATGTATAATTTGTTGATGAAAGACCAAAAGCTAGGCATAGAGAGCTGTTTTTTCGGATGAGTGAGAAAGTCTGAAATTCAAAATTTGGACCACCCCGGCAGCATCTCATTTTTTTTGTCGAGAAATGAAAATTTTTTTATTGTCAAAAAAACGATGCTGTTTTATTAAGTAAGTCACACAGATTACGTACATGTATAATTTGTTGATGAAAGACCAAAAGCTACCAATAGACAGCTGTTTTTTCGGATGAGTGAGAAAGTCTGAAATTTAAAATTTGGACCACCCCGGCAGCATCTCATTTTTTTTTGTCGAGAAATGAAAATTTTTTTATTGTCAAAAAAACGATGCTATTTTATTAAGTAAGTCACACAGATTACGTACATGTATATCAGCATTTCATTTTTTTTGTCGAGAAATGAAAATTTTTTTATTGTCAAAAAAACGATGCTATTTTATTAAGTAAGTCACACAGATTACGTACATGTATAATTTGTTGATGAAAGACCAAAAGCTACCAATAGACAGCTGTTTTTTCGGATGAGTGAGAAAGTCTGAAATTCAAAATTTGGACCACGCCGGCAGCATCTCATTTTTTTTGTCGAGAAATGAAAATTTTTTTATTGTCAAAAAAACGATGCTGTTTTATTAAGTAAGTCACACAGACTACGTACATGTATAATTTGTTGATGAAAGACCAAAAGCTAGGCAAAAACAGCTGTTTTTTCGGCTGAGCGAGAAAGTCTGAAATTCAAAATTTGGACCACCCCGGCAGCATCTAATTTTTTTTGTCGAGAAATGAAATTTTTTTTTATTATCAAAAAAAACGATGCTATTTTATTAAGTAAGTCACACAGATTACGTACATGTATAATTTGTTGATGAAAGACCAAAAGCTAGGCATAGAGAGCTGTTTTTTCGGATGAGTGAGAAAGTCTGAAATTCAAAATTTGGACCACCCCGGCAGCATCTCATTTTTTTTGTCGAGAAATGAAAATTTTTTTATTGTCAAAAAACGATGCTATTTTATTAAGTAAGTCACACAGATTACGTACATGTATAATTTGTTGATGAAAGACCAAAAGCTAGGCATAGACAGCTGTTTTTTCGGATGAGTGAGAAAGTCTGAAATTCAAAATTTGGACCACCCCGGCAGCATCTCATTTTTTTTGTCGAGAAATGAAAATTTTTTTATTGTCAAAAAAACGATGCTGTTTTATTAACTAAGTCACACAGATTGCGTACATGTATAATTTGTTGATGAAAGACCAAAAGCTAGGCATAGAGAGCTGTTTTTTCGGATGAGTGAGAAAGTCTGAAATTCAAAATTTGGACCACCCCGGCAGCATCTCATTTTTTTTGTCGAGACATGAAAATTTTTTTATTGTCAAAAAAACGATGCTGTTTTATTAAGTAAGTCACACAGATTACGTACATGTTTAATTTGTTGATGAAAGACCAAAAGCTAGGCATAGACAGCTGTTTTTTCGGATGAGTGAGAAAGTCTGAAATTCAAAATTTGGACCACCCCGGCAGCATCTCATTTTTTTTGTCGAGAAATGAAAATTTTTTTATTGTCAAAAAAACGATGCTGTTTTATTAAGTAAGTCACACAGACTACGTACATGTATAATTTGTTGATGAAAGACCAAAAGCTAGGCATAGAGAGCTGTTTTTTCGGATGAGTGAGAAAGTCTGAAATTCAAAATTTGGACCACCCCGGCAGCATCTCATTTTTTTTTCGAGAAATGAAAATTTTTTTATTGTCAAAAAACGATGCTATTTTATTAAGTAAGTCACACAGATTACGTACATGTATAATTTGTTGATGAAAGACCAAAAGCTAGGCATAGAGAGCTGTTTTTTCGGATGAGTGAGAAAGTCTGAAATTCAAAATTTGGACCACCCCGGCAGCATCTAATTTTTTTTGTCGAAAAATTAAAATTTTTTTATTGTCAAAAAACGATGCTATTTTATTAAGTAAGTCACACAGATTACGTACATGTATAATTTGTTGATGAAAGACCAAAAGCTAGGCATAGAGAGCTGTTTTTTCGGATGAGTGAGAAAGTCTGAAATTCAAAATTTGGACCACCCCGGCAGCATCTCATTTTTTTTGTCGAGACATGAAAATTTTTTTATTGTCAAAAAAACGATGCTGTTTTATTAAGTAAGTCACACAGATTACGTACATGTATAATTTGTTGATGAAAGACCAAAAGCTAGGCATAGACAGCTGTTTTTTCGGATGAGTGAGAAAGTCTGAAATTCAAAATTTGGACCACCCCGGCAGCATCTCATTTTTTTTGTCGAGAAATGAAAATTTTTTTATTGTCAAAAAAACGATGCTGTTTTATTAAGTAAGTCACACAGACTACGTACATGTATAATTTGTTGATGAAAGACCAAAAGCTAGGCATAGACAGCTGTTTTTTCGGCTGAGCGAGAAAGTCTGAAATTCAAAATTTGGACCACCCCGGCAGCATCTAATTTTTTTTGTCGAGAAATGAAATTTTTTTTTATTATCAAAAAAAACGATGCTATTTTATTAAGTAAGTCACACAGATTACGTACATGTATAATTTGTTGATGAAAGACCAAAAGCTAGGCTTAGAGAGCTGTTTTTTCGGATGAGTGAGAAAGTCTGAAATTCAAAATTTGGACCACCCCGGCAGCATCTCATTTTTTTTGTCGAGAAATGAAAATTTTTTTATTGTCAAAAAACGATGCTATTTTATTAAGTAAGTCACACAGATTACGTACATGTATAATTTGTTGATGAAAGACCAAAAGCTAGGCATAGACAGCTGTTTTTTCGGATGAGTGAGAAAGTCTGAAATTCAAAATTTGGACCACCCCGGCAGCATCTCATTTTTTTTGTCGAGAAATGAAAATTTTTTTATTGTCAAAAAAACGATGCTGTTTTATTAACTAAGTCACACAGATTGCGTACATGTATAATTTGTTGATGAAAGACCAAAAGCTAGGTCTAGAGAGCTGTTTTTTCGGATGAGAAATGAAAATTTTTTTATTGTCAAAAAAACGATGCTATTTTATTAAGTAAGTCACACAGATTACGTACATGTATAATTTGTTGATGAAAGACCAAAAGCTACCAATAGACAGCTGTTTTTTCGGATGAGTGAGAAAGTCTGAAATTTAAAATTTGGACCACCCCGGCAGCATCTCATTTTTTTTTGTCGAGAAATGAAAATTTTTTTATTGTCAAAAAAACGATGCTATTTTATTAAGTAAGTCACACAGATTACGTACATGTATATCAGCATTTCATTTTTTTTGTCGAGAAATGAAAATTTTTTTATTGTCAAAAAAACGATGCTATTTTATTAAGTAAGTCACACAGATTACGTACATGTATAATTTGTTGATGAAAGACCAAAAGCTACCAATAGACAGCTGTTTTTTCGGATGAGTGAGAAAGTCTGAAATTCAAAATTTGGACCACGCCGGCAGCATCTCATTTTTTTTGTCGAGAAATGAAAATTTTTTTATTGTCAAAAAAACGATGCTGTTTTATTAAGTAAGTCACACAGATTACGTACATGTATAATTTGTTGATGGAAGACCAAAAGCTAGGAATAGAAAGCTGTTTTTTCGGATGAGTGAGAAAGTCTGAAATTCAAAATTTGGACCACCCCGGCAGCATCTCATTTTTTTTGTCGAGAAATGAAAATTTTTTTTATTATCAAAAAAAACGATGCTATTTTATTAAGTAAGTCACAGAGTTTACGTACATGTATAATTTGTTGATGAAAGACCAAAAGCTAGGCATAGAGAGCTGTTTTTTCGGATGAGTGAGAAAGTCTGAAATTCAAAATTTGGACCACCCCGGCAGCATCTAATTTTTTTTTGTCGAGAAATGAAAATTTTTTTATTGTCAAAAAAAACGATGCTGTTTTATTAAGTAAGTCACACAGATTACGTACATGTATAATTTGTTGATGAAAGACCAAAAGCTAGGCATACAGAGCTGTTTTTTCGGATGAGTGAGAAAGTCTGAAATTCAAAATTTGGACCACCCCGGCAGCATCTAATTTTTTTTGTCGAGAAATGAAAATTTTTTTATTGTCAAAAAAAACGATGCTGTTTTATTAAGTAAGTCACACAGATTACGTACATGTATAATTTGTTGATGAAAGACCAAAAGCTAGGCATAGAGAGCTGTTTTTTCGGATGAGTGAGAAAGTCTGAAATTCAAAATTTGGACTACCCCGGCCGCATCACATTTTTTTTGTCGAGAAATGAAAATTTTTTTATTGTCAAAAAAAACGATGCTGTTTTATTAAGTAAGTCACACAGATTACGTACATGTATAATTTGTTGATGAAAGACCAAAAGCTAGGCATAGACAGCTGTTTTTTCGGATGAGTGAGAAAGTCTGAAATTCAAAATTTGGACCACCCCGGCAGCATCTCATTTTTCTTGTCGAGAAATGAAAATTTTTTTATTGTCAAAAAAACGATGCTGTTTTATTAAGTAAGTCACACAGATTACGTACATGTATAATTTGTTGATGAAATACCAAAAGCTAGGCATAGACAGCTGTTTTTTCGGATGAGTGAGAAAGTCTGAAATTCAAAATTTGGACCACCCCGGCAGCATCTCATTTTTTTTGTCGAGAAATGAAAATTTTTTTTATTATCAAAAAAAACGATGTTATTTTATTAAGTAAGTCACACAGATTACGTACATGTTGATGATGATTGTTGATGAAAGACCAAAAGCATAGAGAGCTGTTTTTTCGGATGAGTGCGAAGGTCTGAAATTCAAAATTTGGACCACCCCGGCAGCATCTCATTTTTTTTGTCGAGAAATGAAAATTTTTTTATTGTCAAAAAAAACGATGCTGTTTTATTAAGTAAGTCACACAGATTACGTACATGTATAATTTGTTGATGAAAGACCAAAAGCTAGGCATAGACAGCTGTTTTTTCGGATGAGTGAGAAAGTCTGAAATTCAAAATTTGGACCACCCCGGCAGCATCTCATTTTTTTTGTCGAGAAATGAAAATTTTTTTATTGTCAAAAAAACGATGCTGTTTTATTAAGTAAGTCACACAGATTACGTACATGTATAATTTGTTGATAAAAGACCAAAAGCTTGGCATGGACAGCTGTTTTTTCGGCTGAGCGAGAAAGTCTGAAATTCAAAATTTGGACCACCCCGGCAGCATCTAATTTTTTTTTTCGAGAAATGAAAATTTTTTTTATTATCAAAAAAAACGATGCTATTTTATTAAGTAAGTCACACAGATTACGTACATGTATAATTTGTTGATGAAAGACCAAAAGCTAGGTATAGAGAGCTGTTTTTTCGGATGAGTGAGAAAGTCTGAAATTCAAAATTTGGACCACCCCGGCAGCATCTCATTTTTTTTGTCGAGAAATGAAAATTTTTTTATTGTCAAAAAAACGATGCTGTTTTATTAAGTAAGTCACACAGATTGCGTACATGTATAATTTCTTGATGAAAGACCAAAAGCTAGGCATAGAGAGCTGTTTTTTCGGATGAGTGAGAAAGTCTGAAATTCAAAATTTGGACCACCCCGGCAGCATCTAATTTTTTTTTGTCGAGAAATGAAATTTTTTTTTATTATCAAAAAAAAACGATGCTATTTTATTAAGTAAGTCACACAGATTACGTACATGTATAATTTGTTGATGAAAGACCAAAAGCTAGGCATAGAGAGCTGTTTTTTCGGATGAGTGAGAAAGTCTGAAATTCAAAATTTGGACCACCCCGGCAGCATCTCATTTTTTTTGTCGAGAAATGAAAATTTTTTTATTGTCAAAAAAACGATGCTGTTTTATTAAGTAAGTCACACAGATTACCTACATGTATAATTTGCTGATGAAAGACCAAAAGCTAGGCATACAGAGCTGTTTTTTCGGATGATTGAGAAAGTCTGAAATTCAAAATTTGGACCACCCCGGCAGCATCTCATTTTTTTTGTCGAGAAATGAAAATATTTTTATTGTCAAAAAAACGATGCTGTTTAATTAAGTAAGTCACACGGATTACGTACATGTATAATTTGTTGATGAAAGACCAAAAGCTAGGCATACAGAGCTGTTTTTTCGGATGAGTGAGAAAGTCTGAAATTCAAAATTTGGACCACATCGGCAGCATCTCATTTTTTTTTGTCGAGAAATGAAAATTTTTTTATTATCAAAAAAAACGATGCTATTTTATTAAGTAAGTTACACAGATTACGTACATGTATAATTTGTTGATGAAAGACCAAAAGCTAGGCATATAGAGCTGTTTTTTCGGATGAGTGAGAAAGTCTGAAATTCAAAATGTGGACCACCCCGGCAGCATCTAATTTTTTTTGTCGAAAAATGAAAATTTTTTTATTGTCAAAAAAACGATGCTATTTTATTAAGTAAGTCACACAGATTACGTACATGTATAATTTGTTGATGAAAGACCAAAAGCTAGGCATAGAGAGCTGTTTTTTCGGATGAGTGAGAAAGTCTGAAATTCAAAATTTGGACCACCCCGGCAGCATCTAATTTTTTTTGTCGAGAAATGAAAATTTTTTTTATTATCAAAAAAAAACGATGCTATTGTATTAAGTAAGTCACACAGATTACGTACATGTATAATTTGTTGATGAAAGACCAAAAGCTAGGCATACAGAGCTGTTTTTTCGGATGAGTGAGAAAGTCTGAAATTCAAAATTTGGACCACCCCGGCCGCATCACATTTTTTTTGTCGAGAAATGAAAATTTTTTTATTGTCAAAAAAACGATGCTGTTTTATTAAGTAAGTCACACAGATTACGTACATGTATAATTTGTTGATGAAAGACCAAAAGCTAGGCATACAGAGCTGTTTTTTCGGATGAGTGAGAAAGTCTGAAATTCAAAATTTGGACCACCCCGGCAGCATCTAATTTTTTTTGTCGAGAAATGAAAATTTTTTTATTGTCAAAAAAAACGATGCTATTTTATTAAGTAAGTCACACAGATTACGTACATGTATAATTTGTTGATGAAAGACCAAAAGCTAGGCATAGAGAGCTGTTTTTTCGGATGAGTGAGAAAGTCTGAAATTCAAAATTTGGACCACCCCGGCAGCATCTCATTTTTTTTGTCGAGAAATGAAAATTTTTTTATTGTCAAAAAAAACGATGCTGTTTTATTAAGTAAGTCACACAGATTACGTACATGTATAATTTGTTGATGAAAGACCAAAAGCTAGGCATACAGAGCTGTTTTTTCGGATGAGTGAGAAAGTCTGAAATTCAAAATTTGGACCACCCCGGCAGCATCTCATTTTTTTTGTCGAGAAATGAAAATTTTTTTATTGTCAAAAAAAGCGATGCTATTTTATTAAGTCAGTCACACAGATTACGTACATGTATAATTTGTTGATGAAAGACCAAAAGCTAGGCATAGAGAGCTGTTTTTTCGGATGAGTGAGAAAGTCTGAAATTCAAAATTTGGACCACCCCGGCAGCATCTCATTTTTTTTGTCGAGAAATGAAAATTTTTTTTATTATCAAAAAAAACGATGCTGTTTTATTAAGTCAGTCACACAGATTACGTACATGTATAATTTGTTGATGAAAGACCAAAAGCTAGGCATAGACAGCTGTTTTTTCGGATGAGTGAGAAAGTCTGAAATTCAAAATTTGGACCACCCCGGCAGCATCTCATTTTTTTTGTCGAGAAATGAACATTTTTTTTATTATCAAAAAAACGATGCTATTTTATTAAGTAAGTCACACAGATTACGTACATGTATAATTTGTTGATGAAAGACCAAAAGCTAGGCATAGAGAGCTGTTTTTTCGGATGAGTGAGAAAGTCTGAAATTCAAAATTTTGACCACCCCGGCAGCATCTCATTTTTTTTGTCGAGAAATGAAAATTTTTTTATTGTCAAAAAAACGATGCTGTTTTATTAAGTAAGTCACACAGATTACGTACATGTATAATTTGCTGATGAAAGACCAAAAGCTAGGCATACAGAGCTGTTTTTTCGGATGATTGAGAAAGTCTGAAATTCAAAATTTGGACCACCCCGGCAGCATCTCATTTTTTTTGTCGAGAAATGAAAATTTTTTTATTGTCAAAAAAAACGATGCTATTTTATTAAGTAAGTCACACAGATTACTTACATGTTGATGATGATTGTTGATGAAAGACCAAAAGCTAGGCATAGAGAGCTGTTTTTTCGGATGAGTGCGAAAGTCTGAAATTCAAAATTTGGACCACCCCGGCAGCATCTCATTTTTTTTGTCGAGAAATGAAAATTTTTTTATTGTCAAAAAAAACGATGCTGTTTTATTAAGTAAGTCACACAGATTACGTACATGTATAATTTGTTGATGAAAGACCAAAAGCTAGGCATACAGAGCTGTTTTTTCGGATGAGTGAGAAAGTCTGAAATTCAAAATTTGGACCACCCCGGCAGCATCTCATTTTTTTTGTCGAGAAATGAATATTTTTTTTATTATCAAAAAAACGATGCTATTTTATTAAGTAAGTCACACAGATTACGTACATGTATAATTTGTTGATGAAAGACCAAAAGCTAGGCATAGACAGCTGTTTTTTCGGATGAGTGAGAAAGTCTGAAATTCAAAATTTGGACCACCCCGGCAGCATCTCATTTTTTTTGTCGAGAAATGAAAATTTTTTTTATTGTCAAAAAAACGATTCTGTTTTATTAAGTAAGTCACACAGATTACGTACATGTATAATTTGTTGATGAAAGACCAAAAGCTAGGCATACAGAGCTGTTTTTTCGGATGAGTGAGAAAGTCTGAAATTCAAAATTTGGACCACCCCGGCAGCATCTCATTTTTTTTGTCGAGAAATGAAAATTTTTTTTATTGTCAAAAAAACGATGCTGTTTTATTAAGTAAGTCACACAGATTACGTACATGTATAATTTGTTGATGAAAGACCAAAAGCTAGGCATAGACAGCTGTTTTTTCGGATGAGTGAGAAAGTCTGAAATTCAAAATTTGGACCACCCCGGCAGCATCCCATTTTTTTTGTCGAGAAATGAAAATTTTTTTTATTGTCAAAAAAACGATGCTGTTTTATTAAGTAAGTCACACAGATTACGTACATGTATAATTTGTTGATGAAAGACCAAAAGCTAGGCATACAGAGCTGTTTTTTCGGATGAGTGAGAAAGTCTGAAATTCAAAATTTGGACCACCCCGGCAGCATCTCATTTTTTTGTCGAGAAATGAAAATTTTTTTTATTGTCAAAAAAACGATGCTGTTTTATTAAGTAAGTCACACAGATTACGTACATGTATAATTTGTTGATGAAAGACCAAAAGCTAGGCATACAGAGCTTTTTTTTCGGATGATTGAGAAAGTCTGAAATTCAAAATTTGGACCACCCCGGCAGCATCTCATTTTTTTGTCGAGAAATGAAAATTTTTTTATTGTCAAAAAAACGATGCTGTTTTATTAAGTAAGTCACACAGATTACGTACATGTATAATTTGTTGATGAAAGACCAAAAGCTAGGCATAGACAGCTGTTTTTTCGGATGAGTGAGAAAGTCTGAAATTCAAAATTTGGACCACCCCGGCAGCATCTCATTTTTTTTGTCGAGAAATGAAAATTTTTTTTATTAACAAAAAAAACGATGCTGTTTTATTAAGTCAGTCACACAGATTACGTACATGTATAATTTGTTGATGAAAGACCAAAAGCTAGGCATACAGAGCTGTTTTTTCGGATGAGTGAGAAAGTCTGAAATTCAAAATTTGGACCACCCCGGCAGCATCTCATTTTTTTTGTCGAGAAATGAAAATTTTTTTTTTGTCAATAAAACGATGCTGTTTTATTAAGTAAGTCACACAGATTACGTACATGTATAATTTGTTGATGAAAGACCAAAAGCTAGGCATACAGAGCTGTTTTTTCGGATGAGTGAGAAAGTCTGAAATTCAAAATTTGGACCACCCCGGCAGCATCTAATTTTTTTTGTCGAGAAATGAAAATTTTTTTTATTATCAAAAAAAACGATGCTATTTTATTAAGTAAGTCACACAGATTACGTACATGTATAATTTGTTGATGAAAGACCAAAAGCTAGGCATAGAGAGCTGTTTTTTCGGATGAGTGAGAAAGTCTGAAATTAAAAATTTGGACCACCCCGGCAGCATCTCATTTTTTTTGTCGAGAAATGAAAATTTTTTTATTGTCAAAAAAACGATGCTGTTTTATTAAGTAAGTCACACAGATTGCGTACATGTATAATTTGTTGATGAAAGACCAAAAGCTAGGCATACAGAGCTGTTTTTTCGGATGAGTGAGAAAGTCTGAAATTCAAAATGTGGACCACCCCAACAGCATCTCATTTTTTTTGTCGAGAAATGAAAATTTTTTTATTGTCAAAAAAACGATGCTGTTTTATTAAGTAAGTCACACAGATTACGTACATGTATAATTTGTTGATGAAAGACCAAAAGCTAGGCATAGAGAGCTGTTTTTTCGGATGAGTGAGAAAGTCTGAAATTCAAAATTTGGACCACCCCGGCAGCATCTCATTTTTTTTGTCGAGAAATGAAAATTTTTTTATTGTCAAAAAAACGATGCTGTTTTATTAAGTAAGTCACACAGATTGCGTACATGTATAATTTGTTGATGAAAGACCAAAAGCTAGGCATACAGAGCTGTTTTTTCGGATGAGTGAGAAAGTCTGAAATTTAAAATTTGGACCACCTCGGCAGCATCTCATTTTTTTTGTCGAGAAATGAAAATTTTTTTTATAATCAAAAAAAACGATGCTATTTTATTAAGTAAGTCACACAGATTACGTACATGTATAATTTGTTGATGAAAGACCAAAAGCTAGGCATAGACAGCTGTTTTTTCGGATGAGTGAGAAAGTCTGAAATTCAAAATTTGGACCACCCCGGCAGCATCTCATTTTTTTT